>CM068832.1:17813259-18183259 GCA_028554795.2 Sinohyriopsis cumingii | reverse complement strand
ACTCGCATATAAATACCGGTTGTAGGCTAATATTAATAAATACAGACATGCTATTGAAAGCTGTCCCGTGACACAAAAATATTGCAATAAACGGATTGATGTGGGAGATGGACTGCGTTATGTTTTCATTTTATTTTCTTTAAGTGAGGTATGCACACATTTCATTATAGTTTTTTTAAATTTCTTTCTTTTCGCAATCATGTTTTTTATTCCTTTCTTTTCGCAACAGTGGAAGGTAAAAGCAATCATCCCTAACTGATTCAGTGATATACATTGAGCTTAAATGGGTAATAGTACCCCATCACAAATGATATAATCAACATGAATGAACTCTGGATCTTTGAAGTAAAGAATAAGTGTCTTCTCGGACTTTTTTATGTGAATCGTATACGGTTTCTACAGGAACACTTAAAAATATAAAAGCTGTAAAGGAATCCTTAATTAAAACAGAAGGCCTAGTGATTACGTTTACTACGATGTACAATCTATATTTGTACAAGCTCGTTGGACTGGCCATGTCATCCGCATGGATCAAAGCAGAATCCCAAAGCAGTTGTTCTATGGCGAGCTAGCCCAGGGAAACCGAAACCAAGGCCGCCCTCATAAGAGGTAGAAAGGCAACCTCAAGACGAACATCAAATGGACAGACCTCCAGCCCCGCCAGCTCGAGCTCGCTGCCTTAGACAGAAGCCATTGGCGAGCGCTGACCAGAAAAGCCTGTTCCACCTTTGAGGATGACCGCCGCCAGCGTCTTGCTGCAACTCGGGAGAGACGTCACAGAACTGTATCACAAATACCACCAACCACCGGTGTCCCATGCCCCACCTGCAACCGCCTGTGTGCATCGGAATTTGGAATCAGGAGCCACATGCACGTCCACCGTTGAATGAGATCGCACAACTTGTCTTCCTCGACTAGAAAGACTACCATTACAATCTATATATCTATGACTGATATCCTGAAGAGGCAAATATACGAATAAAAAAGAAATACTAATACCGAAAATTATGCGTTGTTATCTGGAATGATTGCGCGAAACAATCACTGTTTGAAAATAGTATTTAAGTGGAAAATGCTTCCTCGACCAATTAGTCATCTATCTATCTCTCTATCTATCTATCTATCTATCTATGTAACTATCTATCTATCTATGCAACTACACCAATGAACATGAGTTCACAGTCTGATCGTTGCATCTATCACACAGAGATCTGAGTCGATAAGTTTCATTCTATTTTACCAAAGTATATCAAATCTGATCCGATATCGTATTTATGTCATCCAGAATAGATATTCTTTTTCAGTAGCCTACAAGATATATTTTCTCTTCGTGTGATAGAGCTTTAATGATCGGCTATTTATCTAGGAAGAAAGAGAGATGTGTTATTGAATGTTATAAAGATATATTTTTGAAATGTACGAACTAAGGTTGACATTGTCGTTTTATTTGTGTGCAGTATACCCTCTACCCTCTACCTGCTCTTCGGATAAAGAAGGCATTCAAATCATTCAAAAGAGCAATTTATGTACACACTTTGTGTATTCCAGTAATGTAAGCAGACAGTTTCATCAATCATATTCAAATTATAAACGACGTTGAAAGTACATACAGGACAACGGTTCGAGAGCTGCAAGCTTCAAGCATTAGAGGTTGCAAGGAGTCAGATAGAAAAGATTGAATTACTGCGTAATTGATCAAAGCAGACGGATGTTCTGACTCGTTCCAATATCTGCTTGATACTGGTGATCAGTAATGAGGATATTTATCGTAGGACAGATGTTGAAACTTATCAAAATGAGGCACTGTGGATTTCTTTATTATTCCCATATATATGCTCTATTCGCTACCTTTTCGAACCATATAGAAAAGGCAAAGGCAGCTACTAACATCGAACATCCTAACATACTAATATAAGCAGCAGGGAGGGCGTACAGACCAGGTGGCTCAGATAATTTTAAGCCTCCTACCAAACATTTCTCCGTAGAAGCCTCAGATTGCAAAAATAAACCTTTCTGCGCAAATTAATCATTAAAAATTCGCCCCGGGATGCATTTTCGGACATAAAAAAAAAACAACAAAATTTAGGGGGGGGGGGTATAGTAAAATTTATTTGTGATTGCAAAATTGGGCTGCAATTTTATGAGTAAATCTGATCAAGACCGACTCGATACCTACTTCGCGGATCATGAAGATTAATCGTGACAAAACCGTGTGGTGTTGCCTGAGCGTGACTGAAGAAATTTTTAAACTTATTTATATCCATGTCGCCATTGCACCAAGTCTGATGGATATTCCTTAGCGTGTGAGTATCAACGCCATTGAACACTGATAAAATATTACAATTATCTCTAATTACCTTCGGAATTTGCGTATATCGCTGCGTCACGTAAATCACATCGGTGTTCTTGTGTCGGCCACGCGAGAATATCCTAGCTGGGTTAGTTTGCTTATCCAGCATTACATCATCAAAAACAACAAGATTATTAACATCACCGTCTAAATTTTCCACTGATGGAGCCTCATTGATATCCGTTATAAATTCTATCGTGCCATCCTCAGTATTATCGCTAAATTCTTTTAATACCTGATAACATCGCTGATCATCAACAGACGGCGCAACCAAATACAATTTGTCCCATTTTAACCATCGCATTATCAAATTTAGCAACAATTGCGTTTTTCCAGATCCCGACGGTCCAATGATTATCATTCTTATCGAATTTGGTAATGACGCGATGTGTTTTACTTGCTCGCGTTTTTTTGTGGCTGAAAAATCAATTACATTCATGTTATTAGAATATTATGGATTCATATTGTGTTAAGTGTCGCACTCGAACTGCTACGATAAATCCAATCGAAGTCGTTACACGCAACAACAGAAATGCAATCAAGGGAGAATGTGAAGTTTGCAAGACAATTAAGTTTAGATTTGTAAAAAAAAAAGTAGAACCGGAGGAGACATCGCAACCTCCTTAACAAATCTGCCTGGAGCTCCTTGGGCGAAATATCCCGGAGAGAAACATTTACCAGGATATAATTACTGCGGACCTGGTACAAGGCTAGATATAAGACTTAACGATAATAATCAACCAAATTCTGGCGAGGATCCAGTAAACGCCATCGATAACGCATGCTACTATCACGATCTTGCATATCGCAGCGGAGATTTACAACAAAGACATCTCGCTGATATTAAATTAATTCACGCAATAGATGCTATTCCTGATAAAAATTTCAAAGAGAAATTGGCAACTTGGTTAATAAAAGGCGCGATGAAAGGTAAATTAGTACTAGGTGCTGGTAATTTATAATGGAGCAAATATATTATTCTCCGCGAGGATTTTGGCGAGGAAAATCAGCAATTGCCAAACTTGCTAAGGCAGCAAAAGTAAAGCAATCTGTCGCTGAATCGTGGCTATCGAGACAAGCAGTCTGGCAAATTTATCTTCCTCCGCCTAAGAAAATACTATATGCGAGTTTCTCTGTCAGCGTCCCTAATGAAGTCCATCAGGCTGATCTTATGTTTCTTCCTTACGATACCGTCGACGGAGTCACATATAAATACGTGTTGACGGTTGTTGATATCGCTAGCAGATACAAGGAAGCGGAACCGTTATCGAATAAAACAGCAACAGAGATTGCTAAGGCGTTTAGTGAAATTTATTCACGATCTCCATTAACATGGCCGAAGCTTCTCCAGGTTGATCCAGGTCGAGAATTTCTTGGCGCGGTTACTTCACTGATGAAAAAGAATAATGTTAAAATCCGTCGCGGTATTGTAGGTGTTCATCACAATCAAGCTATCGTTGAGAGATTCAATAAAACTCTTGCAGAACGATTATTCGGATATCAATACGCGAGAGAATTTATCCAAGATAAACGATCTCACGATTGGGTAACAAGATTACCTCACGTGATTAACGCACTAAATAACGAAGTAACACGAACAATATCAATGAAGCCCGCAACTGCAATTACAAAACCAAATATACCACTAAAGCGAAGTTCCACAATTCCGCCTGTGCTAGGTAGTGTTATTGTAAGATATTTATACAAAGAAGGAGAAGCGGAGGGTGGCAGAAAAAGAGCAACCGATCCAACTTGGAGCGTTACGACACATAAAATATCAGCCGTAACAAGATCATCAGGAAGGCCAGCAATTTATTTTCTAGATTCACTAGCACCACAACGCGGATTTACCAAAGAAGAATTACAAATAATACCGAGAGATACTCAATTACCGCCGTCGTCACTTATGTGAAATTTAATTCTACCTAACTGAGATAATTTTCTTACTCGAGAAACTGCTAGATAAACTAAATTTGACCAGGAAATTCTATCATCGACGATCCAGACCTGGCCATCTACTGTTAATCCCTGTGATGAATGTATCGTTGCTGCATATCCAAGTTTCCATGGCGATCTTTCAGCGTTTATCGCATCATTGACAAGATTAATATCAACGAAAATAATATCGTTTAGTACCAAGATCTTTTTCTCTCCGCATGGCAAAATAACATTAATATTTTGTTTTCTAGTATCAGCGGGTCTATAACACAACGGCACCTGCAGCGTTGGAAATTTCTCACAGTGAAGCTTGAATAGCATTTCCTGAATAGCATCGCGAACAATTTTTCTGCTAGCAACGATCAAATGATCAGGACGCCACAAAGTTAGAAAATTATCCATCGAAGTTTCGTCGATTATTTTTCTCATCACATCGCATTGAAACTTATTAGGTTGCAATCGAATCATTTTTTTTAACTCAGTCAGTAAAATATCATTAGATCTATAATCAGCGTTAATTTCTTCATAATAATCTACAAAATTTCTAAGCCACCTGTGAGGAGATTCACCATCAATAGGATCAGGTTGGCCGTGATCTCCGCACATTATTACAGCGGTATTTTTTTCTTCTAGCCAACCCAGGAATAACTTTAACACAACTAAATTTACCGTGCAAATTTCATCAAATATTATAATCTTGTTGATATATTTATTTCCCATTCGAGCTGAATCCCACAATCCACCGCTGTACTTGAAATAACTATGATAAGTACAAGAATTAACGCCACGTTGTTTTATTTCTCGCGCTAGTCTGTGAGTTGGAGTCAACACGATCATATCAGATTTTGAAAATAAGTTTATCGCTCGTGTTGTTTTACCACTACCACCAGGACCATTTAGGTAAACGAATTTGTTTCGTGAAATTGGATCGAACACTGATACTGCTGTTGATACTTCATCGCATTTATCTTTATGAAATTTATCGCAATCTTCCACATCCGCGTCCTCACAATAATCTAGAATATCCTCGTTTTTTATTCTCCAAGTTCCCCAGGAACCATCGGTGATTAAATTTTCCAATCTACATTGATATTTCTTATTGATATAAAATGAATCCGTTGCAACCCTTACCGCGATATCAGAAAATTTATTTATCATCGACAGCAAATTGATACTCACATAAGCGAGCATCGATGATCTTAAATGAGTATACTGCGCGGATTCTCCATCGAGATAAGTGATCACGGTACCCAATTTTTCTCCATCAATAATAATATTTTCTCTACTGCAAAATATTCCACGAGACACTGTATCGGCAATAATAAAATCCATCTCGGCATCATTGATAAATAACCTAGCGTGGCGATGTTTATGATCAACTGATCCTCCTTGAGTAAATTTACCAATTATTTTTCTTCCAATATCTTTCGCGTTTTCACAATCTGTCGGCAACCACACCTCGGTTTGCTTTCTATACGATATAATTGCTTCACTTACCGTCAATGATATTAACATCGACGAATCCAACATAAATCTCAACAATACCGTAGGGACCCATCTGCGTTGAGATAAATGCCGACCAAACCAAATATAACAAATTTTATGCAGATTTTCAGCAAACTCGAATGAAGTAACATGAGCGAATCCTGTCATGACAAAATCAGGTAACGGTCCGTTAATTGCAACTCTCGTCATCTCGTTGGTAGGATGGCCAAATTTAGCAAAGTAATTTGCACAATCGCCATATCCGAGAAAACTTCCAGGATAGCATGCGCTCATATCAACAGAAATCATATCTTCGAAATAATACTTGGTATTCCATAATCCTCCATGGCCGTATTCGATACAGCTAAGTTGAATATCATTAAGAAACTCATTCCTCGTAGGTTTCCACGAGTTTCTTTCTCTCGCAGCATGAGCAGCAACAGACGGAACAGTAAAGCAATTTGTCAGTAACTGATCAGGATTTGACGAATACTTCTCCGCGATATTTTTCATCGATTCATGTAATATTTCATCTCGGTAAATATCACCGCGTGGCAAGATAAACTGATCGTATTTTTCTTCGCTAGAAAATAACCAAATCGATATTGGATCGGACTTGGCTAATAGTTTGATATATCTAAACATTGCATCGGAACTATCTTTCCCAGATTCCACGGGATAAAACTTAACAACCCGATCTCGCGGAAATATCATTACCGACTGACTCCACGCATGTGAATTATGATCAACAATTTCGATTGGTGTTCCTCGAGAATTATACGGCGATGAATATAATATTTCACCCGATAGTGTTTTAACCGTAATAGGAAATTTAAGTTTCTTACTTAACGCAGCAACATCGTCAATCGATGCGCCATCAGCAACTGTCTTTGCCCATGAATTAATTTTATTCAATCTCAATTGAGTCAGACCAGATCCACGACTAGCGTTTTTCATATGCTCGATAACTCGCTCAGCCACGCAGTTTATTATCGGAGATTCCCTCATCGCAGGTAGATTTTTCACATCAGGATTATTATTCAGCCGATAAATTCCATAGACAACAGCACTAGAAGGATACGCCCTAGCATAATAAGGACCATCAATCCCTAATAACAATCCTGGTTTCGAATTCTTATCAAGAACAACATTTTTCTTACCGCCGCGTACCGGATCTCTTTTATCGCGAATAATCCAAATGTCATCGGGCATTTGTGCAATAAATTTTATTCCGAAAATAAATCTCTCTTCTTTGTGTGAATTTTTTATATGCTCGATTATCTTCTTTGCTCGCTCCAAATTCATCGTAGCATCAACAAAGTTAGTTTTCCATGTCGACCAAACATGAATCGCTCCATCATCAAAAAATTCCTTCTTCGCACTATCAACTTCAGGAATGATATATTCTGCCTCATCAAGATCAAATAAATCCATTATTATATTTTAGACAAATATCTAAATTATAATATGCAATGCAAATGGATAACAGTTGGATCAATAAAATCATGCGATAAATCCTGCAGAGGCGAATACTGTGGTGCTCACATATACGAAATTCGACGAGGCAACAAAGGACCACAACGATGTTTAGTTTGCCAAGTTGGTATTCGAGGAAAAACAAGATTATGTTTCTCTTGTGGAGGAAAAAAATATCGTGAATTACGAAGATATTATGAAAAAAGATCTTCGTCAGTAATAAAATGTGAAGAAGATTATATTAATCGCTTCAAAGCAAATTATGATTTAAACAAAGAGAATATCATATATGGAAATGAAATCAGCGATTCCCACAATGAAAATCACATGCGAGTATAAATCGCATCCCATCATCGAAGGTTACGAAGCATCTGAGGATGGTAATGTCAGAAACATCAAAACAAAGAAACGTGTTGGTAGTATTTGTAATTCGGGATATCTCAAATTTACAGTCCATAAAAGAAATGAAAGAACAGAATGTTATTCGAATCATAGATTTGTGTTCGAATGCTACAAAGGACCAATAGAGATCGGACTTGTTATCGACCACATTGACGGTAATAAACTTAACAATAAACTTTCCAATCTGCGCGCGGTAACCCAGAGTGAAAATTCAAGATTTGGTAATAACCGTGGATTTCCTAATTATTCGAAGACTGTTAAATCAGTGAATCAAGCAACGGGTGAGGAAATCGCGTTTACATCGATGAGTGCAGCAGCAAAACATTTCTTTATTGAACCACGATCAGTACAATTTGTGGCAGAAGGAAAATACAACGCAACATTTTCTTATGATGCTGATTCGTGGATCAAATTCTCCTATGTACCAATAATATTTGATTCGGAGAGTGACGAAGAATAATTGAATATCTCCGCAAAACAAAAAAAAAAGATTAATTTTGAAAATTTCCCTGGATTTTATTTATTTTTTTCGCCCATTTTTCCCACGGAGACAGATTTGGAAAATCTCACTTGCGATTTAAAAATCTATGATTTCACCAAAAGATTGATACTTACAGTTTCTCCTCGTATATCAAGTAAATTTCCTTTCTGATCCGTTAGTTTGAAATTTATTCTTGTCAATAATCGATTATGACATCGCAGGTAAAACGGATTCATTGGTTCCTTGATTATCAAGTAACCAGGAGATGCGCTAGGTGAAAATGAATACAATACAAATCCCTGATTCGCTTGATTCGACACTGACGAATCAACATTATAGCTACCCTCGACAACATCCGCGTGAAGATAAATCGCGATAACATCCGTTATATTAACGATACCCGGCGATATGTGCCGTCCACCTTTGTCAGGATCGTTATTGTGTTTAAGAATTAATTCTGAATGTATTTTTTTGGTCCATGAGGCATGTAATTTCGGAAATAAATCATCAATGGTATCAGTGACGGATTTTCTCATCGCATCAAAATCAGAATTGGGAAATTTGAAATTTGGCAGTGTTTCCTCGGTTAATTCAAATACTCTCATGAATTTTTGTTTCTCACCCGAGTTCTTGATCAACTCGAATTTGCTGATAGGAAGAACATATTCGGCAATTGATATATCGTCGACTATCGCCTGAATAAACATATCATGATAATATTCAATATCATTCGCAAGTTGATTTAAAATTTTCACGTGCTTTATAATTTCGCTACATGAACCAGATTTATTTAGGATGCATTCATGAAATGATCCTCGCAATAAATTTAATTGTAATTCGTGTTCTTGAATAAACTCGTCTAGTGTTCTTCTTACCAAGATACCGTCTATGGGGGCTATTATCCTGTTAATGTGGGTAGCGTCGAAGATTTTCACATCTGGGGGGATTTTAGGAAGAGGCAGCCATGAGAGAATTCTTTCGTTAATAAAAGTGAAAGCGAACATTACTAGGTTAAATTTGTGGTTATTCATAAGATTGATGGCGCTGTGGATCAGAGGCTTGTGTTTGTTATCTCCGTACCATCCTTCGTCGGTGGTAAAATCCGATTTCTTTGGTTCCGGTAGTTCTGGAAGGGTTTCATCATACCAACCTGGAATAATAACATCCGATTTCTTTGGTTCTGCTAGAGGTGCGACCTCGGGCCAACCTAATATATTTCTAATCGATGATTGGTAAATATCTACCACGTACGGTGATTTCACTTCTATCATTGACGATAGTGTTGGATCATGTGAAGATATCTTTATTCCCGGAGTAGCATCGCCGGTTAAATTTGATATTCTAGTGGTAAACTCATTATTCAGCTGATCAATTTCGTAACTACCGGTTGGTATACCAACGACGATCCAATCGGGTGTTCCATCGGGTTTATTTTTATTTGCAAAAACAAGTGAATTATTTGGCATCAAATTACCGAATGATTTTGATCTAACATTTGGCCAGCTATTGTAGACGCGCAACTGTGTTAATGCAATTTCGCTAACGTTAATTGGTGTTGAGAAATTAATGCTAAACTCTGGTTTCGTTGAACTTAACGATATTAACGTTGTTGTCGGCGGCGTCGTGTTTGTCACGATCTGGGCTAGCTCGGACATTATTAATATTCATTTGTTCAATCTCCGAGTAGATACTGATAATCGAAGAAAATTCTAGATCGGATATAATACCGTCGTTGAGACTCTCCGAAAGTAACGATGATAATTTTGAGTACGCGTCATTGATCTTAGCAAGTCTGCTTTTGTACGAAGATAGTTTCTCACTTGTGCACGAGGATATCTTTTTCGCGATGATATTTAAAACACCCGCGATTGTTGTTGTTGATGATATTATTATTGTTGCTACGATTGGCGCTATCATTGTTACCGCGGATAAAATTATTCCTGCACCAGCGACTATGGCTGATACTGCGTACACAGCAACATCAATAATAACTAATCTTCGTTGGTATTTCTTTATTTTTGTTTGATAATCGTCGAGGAGTTTTTTTAACGAATCCTGCCATGATCGCGCCTGATTGTAGCGGTAATCAGATGCGGTCATTTATTAGTATCTTACGATAACAATTACGGGATTATCATGTTTATCCTGGAATACCAACTGTTTCCAATCCCGATAAATATTCGAAAATTACAAAATAATCCACCGGTCTTGTGGTGGTTCTATCTGGCGGTTCTAGATCGCAGTCTACGCCGGTATTTTTTTCTATAGAAATAATAAAAAATCCGGGGTAGAATTCATGAATTTCACGATTCGATTTTATTTTAAACTTTATCTTGGAAATAACATGTACTCGATATACGCCGGTAATTGGTACGGTGAAATAAAATCCGATACTACCTTTTTTAGGGTCCCAATTATAATTGTATGTCTTAAACACAAATGGCACATTGCAGACAATATTTTTTGTTTCTACCTCCGTTGGTATCGAAATTTGCGATAATCTTCCAAGGTTCATTGACGATATTTTTGTGTTGATATTGTTAATTTTTGTGGTTGTTTCGATAATTTCCCTACCTAATTGCTTTACGTCAGTGGCGTGACCAGTTTTATCGACGGATTGGTCAATCTTTGCTGTTGCAGCAAGAAGTTTCGTGTTTAAATCTCGAATTTCTCCGTCGTACGTTGATATATCTAACTTTTGACGCGTCAATTCATGTACCGTGTTAATTTTATCGTTGATGGATTTTATTTTCTCATCTATTTGTCCTTGCATCACGTTAATCCCCTTGGTAAATTCAGGAACAACAACATCGCCGAGTTTAATAATTTCCTCGTTGATTTTTTTGCTGAGATCGTCGATTGATGGTTTCTCACCCATCGAGATATTTATCTTGGTAATTTCCTCGTTGATGGATTTTACTCTATCGATGAAATCGCTGTGTGTATTTGAGGAGGTATCGATGAATTTTTTTATATCCTCGTCGAGTTTTTTTCCAAGTTTACTTGATGCATCGTCGAATTTTTTAATATCGCTAAATAGTTTGTTGAGTCGCTTATTTATTTTGTCTTGGGCGTCGGTGTGTAATACTAACGCCGCTGATAATTCATTATTTTTTTGTTTTATATTCACGAGATCGTCCTTTGGTGGAAACTCTGCAATGATATCGGTAATATCAGCAATAGATTTTAATACCAAATCCGATTGACGAGTATATTCCTCTCGCTTAATTATATCAGTTATTTTGATGTTGCTAGTTTGTAATCGCCCTTCGGTATTTTGAAAAATAGCAACTTCACCAGGATCAACTTCTGATAGTGATAGAAGATTGTTAATATCGCTCTTGGTTGCAAACTTTGATGTATCGATGTCGCCTACTACTTCTCTTTTTTCTTTTCTGAAGAGAGATCTACCGTAAATGTCAACCATGATATTTATCTACGGTATATTCAAATAAAATTTTGCGATAGGGATTGGATGATTTTGAAATTGCATCAAGGACGTTAATTGTCTCTGGACCGCATATTGGTGGATCCGCTAATGTTTGTGTTGGAAGCGTTGAATACCAAACCGGAAGTTTTAGTTTTGACACGTATTTGATAAATTCGTTTGGTGGTGCTAATCCGTATGAGTCGAAGTAAATGATTTCGCGAGGATTAATCGCGTAGGCAACCCAGTGAGTGCCAGGACCGGAATTTTCATCGAGATTTATTATTCCTGTCTCGGTACGATTTGGTTTGTTAGGTAGTTGATCTCGCATAAATACACCTCTGAAAAATTTTATTTTCTTTTTTTTTGCTTCACTGATTAAATCTAAATTTGAGGCTGGTAGGCTCGACTTAGACCGGATCCGTACGGGGGGCGTCTTAGGTAAAGACCGGATCCTTGTTGCGGCTGCATCAATTTTGTGAGAAGAGGGAGAAGAGGGAATATCCCTCCCTTTTTTTTGCGATATCTTCCTCCGACGATCTTTTTTCCTAATACGGTACCCATCCCACCAAGTGCACCTAATCCTACTGCCTTTGCAATCATGGGGGCCGCTGCAGCTATTAATCCTGGAATAGCGGCGAATAAAGGAAAAATACCACCTACTTTGATCATATCTCTGATTGCACCTATTGAGAGATTCAGACGAATACCAATATTTGCTGATCTGGCTCTGGTGAAATGTCCGTGTTGATTTTTAGTTAACGATAGTTTGTTAGGTCCACCGTGAAGTTGATTACTTTTTAAGGTTAAACTTAAACCTCGTCGCGCTGTTGTTGCTGCATGAAGTTTTTTCACCTGACCGGGAGTCAGAGTTACGCTGACGTGATCGTATGGCATATTAATAATCACTTAATCTAAATTTGGAATTTATTACATGTTCTCTACGGGCGCGTCGATAACTCTCATTCTACCACTAATACCTTCTAGGTACATTGTTCTATCGCTGAGAATAACTGCGATTGCTCTTGCTGGTCCTCCTGTGTTAATTCTGGCTTTGAAATGAATATCGACAACCGACTGCTTTACTAAATCGAGATGTTCCAGGGAAAAGTAATAGATGGGATAGAGAGTATTAAAATCTAACTGTGATATTTGCAATCCCGTATCAATATTTTGATCACGTCCCATGAAACTTAGTAATCGATGATATGCGCGTGCCGTCGAATTGTTCTCAAAATCGATGGCTATTTCCTCAGATGGCTCCTGTTGGCCATTTATTCTCAACGATACATTTGTTGCCTCTAATCGATCGAATATCATGTTACTATGTAATTGATCGTCTCTGATCATGCTTTGCAGAGCAACAAAGATATGTCTAGGTGCGGAAGAGCCTTGCTGTGAAGCAATTCGCCAAGTAAATATTCCGTCCAAATTAACATTTTCGTTGGAGTCAGTCATTGTTGTCAACCAAGACATGATGGATTTTCCTCCTTGATTCATAAATGATAATAATTTTTCTTCTATGATCATTGATGGAACTATTGCTGGCATCCACAAGGTAATTTTTTCAAGGACAACTTTACCAGCATCACCAGGATCTCGCCAAATGGCTCTGTCATCATTGGCATCTCGAACGAAAGATATCGTATGCTTCGCTCCGTAAATAACTTTTCTGAAATGTCTGCAAAATCCAAAAATATGAGATAATGGAATTGCACAGGAGAATTTTCGTTCAGCTCCCTTCAACATATTTTTTCTTATGGCAAATCCAAGATTGTAATTGCCATTGGGGGCAATCATCGCTGAACGAACATCAGCGAGTTGGCCATTGGGGTCTACCGGTCTACCGATATCAAATGGTAAATGTTCAGGGTAGTTGGAATTATCCTTGGCAAACATCATACTAGGACCGGCTGATCTGGTAAAATCATCCGAGTATCTCGCTAGACCTATGATAGTCGTTGCTATATCAACGTTGTTCGTAATTGATTCAATCTCTCTTCCATCAATCATGTAAGTGGCATTCTTGAATAATGCCATGATACCATTATTGACAAACCCAACACCAAAATCCGCATCGTAGTTGGTACCATCAGCTGCCTTTACAATTTTTCCAACAAATTCGATATACGCCTCAGATGGAAGAAAATATCTTGTTGTATCGTGGACTTGAATTTCCTTCCGATTTCTTGAATCTGGCTCAACTACATCGTACGAGAAATACTGAAAATCTCGCACTGATGTGTCCCTACCTACTGGCTCGTCCATATCAAATACTTCATTTGACACTTGTGCGAACATTTATTACTAATAATATCGTCTAAAACGAAGACCACTACCTGAAACAAAACTTGTATTTGCCGGATTTGTATTAGCAACATTCTGCGCTAGATTTGTATTAGCAACTTCCTGCACTAGATTTGTTATAGCAGCTTCCTGTGCTAGATCATTTATTTTTTTATTTGCCGCATCATTTATGACCTTACTAACTTCAGGTGGCATTTCTCTGGTGCTAGGTAATTTAACAGGTTGCTTTTTACGTACTAAACTTAATATTTTATTTTTGATAGCGTTGAAGCCTTTACTAGCCAAATTACCGATACCAGAAACAGCAGTCTCACCTATCTTTCCTATTGCTTTCAACCCAAATTGCTTAATCACGGGTCCAATTTTAGGTATTACTCGCGTGACAAGACTTCCAACGATATCGCCGAATCCATTACCGTGAATATATTTGTATACTGGCAATCGAGAGTTTACTATGCGGACCTGATTAGGTCTGCGCTGATGTTTATGAATAATCATATTATTTCAATTGTGTTGATTTAATCGATGAGTTCATCAACAAACTCTTTATAAATGTGAGAATCGATGATACCACCACGGAATAATCGCTGACAAATATCTGATGCTTCGTTGACTATCTCACGGGAGTTATTTCCAGCTCGCTTTCCTCCGATTAATACTTCGAGGCGAGATACATCGTTGACAACACTATCGGGACAAACTGAATATCCGCTTCCTGTTTTTTTTTGTTCTGGAGATTGTAATGGCGTTACGTAGAATACGTCTCCTGACGACGATGAAGATTTCTTCTCCTCTGATGGTGATCCCGGCGATGTCCCCGACGACGTTAGTGGTGAATATATTTCTGGTGAAGGTGGGGGGGTACCGCCAGTAAGTGCTGCACCCTCCCCGGGGTGAATTCCCCATCTTAATGGTTTTTCAGTGGGACCCCTGTAGTTTGTAGCTGTTGGTTCCGGAGGTTTGGGTCGCCAAGAGGAGTCCTCTTCAGGAAGACTTCTTGGATATAATGTAGGAGATAAAAGAGGGTGGTGAGGTTCAAAAGAAAATGATTCAGAATCATCACTTTTAGGCGGTGAACTTTTATCTTTGGGTGACGAACCTTTACTTCCGGGTGGTGAAATTGTCTTTTTTAAATCTGTAGTTCTGTATTTAATAACATCTGATGAAAATTTTCCAAAATTTTCATCGCTGTATGTTATTGGTTTTCCCATACTACCAAAATATATTATTGCTAGCCAATCAATTTCGTCAATTTTATTAGCATCAATATTTTTTCGTAAAAGTAATCTTTTATTTTCCGTAGAATTATCCGCAGCCATCTGAACTTTTGAATCATAGTTGCGAGTTAAATGCAACATGTTGTCATCCAAATAATTTCCAGCATTTATTCTAGGATTAATTTTAATCGAACCACTAGTCGGTGATGATTCATATTCGTGAGTAATTATTGGTTCATCAATCTGATCTTTTTTCTTTTTCGATTTTCTCTCTTTTTTCTGTGGTGAAGTTTTCTCTTTTGGTCTAGCTCCTAATTCCTCTGGTTGAAATATTGGCTCCTGTGGTTGAATATCTTCCTGTGGTGTTGCTTTTCTTCCTCGTTTTTTAGGTGTTGGTCTAACTTCTAATTCTTCTGGTTGAAATATTGGCTCCTGTGGTTGAATATCTTCCTGTGGTGTTTCTTTTCTTCCTCGTTTTTTAGTTTTTTCCTTCTTCTCCTGTTGTTTTCTTTCTTTCTCTAGTTGTTTTCTTTCTTCCGCTATTTGCTTATTAAGTCTTTGTGTATCTCTTGCCGTTTCTAAAAACCTTCTGTAACGCGGATCCGCTGTCTTCCTTATTGATGTTGTTTGTGTGTAAATTTTATATACCATATCATACCAACTATCGCGAGTTGCATATCTTTTTTTCCCCACTGCAGTCAAATATTCAGTTCGACCACTAAAATATTCCTCCGCAAATTGGCCAATCTCATCTATATTATACAATGTCGAGAGAGGCTGCGATATTATTTCCCATCCCTCATCGGTGAAATTTTCTCTTAAATTATCAATATTAAACTTTCCTTTTATCATTAAAGGTTTTCCTCCTCCAGGTTTTTTTCCTCCAGGTTGTCCTCCATCAGTAATTGCAAGTTGTTGCGCCGCTGCTGCTATTGCTAATCGCTCGGGTAATGTTCGTGATTGATCCTCAATACCTTTCAACATAGGAAAGATTCCACGTTTTTTGGCATCTGGATCTTTTTCGTCGCCATATACAACCTGCTCAATTGTTCCGGTCACTGGCTTCAACCATTTTGCCGAAGTTTCTGAAATTCCATGCTGCATATCTTCGTAACCACGAACATTTTTCTTAAATAATTGTTTTGTCGGAATGAACTTCTTTAATGCCGCTAATTGATCTCGCGCTAATCTAGCAGATTGAGGTTCTCCAACTGTGCTAACTTTTCGACTCATCTTATTTTCAACAATATTGTTTTATTGTGAAATAAAATTAATAATTGCAGCCCAAATTTGCAATCACAAACAAACTTTACCATACCCCCCCCCTAAATTTTGTTGGTTTTTTTTATGCCTGAAAATGCATCCCGGGGCGAATTTTTAATGATTAATTTGCGCAGAAAGGTTTATTTTTGCAATCTGAGGCTTCTACGGAGAAATGTTTGGTAGGAGGCTTAAAATTATCTGAGCCACCTGGTCTGTACGCCCTCCCTGCTGCTAATATAGCATAAACACACACACACATATATATATATATATATATATATATATATATATATATATATATATATATATATATATATATATATATATATAGAGAGAGAGAGAGAGAGAGAGAGAGAGAGAGAGAGAGAGAGAGATTAACACATAACTTAATAGCTTCGCAAATATTAGTTTCCATACATTCCATTTCAAACAAGCTCCTTGACAGGGGACTATAAAGGTTATCAGGGGACTCGAAAGGGTGTCAAGGGACTAGAAATTAGATGCTACGATAAATATTTATTACTCCTACGTGTTTAAATGACAGGAAACGGATAACAAAGGATTTAAAAAAATAAAAGAAATGAGAAGAAATAAAGACGACAAGAATAAAATTAGGCTCTTAGCTACCTAACAAATACGTATATGAAAATTCTAACAAAGGAATCTCGTGGCTGTCATGAAGAAACCCATCTGAATATATATATATATATATATATATATATATATATATATATATATATATATATATATATATAAGAGAGAGAGAGAGATAATTAGATAGATAGACAGAGAGATAAAAGGGTGAATTAATCCTTTATCACTTTCGGTCAGATATGAATAGGTAATTGACCAGGGCTACGAAACTAGAGCGCATTTTTTTTCTAGCTAACGTGTACAACTTCTAGATATCCCAATATGCCAGTATGGGTGCCTGCCTGCTTACATTGCACAGAAAAGACATGAAAATAAAACATTTTTGTGTATAAGTACCTGGTACATCATATTGTTTTGTTCATTTTTATTCAATATACCAAAACTAAAATAGCAGTTAACGATCAATGTACAACTTTGACAATATTTTTTTAACCCTAGAATTATTGTGCTATCCCTGCCTCACTCACACAGACAGACAGACAAACGTACGTGCATGTGCAAAAATAGGAATGGCTATACAAGCCGTTACGAGCTTTCTGAATAACTAACGGTAATCAGAACAAAATATACTCTAGATTTTCTTAGCTAAAATAGCGATGCATATTCTGCTTAAAACATAGATTAACGTGCAGCAAGTTAATTTATGTACTCACCCAAATCGTTCCCTTGTACAGGAATAAGTAAGAAAATGCTGAAAATGAATACACTGCTGATGTCCATGATGAATAGCCATTAACTGCAGGTATAAAGTAAATGCAAGGTAAAATAACTAAGAACTAGGAAGTAGAATATCGACGGGACTAAATGCTGTATGCAGTATATAATTAAGTCAGGCCTGTATATTGCAATTTAAGGTAATGTATGAGATTCAGTATGCAGGTGATACACACACACACACACACACACACACACACACACACACACATATATATATATATATATATATATATATATATATATATATATATATATATATATATATATATATATATATATATATATATATGTATATATATATATATATATATATATATATATATATATATATATATATATATATATATATATATATAATAAAGCATTCACAGAGAAAATCGTTACGTTTGTTATGACAAAAGGTTCAGTCTATAGAAAACCAATGAAAAGACGGGAATAATCCCAAAATATGAAATTTAATGAGAAATCAATGCTTACATCAACTACTCATCAGATGTGTGATTTCTAACATTCAAAAATCTATCGACAATAAAGGCGGCATACTTTTCAAGGAGGGATGAAACTTGCTATTAGAGCTCTCATGGTTAGGTCTGGAGAGAAAACATGTGGAAGAAAATATACATTGGAACCCCTCATATATGTCTACATTAAGATCTCTATAGTGGCAATGTTTTGTTGATTTTCTTTTGATTACTATGAAGTGAGTTACAAGTATCGCAAAAGGATCCTCATCGCCAAGTTTAATTTCATATCACCAAACGCAAATCGAAGCTGATTCGAGATCCAGTTTATGTCGTCAAGCATAAATAGTCCAGTTCCTATCATCTATAGTTTCTTCTAATTTGATACAGCATTCGTCATCATATGAAGTCAACTATTTACCTAAAAACAATGAGAGTCCTGGTCTTGATCGTCGTATAATTGTGTTTCACAAAAATTAGTACCATTAAGACTGACAGTTTGGTGTTATTTCTGTGCTAAGTTTCTGTCTTATTTATGTGTAGTATAGAATTTATCTGGATCATTATGCCATTCAAAATGATATGCATCAGTAACCAGTCTACTTCGGGTTATTGACAATAACACTGCAACAAACTAGTGACTGGAGTAGACCAGTTTTTAAGTATAGATATAAAGGCTAAAAAGATCGAAAAACATCTGCGACCCGGAAGATAGGTGAGAAAGGTGAAAAAAGAGGTACCACAAATATGCATGAGACCATAGCTATAATTCAAAATTGTAGCTCTCTAAAATAGTCCAATGATATTCCTTTCCAGGCACAGATGAGAAAAAGGTGCGAAGTCGATATTTTACAAACTGTTAAAACTATTTAATAGCAGTTTACTCCATAGTTATGAGCTCAAGTTCGGCGTTCGCGATTTGCTTGAATCGTTTGAATTTGTTGGAATTGTTGCATTGTCTTCTCCGAATCGTTCATGTTACAAACACTATGTAACTCAAACGCATTGTAACAAACTAGATTTCAGTCAACGTTCCTCTTCATTTCAATATCGGCATTGATTTATTTCGACCATCTTGTTGTAATTTCTCAGTCTCAGAGATAAGCGGGTTAACATTTGTCTTGGTTCATTACACAGTAAATATATTTCTTTAATAAACAGAGACACTCCCAGCACAGTGTTTGATGTGCAAGTTGTTCAGATAAAATGTTTGATCGAGACCAATGCGATATAGTGTTGCTGGATCGTGTAAATGGATTGCAATGAATCCATGTGGAGTTCTCTGGGAATATACAAAAATGTGTTTAAACGCATTTATGTCCATATATATATATATATATATATATATATATATATATATATATATATATATATATATATATATATATATATATATACTATAATGTCACCAATCAAACTATCGAACATACAAATTTGGATGCCAAAAATTACATATTGCATGATGAAAATCTAGACTGAAAAAACGGGAGATTAATTTTATTGTTTTGCATGCGTTGATGCTTAAGAGTTACCTCCCATAGCAATCGTCTCCCTTGGCTGCAAATGAAACGTAATGGTAAAAATGCTATCACAAGAAACAGCACAGTTTTGTGGAGGGCCAACTGCCCGAAAGTACTACAAAGAATGTAACGCCATATATAGCCTATATTGTGCTGAAAAATGGCGTTAAACCCCACAATAACTGACTAAAATAATGGATTTAAGATGAGCAATCGCAAGTTCGTCTGCTACTGCTTGTTGATCTATCTATCTATCTATCTATCTATCTATCTATCAATGCAGCTACACCAATGAACATGCGTTCACAGTCTGATCATTGCAACTACCACATAGAGATCTGAGTCGATAAGTTTCATTAAATTTTACCAAGTATGTCAAATCTGATCCGATATCGTATTTATGTCATCCAGAATATACATTTCTTTTTCAATAGCCTTCAAAACATATTTTCTTTTCGTGTGATAGAGCTTTAATGATCGGCTATTTATCTAGGAAGAAGGAGAGATGTGGTATTGAATGTTATAAAGATATATGATTGAAATGTACGAACTAAGGTTGACATTGTCTGTTTTATTTGTGTGCAGTATATCCTCTGCCTACTCTTCGGATAAAGAAGTCATTCAAATCATTCAAAAAGAGTAACTGTACATTAGGACCGCGAATAATGGGCTGACTTGAATAACGTTGGGCAGATCCGCGTCATTAACCCGTATTAGGGACAATTACAATAAAACTACTGTCCAGTAGCTGGTTTATACCTTTTTACTGCCTTTCAAGATAGAACACAGTGATATAATCATCAAGTGCTCAATTCACAGTCGATGTATGGTATGTCAAATGAATTGTATGCTGCTTAGCAGAAGAACGATAACACAATAAGACAGTGAAAACATTATAGTTAATCACACATATATATATCCTCGTTAAGTCAGACTCCGTTGATCCGAAGATATCGCTATCAAAACATAGTGCAACGGGAACAGAATTTTTTAAATGTTAATTTGCTCCCTCTATCCAGAAATCTGCGTTCCGGATCCAGAGATAAAAAAAACAGGGACCAAAGTATAGCATTACTATGAAAGTTGTCTCGATAGTCTAGAAATAATTTGTCCAAAAATAAGAAAATTCGATGAATCGTATTTGCGTGATTCGGTTATCAGGAAAACGCATTAATCCGGATATATTCACTAAAAACGAATGATGGGAAGCAAAATTACAATATTGCCTTGAAAAATATTATTTGGGTGTAGTCTTACATTTAATTTCTCTTACAAAGAGAGTTGGGACACGAATTGACCTTTTCGCTAACTGTCGAAAAATATTTAGTTTTTTTTTCATGTGTTGGATATACTGTCTTGTGTTCCAAATTACGTGATGTGCTCTCATCGCAGATCAACATAGTGTTCATTACAGGCAAATAGGGTTTATTTTTCAAGCATGAGCTATTATAAACTAGTATAATGGATTCTGAAAGAAACAGATTAAAGGTATCAAAATGATCGCCCAACATAATGCAGCATGTGACTGAATCTTTTGACATTTTCTCCTGAGGTTGTTACGAAGTAAAGTATAGTGGGAACTAATGCAAGCAAAGGAAATCATGCATTTTATCCACGTTGTGGATTTTTAAAATTTTTATTTTTATTCTTTAGATACCTTCAGAAATTGATGTTTATTTAAAGTATACATTCTCAAAATATTAGTACATGTAGTAGTAGTAGTAGTAGTAGTAGTAGTAGCAGCATTAGTAATGGTAGTGCTAGCATCACTGTTGAGAACTGATGGTGCATGCAAGAGTATTTTCGTTCTGTCTGCGTTAATAGCCGAACACATAGTCGGAAACCTTGCCAAATGTTAAATAACCCCAACGGTTAACAATGAAATCTTTTATACCACAATGGTTTATACTACAATACACGCCGAACAAAATCAAAATTAAACTCTTATAATTGCATTTTTACATCAGATGTAGTTAATTCATTTATTTTAATTTTGTTTTTGTTGATATTTAGTATCATTGACGGGTTCATAATGAGCGAACGGTCAAAGTAATTCTACGTAAAGTTTATATAAAAGTTGATACAAAAATAATCACAGGTCATCCTGATCACATGTTGTCTTTCTTCCAATCAAAATCATCTTTGCATTTATCGACCAATGCAACTGAAATTAGGTATGTAACTTGTGATGCTATGACTATGTGCGTCTGTCCGTATTTTCGTTTTCTTCTTTTCTATGTCTAAACTGATGGCTACAACATAATCTCATCATGTAGTGTACTTGTTTATAAGTTAACAATTTGGGCCAGAAATTGTTTTATTATTAGATATTGTTTTATAATTAGAAATAGCATGCTGTGGTTAACACAGTTCCTTTGTTGTTCTTAAAAAATGCAGTATTAATAAATAATGTGTATTTAACTGAAAGACTTTGTTGTTTCCTTCTAAACAGTTATGTTGATATTTATAAACTTTTGCTATGATGTATTCCTCGGTTATTGTTTGTCTATATGTACCATTATCTTCCTTAATTCATTTTTCGTTGGACGGCTTAAAAGGCTTCGCATTTATCACTTATCGTTGCATACATGCAATGTATATAATTGTAATCAATTTCCTCGATATGGTACCATTTTTAAATTTAATATATATTTCGTCTATCAGATAATAACATGTTTTACATCTGCTTGTACCACATTTGGCTACTCATGCTTCATTTTCAGTAATGCCAAATTTAGACCCTACATGAATTTGTTTTAAAGTTTTGTGTTTTCTCTTTCTAATAATCTAAATTTCTTCCAAAAAGCTTTCATTACATCTCTACGTTGAAACAACTGTTACTATAATGATATGATAAGGAAGAATATTTGTGTTCCTTAGATAATAAATTGTAATTAATTGATTTTTTTTAAATGTGCATATTGCTAATTACAGACAAGAAATTCTCTGTTAATTCCGTGACTCTACCTGTATTTCTGAATAATATCAACGAAACGTGTCGTTTGTCGGGTAGTAGTGATTGTAATTATTTTGACATATTCTACAGTTTCGACCTTTTGTGGAAGCAGGGTATAAACACAAATGTAATGCCTAACAATCACCCTTAGGAAAAGATATGTTTGCGTTATCTGTGTTTTGGATAAGATCACAAAATCAAATTTGGAGCTGTATTGGTGTTGCCGTTAAGATTTATTAACCTTATTTTCAAGAGCTAGCTTATATACACACTTTTCATGACATACTATACACTGCTATACATTCGGTATAGAACTGTTTTCCAAATGGCGTATAATATTATAACATCATTGATGGAATATATTATTTTAGGATGCATGCCGAATGTTGGATGAGGCGAGCTTTTTGTAGATATATTTGTTGAAGAGAACATGTGTGATAAAACTTGCAGGCTAGCGTTTTGTGTTTTAATACACCAGCGGCATTATCGACGCAATATGTAGAGCATTGCAAGAAATATTCAAACGGCAATTTACGTCCCATTTATGCGAGTTAAAAGAGCGATAAAGCTGGCATTTCAAACCCGATGATGCTTCTGCTCCCAATACCCAAGGGATAAATTTGACAGTGTATGCTAAAAGATGATATGGGCAGAACAAATGTGATAAAACGTTATCTCAGAGCATGAAATGTCGCAATCATCCGAGTCCCGTCAAAACGTGTGACTCTAAGTATAAATCTAGACTGACACACACTGACGCACACGTCAATGATATGCTGAAGAAGGGAGAGTCAACACCGTCGGTACGCCCTGGGGATGCTAGGTTAGTATTGGTAACGAAGAAATAATGGAATATGCTATTCTGCTTGGACTATAAAGCTTTCAATTCGGTTACCGATTAAGATGGATATAATATTCATAGAATCGACCATAATACTAATTTGATATCGGGCATGCATTGCTTCACGGCATCATATCTTATATCGTGGTATAGCCAAAAAGAGGACTTTAAGAATGCAAAGCGGTATTATGCAACACATCCGGGGCATTGCATGTCTGATGTAAGTTTGCTATTCTATCTCGATGACATGTTAGTGTCTGGAAGTACGGTCTAGCCGTTATTTGACAGACAGGCACATATCTATAGCTTAATAGTGTATCAGCTACAGTAATTTCACCCATCCCGTAAAAGTGGATGTAGTAAAGAAATGTCCCACTCCAAAATGAAATTGTGACAAACGTGTACCAGCTGACAAAAAACGAATGCCGTTTATCGATGGAGATATGAATATGAAGCGGAGATCGAAGAGAGGCACAGAGTCTGCGTCAGTACTAGTGTTTGATGTACCCAGCTTCATTCGTCCTTTGTGATATATATGAGAGTGGTGAAGCTATAGTAGTTGTCCTTTCAAAGAAAATGTATTGAATTCTAGGTCATCTAAAAAGCAATGCTTTTCTTCCGCGATTCGCAAATGTTTGTGTCATATTCGAATTTTACTTGCGGTTAATTCATCCTGGCCGTATGTAAAATAGCACAGGATATATAAGAATCAACCAATTGGAAAGATATATTTACATACATGCAGATAGAAATACAGTATATAATGCATTCATAAATGCAGACAGAAATGAAAGGTCTGTGTGCATATGGGCCAGTGCAGATAATTCCCGTTAAAACTTGGAAAGACCCAATGTAGGAAGATGCATACGAACACGTATGCTATAGTTATGTTTTAATGCTTAGATTTATATTACATTTTCCTGTTTTCAATAATCATTGCTTTTGTCACTGTATGTAATATATGTATGTTGAATACTTGGAACTACACTAGTTGCATGTATTCATTTATTTCTGCAAATATATCATCAGCATGTTATTGCTTGTCATGTGTAGTGCTTGGAACCTTTGGGACAAAGAAATAAAAACGTGTTATGGTCAAGCCTACTAGTACGTCTAGTTTACTCATTTGCATCCTTTTCTGAAAAAAGCTATTTTTTCCAGTGGCTATTTTAAGCCAATCAGTGACCATCCTTTTTTTAATACGGTAGTTAATATACACTACGCAAAGGATGGTTGAGTAGGTCGTAAAATTTAGTTGCTTATGACAACGTAGCCATGGGTGTACCAATGTATAAAGCTATATTTACGCTTCTGCGTTGTGTTATTTAAGTAAATGTGAAAAATACGCACAGATTTTCATTCTATAAATAAATATTAACCAGTTCTTTACCTATTACACACATTGATCGGAGCGTATTTAGATCAACACATGACCCTTTTTATTTTTTTCATCACATATGAATTCTATTTGTATGTATGCTCACTAAGAATGTTAACTAATTGTATCGCATTGCCATCTTATTATTTATTGAAATTATAGTCGTGCCTATGAGAGATAATGATTATGTACCATGTACTCGTTTAGTGGTCGCCAGGTAAAATAATTGTCGTTTGAGTTGACTAATGATTTACTTACTCGACTCAATGTAAACAGCCTTTGCACGGTAATGCATGTTTAAAAGACGATAATTTCCATCTCAAGAACATACATAATGAAGTTGTTCGACGGCATGCATTGTCACACTAAACTAAGGTAAATTTTTCACGTAATAGTCCTGAATGTCGCCTAATATTTAAAGGTTGAATAGTACCAGATCATCATGTAAATACTGTTCATCGTCATGCGATATTTTAAAAGTGTTAAGTGTGGAGTGAAATATATATCTATGATGTACAGTTGTTTATTGAATATATCTATACCATGGAAATAATCTGATGAATAGATGTCCAAACAAATATGGAGATCACATTCCACTTAAATGTGCCATTATCTCAACCAGCTTGTAATCTTATAAATTATTTGGTAAATACATACTAGCTTGGAACATGAATATAAATCTATCTACAAATGAAATCTTTATCTGAATTGCTATATACTTACCATCTTTCTTAAAGCTATAAACTCCAGGCTTGATGAAATTGATTTATGTTTCTTATTTTGTATTATATATACATATTTATCAATAGTTTGGGTTTGATCTACTTCGTGTCAGCCTCCGACATAATCTTAGCAGTTTCAAGAATTCCTTTTAAGTTAGCTGGACTATTTAATACAATGTATGTTGTTATACAATATTGAACAAAGACAGCGGTTTAATTTATGTTGTCATAGTTTTCCCACAGAAAGGAAGTTAAATACAAGTCACTGATACTTATTATGCGTTATGCATTTAACATTGCACCAATGTTTGTATATAACCTATACACGCAGTACAAAATGATTTATTCTTTTTTAAGTTTGTTTGACCGTGGGAAAACAACCTGAGGAATATTTAGTGTCTGAGGGTTTAGGAGCATGTACAGAGGTGTGCTTGGTCTTTAAGAAACGCACAATCAACACATTACAGGGTGGTGTTTAAACCGGTTTTAACCCCTTAATTGTTTTAAAGCTTTGTAAGTGTTCAAAAATGTTCTCGCATAGGCTTCAGTTATGTAGAAATTGCTAGATCGATACCCAACTGCTAACAACCTCACTTAATCGTCCTCAACTAATTATTAATGATTTCCTTGGTCGAGTTGAATAAAATCAAGAAATACATCTTATAAATCCCATTGTTTATGGAACATGATGAACATACTTTTGCACGGGGTGATAGTTTAGTATGGTTCTCTTGATCTGTTCACGGAGATTTTTCGATAAATTAGTTGTTCCAAGCCTATTGTTCATTTAAACAGTGACATCAATCTTTCATACCACGATACATTGCACGGTATAGATAATTTCTTTTAATCAATCCCACTGAATTAATGAACCTATATTTTAAAATAAAATATTCTAAATCTTACAATGTTAAATTTGAACAAAATTACAATTTAGTCATTGTAACCTTCTATGATGAAATTTGCACTTTTAATATACTGCCAAAGTGTTTATGAACCCTGATAAGTGCTTTGTAATCTCAACCTTTACGTGGGATAATCAATTTCAAATATAAAATCGGAACCCTACTTTTGTTTCATAACCATCCCGTTTATTTCATCTTAGGTCTAGAATTACAAACACCCACACTTATTCTGAGACACCCATGCACGCACAGAATAACACAACGAATGGTAGGCAGCAATAATTCAGCCATCATTACATTCAGTATTCTCCATCAACCAGTTGGGGTTTTGAACAGAGGGATAGGAAATAAAGTACTGCTTAGCTATCAGGTCTGGCTCTACACCAATGGCGTATACATAACGAATAAAAAGACACGTATGCTATGAAACAAAAACACTATTCAGGCCTCTTATCTGCTTAAAAATTTATCTTATAAATATTTAAACAATTATCAAATGACTAAGTTATTGATTTTATTCTTATAGTTTTAACAGAGAGCGGGAATATGACATGCAATATATACAGCCATTGTTTCACGCATGCGTTTGTATATGCCAGTCATTTATGTAGACACTATATGTATACCAGTAATGTAAGCAGACACTGTGTGTATACCAGTAATGTAAGCAGACACTGTGTGTATACCAGGAATGTAAGCAGACACCGTGTGTATACCAATAATGTAAGCAGACACTGTGTGTATACCAGTAATGTAAGCAGACACTGTGTGTATACCAATAATGTAATCAGACACTGTGTGTATACCAGTAATGTAAGCAGACACTGTGTGTATACCAGTAATGTAATCAGACACTGTGTGTATACTAGTAATCTAAGACACTGTGTGTATACCAATAATGTAAGCAGACAGTTTCATCAATCACTATCACATTCACCTTATACAAAATACGTTGAAAGTACTTCCAGGACAACGGTTCAAGAAATGTTTATATATATATATATATATATATATATATATATATATATATATATATATATATATATATATATATATATATAGAGAGAGAGAGAGAGAGAGAGAGAGAGAGAGAGAGAGGTGAATGAATCCTTATATTGTAACCTTCGGTCTGCTATGACCAAGTCATTGATTGACCAAGGCTACGACACTAGAGCGTATTCTCAATGCAAACCGCGACCGCATCGGCATATACTTATATTAAAAAATATAAGTGAAATTATGAATACACCAAATAGAGGCGCAAAGAATCCACGCTGATGTGGGCCAAATATTTTTGTTCTAGCTAACGTGCACAGTGTACTAGATGTCCCATTATGCCAGTTTATTTGTCTGCTTCCATAAACTTCACAGAAAGGACACGAAAATATAAAAAAATTTGTCTGTATTAGTACCTGGTACCTCATAATGTGCATTTCATTTTTATTCAATATACAAACACAAAATAGTAGATAACGACCAAAGTTCAACTTTGACAATATTTTATAACCTTCTATTATTTTACTACCTCTGCTTAGATCACAGACAGACAGACACACCGGCATGTGCAAAGATATGAATGGTTATGCAAGCCGTTGCCAGCTTTGGGAATAACTAACGGTAATCAGGACAAAATAGACTCCAGATTTTTGTAACTATAATAGCGATGCATATTCTGCTTAAACATAGATTAACGTTTATGTACTCACCCAAAACTTGACCTTGGACAGGAATAAGTAAGAAAATGCTGAAAATGAATACACTGCTGATGTCCATGATGAATAGCCATTAACTGCAGGTATAAAGTAAATGCAAGGTAAAGTAACTAAGAACTAGGAAGTAGAATATCAACGATACTAATTACTGTATGCAGTATATAATTAAGTCAGGCTTGTATATTGCAATTTAAGGTAACGTATGAGATTCAGTATGCAGATGTGGTATATATGGATAGAAAGAAAGAAAAATAACAAGGGTACAGACATATAAAGAAGAGAGCGATAGAGATCCATTTGGGTAAGATATTTCAATAAGAGTAGCAGATATTTGGAGAGAAATAAGCAAAGACGAGATTTGCTGCTTGGATGAGAGATACTTCGGTACTTAGTACTTATGGTTATGTTTGGAGAGAAAGCATATAGACGAAAATATAAATTGAAACCGCACATGAAATTTCTACATAAAGATCTCTGTAGTGGCAATGTTTTGTTGATTTTGTTTTGATTACTGTGAAATGAGTTACAACTATCGCACAGGGATCCTCGTCGCCAAGATCCAATTTACATCATCAAGCATAAATATTCCAGTTCCTATCATCTATAGTTTCTTTTAATTTGATAAAGCATTCGTCATTTTACGATGTCAACTATATACCTAGGAAACATGAGAATCGTGGTCTTGAACGTCATATACATGTGTTTTACAAACATTAGTGTCATTAAGACTGACAGGGTGGTGTTATTTCTATGCAGTATAGAATTTATGTGGATCAGTATGACATTCAGAATGATATACAGCAGTAACCAGTCTATTGCGGGTTATTGACAATAACACTGCCACGAACTGGTGACTGGAGTAGACCAATTTATAAGTAAAGAACTTTATTCAAATATATTTCTTTAGTATGTCAATTGAAAAACATCTACGACCAGGAAGATAGGTGAGAAAGGAGAAAAAAGCGGTATCACAGCTGTGGATGGGGTCATAGATATAACTCATAATTGTAGCTTTCTAAAATAGTCCAATGATATTCCGTCCACACACAGATGAGAAAAAGGTGCGAAGTACATATTTTACAAACTATTTAAACTATTTAATAACATTTTACTACATAGTTATGAGCTCAAGTTGAGCATCGGCGATTTGTTTAAATATATTGCCTTCTCCGAATCGTTCGTGTTTTAAACAGTATATAACTCTCAAACGCATTGTAACAAGCTAGATTTCAGTCAACGTGTCTCTTCAGTGCAGATGCGCCGATTCGTTTATGATCATATCTAGGCTGAGAGAGGTTCTATCGAGAGAGAGAGAGAGAGAGAGAGAGAGAGTAGTTGTGTGTTCAAATAACCTTATATAATATAGGAGAGATATGTATATGGTTTCCGATACCGTGTACATCATTGGTTACGGACGAGGTGACAAGGAATGTTACCGCCGATTCAAATGACCTGCCTCCAGCATTATGTATGATGCATTTGGCTAGCATTATTACGAGCCCGGTTCTTTGAAAATAATTATCAAAATAGCGAGGGAGTACAAGTATTGTCTTTGCCATGTCAACGTTATCCCTGCATGCATCGAATTTCTTGTTGTTTATGATGTATTTGGTGTTAGTAAATAAGGTCATTGCGTCCTTGTTCACAAGGCCACAATGCCCCCCACCCACCACCCCGCAAGCCACGATGCGTATGAATATCCACCAGTTTTCACATGAGTTCAATTGACCTCAATAAGTGCTTCATCGGGCAAATATACCTGCTTGTACCCTGAACTTGTAATTATATTCGACCACGATCCTTTCGCATACAATAATCATAAGAATAATTTAACTCCCGTGAAGATTAACTCAGTCCTCTAAGGGTAGCTCGCACCCGTCGTTAAGATCGCCCTGATATTAATGGACATGTTACTATCAGGCAATAAAATGCCTTGAGTCACTTTTGCCCCAAACCAAATTATTTAATCGTGCTGATGTTGCGGCATTGGTGATTTTTCTGAATTGGCGGGCATTTCTTCGTTCCTTGGCAGTGGTAGACCACTAGTAGTACGATTAGTAACGGCCTGCATATATTTTATCTCTGTAGTGGTCTTTGGGGCGATAAGCAATTTTTTGCTCGTCGACACGTTGAGCTCCGGAAACTAATCTAGATAATATATCCATTATGCCATGCAAAATATGGCGGGATGCAAGCCGCCTTGCAGCACGACCAGCCGAGGCAATAACCATATACATGAGAACCCGAATGGACTTCTCGCCGATGGTTAAGCCAGTGAAATTCCATGTTCTCAGGCCACCGGGTAAAATATGCTAAGTAAAGCCCGACGTGGTACCAGGAAGATTTTAGCTCGATTGCCGAACTGCGTTTCGTCTTGTGAATAGTAATTGTGATTTTCAAATTGCGCTTATACCCAACATTAACCGCCCAGGCTTTGAAAGTTAAGTTGGGAATTGCTGATACGTGCCATTAGAAACACAGCGTATTATTAGTTTGTATCCCACCAAACGGTGCCGATCACATGCTGGCCTGCTGTAACAAACGGGCAGCTGTGCCAGTTGTGTATTAAGTTTGTTACCGTGCGGCGCGATCATGGCGATGGGAAATAAAGCATCGTCGTTTGGCCTCGTTGTCGACACCGACAGCATCGTGGTGCTACTCTGAGTCATATCTGCGATTGTTCTATTAAGTCTTGAAACTACTTTGTTATGATTCGCCATGGATTCCATTACGTTGCATGTTGGAGATCACCTCGTTGATCAGCGCGAGGTACACATATGGGTGCTGAACATTCGCGTATTTAACTATCTAAACATACGATTTGTATGCGAAGTCCAAGAATATCGAACATAATGTGGGAAAGGAAGAGGCCTAAACTAAAAGTACTAAAACATTTAAGAAACGTCCAAAGTTTCGATATTTCGAGAATATTAAAAAGACATGGTACAATTGTAAACTGGCTGTTTATAAATTAAGATTTTCAAAATTGAAATATTTATAAATTGATACTTCTTAGAATAAAATGTAAACAATAATACCAATTTATCGATGAATGAGACTTGTCCTCACTATCACAAAAGTGCAATATTTGATTTTAATTTATAACCATTTATTAAATATTAAAATAAATAGATTAATACAATTTCATTTCCAAAGATGTCACTGGGTTTAAGACATGGCCACGAGAGTCTTTATATAACTTAATCGCAATTGTCACGCATCTTCCAGCCACTCTTTCGTCTTGTCTTATGATTTCGCCATTTACACGGGATGATTTATTTGATAATCATATCTTCGTTCTATGTTTAGAGGTGTATTGTTTCAGCCACCTACCAGTGATATGGAAGATTTTGTATGGTCAACTTGATATAATGACTGTATTTTGCTTCTTTTTTACGGTTTGACCTCTTCCTAAGTTCGTGTTTAAAGCCCCCCCCCCCCAGTTTAAAATCACTTTTCTGAAACTGTTGATTTCCAGCTTAGTGTGGAAGTCTTCATACTAGACGATGATCACTGTGGTCGTGATAGCAACAACATAATGAAGTTCCACACGAAGTTGACGTGATTTTATAGGGTAAGTGAAGCATAACCTTACAAAGCTTTTCTTCCAGAATATTAAATAGGCTGGCTGCTGCTGGTACGTAACTGTTATATCTTTAATGCGGGTTCAAACTGTCCTTTAAAATCTCAAGTAATTTTTCTGGGCAAATTTGGCATCGCCAGGTCTGGGAAACGTCTGGCTATATTGAGGAAAGTCAGTATTGGATAACATGATGGCCCTGCTGATGGCCACATTGCTGACAATGCCGATGGATAAATGTATTGCTTATCGACCTTGAAAAACTTGATCCCGAATTTTGATAGAAGCCCAAAGGCAGTGGTGTGGGTTCCACTTTCAATAGCCATATATGATAATTATCTGTTTCTCTGCCCTGAGTCTGATTGATGTCATTTCCCTCTTTGAATAAAGCCTCCACACGGCGCACGCACATTCTGGTTTGATTGATGTTCGGTTTGTGCTCGGTAGCATTAGTCATGAAACGGAACACAGCACAGTCGAAGGCGTATATCCGTACCATTCAATAAACATATTTAGTATGTGATCATGTTGTTCTAAGTTTACATTGTCAGAATCGTGTAGTAATTATCCATACTACACGTCTTTATACTGTATGATACGTGTGTATAAAAATAGTATCGTGAAGCAAGAACAACTTTCAATCAATGTGAGCTCAGGTAGTAGAAGTTTAGCTTTTGGCTTATTCGATTTGTTTGTGGATGAACTAAACAAGTTTTTTCGTCCATTTGAAAGAAAAGATGATACAGTTAACGATGTGGATGAATTCACTGAGTCACATATAAAACTTTCAAACATGCAAACGACTGAACGTGATATTCACATATGGAGGTGTGAGATTTGTCGCAAATATAATGATTAACAATTCTCTGTGGGGTCTATACAAATAGCAGACGAAAGCATATTGAGGTCAATTTCTATCGCATATCTACCAGAGGTATAGCATTTTACAAGTCAGTCAAACCACTAAATGCGGGAATAAAATGCAGCTGAAGATTTTGGTAGGAAACTAAGGGCATCAGAGTCAATAAGCCACGACGAAAAGGAAGTCTGCTGGCTTTTTCCTTCACTCATCGAACGAATTTATGACAGATTACACGTTGAAAGGAACGAATCTCAGAAAAGGAACAGCTGTGTTTAGTAGAACATTGTATGTTCGTGAATTCCCCAGAAATGTATACAAAAAAGACGAAAATCCGCCAGATATGTTTATTTAAGACGCAGATAAATCACTTGGTATTCTATCAAAGCACTTAGGTGAGTTTTTTGCCAAACTGAAAGGTGAACTCATCTTAATGAGACTGAATACAAACAATATCCTACGTGAGTTTGTAATTATTTATGCTGTTTTTGGATTTGTAGATGACGTGGTCATTTTTCTCAATGAACTTGTTTTCTGAATACTTGAACGAGGTTTGATCTTACATTCTTCATTTGATTGGATTACTAATTTCATTCAACAATACTTCTCAATGAGTTTCAAGATCCAACTGTGTGGTTTTTGTAACTTTGGTCATGGGAAACCATAATTTATCGTTGCGAAACACATCCATATAACTATTACTGAATAATGTTAAACATAAATTGTTTCATTATAGTTCGATGATTCCGGTCGCCTAAGAGCCACTTGTTGACAAAGGAGGTCTGCTGATATGACTGTAAGAGCGGTGACTGAAGTTAGTAGAAAATGACTAATTGATCGTAGGACACATTATCCACGCTGCATACACACAATGGTTACGGTTGTTGATACTTTTGTAGGTCTTGAAAAGATGTGGTCTGAGAAGGAAATATAGCTGTGTTCATAACATCTACTTTTTAATAGCAGATGACGTGCGATGCAGCAATCCAAAAAATCAAAAACTGGGCGGATATACTAGCGACACATTGTAACTCAGACATGTGAAATGTTCCTTTGAACAATTCTTCGTTCATATCTTCCAATCTATAGTTTTCGTCCCATTGTCGACCAGAATTTAGAGACGCACATCCAGATTCTACCACCAGAGCAGAATAGATTCAAGTGGAACATTGTAGCCATCGATATATGATTGTTATAAGAAGACCGATTTCTTTCGAATAGTCACACGTTGATGAACTGCAAACATATTATCTGACTGTACATGCATCGTACTATGTCATTCAAGGAAGAAAGTCAATAACACTGCAGTTAGCGGATTATCAAGTATTGTTAAATGAACTGATTCCACAAGATAAAATGATTCATTTGCATTTATGATGCTGTACCTCTTGTGAATTATCTTTCATTTACCAAGAGATTCGTTGTGGCAAATCTACAATTAATATATACAGAGACATGACAACCATTGGGACTTGAACTATTCTGATTTAACACTGTAAGTGTACGCCGTTCTACCACAATTTCTTAAAGTTACTTGTTAGGGTAGCCCGAAGGTAAATGAATTTTTCAGAAGCTATCGAAGGACTTTACAGCTTGGCTGGTATTTAATATCTTTGTCCGGCGGGTGTGAGTTGTGCTGAATATGGATCAATCATTTCTTCAAACTGTACTAGCGTAAGCTTCAGCCAACCGCATATTGTCGTTTGTCGGCTTTTGGTTTCGCCTTGGAAATGTGAGTTTCATTAAGAAGATGATATAAACTTAATTTGACTGAGTTACATCTTTCTCCTAGTGTCTCAATGGTTCTAGTAAAGACGTTCAAAACATGGAGATGAGCAGAAGAAACAATACAGGAGCAAAAACACATACCAGTGGGTAAACTCAAATATTAAAAGTACAGAGGTTTAAACAGTTGAGATGAACAGAAGAAACAATACAAGAGCAAAAACACATACCAGTGAGTAAAGTCAAATTTTAAAATCAGTACAAAATTGTATTTGTGATGTGTTGTGAATTTTAATTGTGATTCGGATTATACTAGAATGTGTAAAAGAAAAATTCACAGTATATTTGTCATGAACACCATGCAAATTTTGTTTTATTATGCATTGATGATAAAACAGAAAATTTGGGAAAATTACTGCCGTCGTGTATGGTAAGGTTAAGGCTTTATATAGTTGATAAAGGGTGTTGGTCAGGTAACTAAATTCGGTATACTTTTATTTGCATAAATGTAAAGTTGTATACTTTCCACACTTACATTTTTCTCGGCAATGTGCAAACATCCTTTTTAAACGTTTTACATTTTAGACGAACTTTGTTTCAATACCCGCTAAATACTGTACTAGTTTTGAACTTTTAGCATAACTTTAATGCCAAGCATATATCAAAACGTTTCTGGACTTTTTATTGTTTGCTTTAATATAACGGTCTGACTTTTAGTATTATGTGTAGCGCAAGCCATTTTTATAAATTTTTCATGGTTATCTTTTAAGTCTCCTATGAAGTCCGTGCCAATATAATACCTTGGGAACTACTTTTAGTATAAATTACATTTCATATACTTTTTACATAAAGAAATTTCGTCCCGTTAATGTCGGTGATAGTTTATGAATTTCATTATTACTTTTAGTCCAGGTCTAAATTTCATTTTACCTTTTTTTTACTTGACATTTTTCAGTTTCCACTAAATTTGAATACAATCTCGGAATTTTATTATCTCTTTTAGTGTGGGCCACATTTTACTTTCTAATCTGGATATTCTTTCTTAGTCTTCGCTAAATATCTGGATTGGATTTGAAATTGTAGTGCTAGTTTTAGCTTCGACCACTTTAATCTAACGGTCCAGACTGTTTTATTCGCTTAGAAAGTTTCGAAAATTGTATAGTACTCTTAGTCACCTTTTGTGTCATTGTGAGTTGGTTCCCTATATATGAAATCAGTACAAATGCAAATGTTCTGACACCTACAATATTGTGTATGTAAATCTCACAAAGATGCATAAAGCTCCTAGGCAGTGGTATTGGATAGTGGATGACTGGGTTTTGGTCACCACGCATAGCGTGTTGAATAGTATATGTTGGCTATTGGTCACTACACTATATATTTCCATCGTAACATCCAATTTGGGTCTACAATTCATCCCCATGTCAAATTCCCATTTGGGTCTATCATCCTTCCACATGTTAAAATCCAGTTTGGGTATATACACCGTTTTTAAATGAAGGTCATCCACTCCTGAAAATGTTATAATCTATCGTCGAACGAGGTCAACCACTTCCAAAAATATACCAATGACACCTCGATGATATTTTCTCGTTTGGGCCTATAGTGTCATTCCATGTTAAACTCTTGGTTGTGGATATAAACCTTTACACAGTGAAGGCCAATCACGGCATATGATGCCATTTCAATGTTACATTCTCGTTTGGGACTGCAATCTGTTAACACTGTTTAACATAGCACACCCTTTAAACTCTATTTCATCAGCTTACACTAATTACATACAACTCGCCAACAAGTACATGTCTCTTTGGCTCTATTCATGACTATAAATATTAGGACTTCTTCAAGTTCAGCCTTCTTGAACATTCCATGGACGGATCAATTATATTAAAAAAATTGTGTCGAGCTATGCATATATATATACATTAATTGTGTTTCTCATGGTATGTATGTATGTATCTGTGTATGTAACACTGACATACCACGAGATGTATCAATGATTCATTACATGGAAATGTGGCATGCCGAGTTTCCATTTAATGAAATATTTATACACCGAGTAGTATATAAAAGATACAGCGTACATGCTATACCTATATTTTATTTATATTGCATACAAATACACATATTTGCATATCCAATACAGCTAAGACTGACCGCAAGCAAATGTGTATTGACGGAACGAATGAAGTCTGCATAACCGTTTCCAATGTGTCAGCCACTTAATATAGTTGTTTACCTTTCCAGAGTAATCGTAATCTTTGCAAATTGGTAAGTTACTTCTTTTGTTAAGTTCTAGTTTCCTTCATATTCATTAAATAAATATAAGACACACTTAGGATTTAAACACGAATAATTGCTTAATGACGAAAGTTGAGCACTGCAAACACAGCATAGCTATGTACTTGAACACTGAATATTACCTAAGAGAAATGAGTAACCAGCCAAATGAAATGCAAATAGTTAAATCTATTGTAGCTGATCTAAGTCATTATTATGATTTAATTCGCATTACTATCGAACATATAATTGTTTTTATTCCTCCACTTATATCTTCTCCCTTTCTGATGGTCCGTGTAAAGACATCATCTCGTGACACAGGCAAAGATGTATTTTGAGATTTCGTTATAGGGTAACATATCGTAGCGCCTGGTAAACGTGAAATACAAGATTCCAGCAAGGTTATAACTTTGTTGAGGATGCTGTATTAGGCATGGGGGTTTCAGGATAATTTACGTTGTGAATATTTCACACGCACATGATCTAAATAAAATTAAAGACCACGCCTTTATGACCAATATTATGTAGTACCATAGTGTACTAAGTGATCAAATTGAAATTCGATATTGTATTTATTTCTAGCATAAACAAGGTTTATATTATTATATGATATTAACATAAAATGTTAATACTAGATGACAAATTAGCTTGCGATAACCCCTACCTTATTATCAAACTTTATTATGATGTTATACATTGGTGTGTGACCTTAAGGTATTGTGAACTGCAAAGAAACTTATATTCTATGTTCAACTGTTTTATCAACGGAATAGTTAGTATAAGCATATTTTATATTATAATTATTACCCAGAGTAATTTAAGTTGAAGATAATTCCAGTATTTAAAAGCGATTTTGGAAGCTGTCAATACAGACTCGTAGATTAATTAAGATTCTAAAATGAATATGGACTTATTCTCAATGTTAAATTCACACGTGTCTCAGAATAAAAAGGTGACGATTAAAAATGTCGAGTTATGACATTGTTGTTCAAATCAAATTTGAGTGAGTAATTACCTCTGCGAAAACTACCACTTATCCTATTACCGTGTGAGCAAATGCTTTTCAAGAATGTCAAAAAGTTTAAAACAAGAAGCTCGATATTGGATCCGGCATTGAATTGTTTTTTACCCTAAAATAAGTCTGACCACATTGTGTGAATTCCGATTGTAATGGATAAATACAATATTGTCGTTAATTTCAGTACAACATCATTTTGTATTGCCTAAAATGTACTGTTGTTTCAAATGGTTTATTTATTGCCTTCGGTTTTGTCGCAAAAACACGATTTTACTTGGTATACAATGATTTTAGCTTTATTTCGATATATTATATAATCTGAAAATTTCATTGGTTTTGATAGGTTTAAGGAATACTATTACTTGTCCACTCCAAATGTATGTAGTGAGTAGAACCACAATCTAGCGTCAGATTAGAATGGAAAGTATGTGACCATTTGCCTAGTGCGTGTAAATGATAAATGCAGATTGCACCTGGATTCGAGTTTTAAATGGTAGACTCTATGATGGAAATTAAATTCATTCAAATCATAGAAATCCTAAACTTGTACCAAAAGTATATTATGAGAGAGAGAGAGAGAGAGAGAGAGAGAGAGAGAGAGAGAGAGAGAGAAGGAGACAAAAAATATCAAGATACAGAGGGGTGTTACTTTACTTTTCAGTTAATAAAGATTTTTCATGAAAATTTATCAGATGATTGGACCTTGTGATTTATCTATATTTTAATTTCAAATGTTGCTAATATAGCAAAGTAACTGTATTCAAATTAACTTGTGACACAACATACCATTATAACAATCGATTTTGACAGGGTTGGTCACGAAACAAACAGTTCGTGCTGAATACTAAATAATCCTTATCTTATATCTCCGTTTATCACTTATCTTCTATTTTAAGGTTACCAGTCTACCTTCCGGACATGTTTGCAAATTTCTTCCGTAACAAAATACAAACCATCAGAGATAAGCTTGACACCACAATTTCAATTAACTCGTCGTCACCATACAGATGGGATACAGAATAGTACGATATTTTGTTAAACCATCAGACGACACGCGCACGCGAAAACAGGTGATGGTTTAATCTGATATGCCCCAGATGAACAGTTCTTTTGTACCTTCCGTGGGAGAGAGGTATTGCAATCCTTGGTTGATGACAACTTTCAGTCACACATTTACGAAAAGCATCTTGTTTGCTGTAAAAAGATGTAATTGTTGCGACATATCATAATCTAGACATTAAGTTTGATGACATAAAAATATCAGATGAAACGGCTATACTTCACTGGCAAAGGATAGTTACTATGGCAGAATAAGCAGATTGAAAGCCAAAAAATCCAAATGGACAGCATAAGACAGTCCAGGCTTGTATTTCTTAGAGTTTGAAGAAAAAAAAAACCCAGCGTGATCTGTTTAATTTTTACTAAGACCGCCAAATAAAGAATCTTAAATATTATCGGATTTATCAAAAATAGTTTAGGATGATTTGTTTAGTACGTTAGATAAAACGTTGCAAAGTGATGCAAAGACGATAGTTGGGCAAATGTGCATTCTGTCGTGATAAACTAAACAACTGTCCATCCCTCTGTCTATACATTCCTAGTCAAAGGCAAAACTACTCAAAATGATAACTTACACAAACAAACGCCATACTATTGAGGCTCATTAAAGTTGCTTTACGTAAGAGCGGTAGTTAGTGAGTGCGACACATTATACCTTTGTTATAAGACTAACTCCTTTCCTTAAATAAGGTATGTATGTATGTATGAATGTATGTCTATATGCATGTCTGTGTGTATGTATGTGTGTATGTTCATCTATTTACACAGCTCTATCCACTTACCTGCCTACTATTCCTCTCATAATATTGGGCTATCCAGTGTCTAGTTGATAAATTAGTGTAGTAAGACCCATTTTTAAGCTCATGTCTTGACATAAAAGATAATATATTTAAAGGATTTATATCAAGGAAGCCAAATATATATCCTTATGCATATAGATTAAAGGAAAATGTTGTACAAGATCAGTCTATTTACGAAATTATTTATGTGTAGCTTGATGCATTCTCACCCGCAATAATAAAAAAAACTTTTTCTTGCATTTTCCGTTTAAACACATACATGTGAATATTAATTCATGTCAGTTTACCCGTTTCTATGAAACCTCTGGTCCGTCTTGAATCCCATTCTGAACCGAAATGGAAGTGTATTGGTTTAAAAGTGTTAATGCTATTCCCTACATCTGTCAAACTAACATGCAGCGAATGTATTAAGTCATTTACCTTATATCGTGAAAGAAAAACATATAATAATCTTCTGGCTGATAAATTTTGCGTGCTGCTTCTTGTTTACACACAGCGCGCTAGTTGTCGTTGTTATCTCTCTTGGGCACCACAAATAATATTACAGGTACCCATACGAAATAGGACAGATGTGTTCAGTGTAACGCACTATTCAAGTATGGTCGTGACTTGACAACTAGGAAAACAACCGACTGAGTGTAATGTCAGTTTACTGTCATTTTGCATATAACGAAAAAGTATGATTATGTAGGTCATACAAATAATATCAAAAACGCTGGACAATGCGGTCACTGTTGTCATACGAAAGTTATAGCTGAAGTTAAATAAAAACACTCAATCCCACAATGACCTACCCTTCTTTGCTGAAATGTACTGATAATCGCTACATTATGGGGACTAGTGTGAACGTCTTTCTCAAGTGCCATGGGGGCACCGAGTGGACGAGTGGCCTAAAACGCTCACCGTTACGGATCACTGCCGTCCCACCACTGTCTGCGTGAGTTCTAGCCTCGGGTTCGGTCACTGTGGGTACGTAAGAAAGCTTGCCAGTAGGTTCTCGTGGGTCGGTGGTTCTTTCCGGGATTTTCCCCGGGTTCCTCCTCCACCATTGTTTTCTTCCCGGCATGTATATAACGAATGAAACACGAATTCTATAATTAACCACATTGTTATGTTGAAATCTGACTTTAATATGATCTATATTGGGGTTTGGAACGAGACAAGAAAATTCCAGTCAAAGGTTTACATTATTTGTAAACCCCTCGAAGCTTTGCCGAAGGGGGTGGGTGGTGTAACCCCGCTACTGTGATTTCCATGTCTCGGTTCAAACACCGAGATTATATTTCCCGCCCATTTTATATTTATTTAAACTAAAATAAACTTGCTCCTTTGCAATATGGTTGGTAGATTCAAACAACAGCATTCATCAATTATTAATATTACCTCTCACTCTGTATAATGGTCCCAGACTTTGCAGTCTTTTATGAAATTATGAATAATTATCTAAATAGAATCTAGCTATATATAATACTCTTATAAAAGAAAAAAAAACAAAAAAAAGAAAACAATTAAGAACAAAAAACACAATTTATAATTGTTACATGTTGCAAGTATTGCGTTATAAGTGTTTTGAGCCACGTGCTTTTATTATGCAAACACGCATTAATAAGAGTATGTTAATGAGGGCAATGGGGTGCCCAGTCGGCCCTAAGTACACAAGATAAAATAGAAACACAAAATCAATTGAAATTAGCACTGTATTATCACAAATAATCGATGGATATCATGTGAAAATAATAATAAGAAATTAATATCCTTCTTGTGGAAGTGCGTGAAAACTAATGTTGGAACAACTCTGTTCATTTGGAAGTTAATTTGTTTACAACGTTTGCTTTTTAAATGGTGCTGGTTGGGATTGTTTGATTCAACTTGGGCTGGTTAAGAGTGTTTGATTTTTAACTGGTGCTGGTTGGGAGTGTTTGACAAAGTTTGAAGAATTAGATAATTATATATACTTTTATGGACGCTAACATGAACTTTGAATAGGTTAATATAATGGATAAACTTCCCCATGTTGTGTGTAGTTTCCAGCATAATACTAAAATACTCAAGTTCGTGTGTCTGTCTGTGTCTGTCTCTCTCTATATGTTTTGTACGGCGTGTTATCAAAGTTGAAGAGACCTTCCATTTCATTATGAGTCAATTTCTCTTTGTTATCTATATGTTGTTGTTGTTTGATTTTATGTCAGGTACGTAAGGTAGTTCCCAGGGCGTGGACACCTTGACCGAGACGACCTACCAGAGATTACCAGATTGTGATAAGTAAGGTTAGCAAAACAGCTAGATTTCTCTGTCGTATGGGTGAAAAATAGTCACCTTGACATGAGCATATAAAATGTTCTAACTTGGCACATCCTGTGAAATATGTACATTTAAAATTTAAGTGAATCGATCCCTGTTTTAATCCACACATATACACACATACTAGAACATTGATTCATATACACACATACCATGGCATTGATACATATACACACATACTGGGAATTGATACATATGCACACATATCAGGGCATTTATACCTATACACACACACTGGGCATTAAAACACATACACATATACCAAGGCATAGATGCACATACACACATACTGGGCAATGACACATATGCACTCATACTGGGTATTTATACATATGCACACATTCTGGGCATTGTTACATATGCACACATACTTGGTATTGTTACATATGCACACAAACGTACTGGGCATTGCATCATATACACATTTACTGGGCACTGACACATATACACATATACTGGGCATTTATACATCTCCACACATACTGGGCAATGATACATATACACACATACTGGGCATTGATACATATATACACATCCTGGGCACTGACACATATGCACACACAATGGGCTTCGATACGCATGCAGACATAAAGGACATTGATATATATATATATATATATATATATATATATATATATATATATATATATATATATATATATATATATATATATATATATATATATATATATGTATGTATCCCTTAAAATATTGATATATATATACATACATACATACATACTAGGGCGTTGATGTATATACACAAATATTTGGGCATTGATACATATCAACACATACTGGGTATTGATACATATACACACATAGTGGGCATTGATATATATATATATATATATATATATATATATATATATATATATATATATATATATATATATATACATGTCATGGCATTGATACATATACACACATACCATTGCATTGATGCATATGCACGCATACTGGGCATTGATACACATGCACACATACTGGGCATTGATACATATGTACACATACTGGGCATTGATACATATGTACACATACTGGGCATTGATACATATACACACATACTGGGTATTAATACATATACACACATACTGGGCATTGATACACATGCACACATACTGGGCATTGATACATATACACACATACTGGGCATTGATACATATACACACATACTGGGCATTGATACATATGTACACATACTGGGCATTGATATACATGCACACATACTGGTCATTGATACATATACACACATACTGGGCATTGATACACATGCACACATACTGGGCATTGATACACATGCACACATACTGGGCATTGATACATATCCACACATACTGGATATTGATACACATGCACACATACTGGGCATTGAGACACATGCACACATACTGGGCATTGATACACATGCACACATACTGGGCATTGATACACATGCACACATACTGGGCATTGATACATATGTACACATACTTGGCATTGATATACATGCACACATACTGGTCATTGATACATATACACACATACTGGGCATTGATACATATGTACACATACTGGTCATTGATACATATACACACATACTGGGCATTGATACATATGTACACATACTGGTCATTGATACATATACACACATACTGGGCATTGATACATATGTACACATACTGGGCATTGATACATATACACACATACTGGGTATTAATACATATACACACATACTGGGCATTGATACACATGCACACATACTGGGCATTGATACATATACACATACTGGGCATTGATACATATACACAAATACTGGGCATTGATACATATGTACACATACTGGGCATTGATATACATGCACACATACTGGTCATTGATACATATACACACATACTGGGTATTAATACATATGCACACATACTGGGCATTGATACACATGCACACATACTGGGCATTGATACATATACACACATACTGGGCATTGATACATATACACACATACTGGGCATTGATACATATGTACACATACTGGGCATTGATATACATGCACACATACTGGTCATTGATACATATACACACATACTGGGCATTGATACATATGTACACATACTGGTCATTGATACATATACACACATACTGGGTATTAATACATATACACACATACTGGGCATTGATACACATGCACACATACTGGGCATTGATACATATACACACATACTGGGCATTGATACATATACACACATACTGGGCATTGATACATATGTACACATACTGGGCATTGATATACATGCACACATACTGGTCATTGATACATATACACACATACTGGGCATTGATACATATGTACACATACTGGGCATTGATACATATACACACATACTGGGTATTAATACATATACACACATACTGGGCATTGATACACATGCACACATACTGGGCATTGATACATATACACACATACTGGGCATTGATACATATACACACATGCTGGGCATTGATACATATGTACACATACTGGTCATTGATACATATACACACATACTGGGCATTGATACATATGTACACATACTGGGCATTGATATACATGCACACATACTGGGCATTGATACATATACATTTTCCATTTTGTATTAAAAGCTGGAAATATCTTTTGGAGGAATTGTCTCATTTTCTGTTTAACACTTTCATTTATTTGACTCCGCTTAAGACTATTTTCATTTATAACCTTTTCTGCTTGCGATGGATAGTTATTTACTCTATGAAAATTTAGAAGTTAGAAATGAAACCTGAACTGACAAAGCATTCACAACCAAATTTATAGTTTGTACTTCATGAAGCCAAGTAGATTTTAGAATTCGCTATACTTAATTATATTTATTTTGCAGTCATTATTGTCACTTGATATGGCAAGAAGTTTTATTGCAAAATACGTAAACATTGAAGTCAATCAGATTTGACCCGTACGTTTCAATTCCAATTGTACGATTTTGCCCACCCGAGATTTAGTAAATTTACTAGACTGGCGTATAAGTCGTTATACATTAATCGTGCTGGCAACAAACCAAAGATTGAGATACAGAAGGAGACAGAAAAACAGTGATATGTATGTAACAGAAAAATCCAGATGATTTTTAATCTTGCATTCCTTTTTCTCAGTCAGGTTGTCTCAGCCTAGTTGTCTCAGGTATGATGTCCATACGCTAGGAACTACATTTTAAGGGATGACTAACTCGTTTTTTTCCTGCTGTCACTGACGGAGCTGTTTTAAAATCAAACAACAACTACAGCAACAGCATATATATTACAAAACATTTTGAGCGAGAGACAGACAGACACACACACACACACACACACACATAGACAAGTTCAGCTATTTTGTAGAGTTCATAAATAAAATGAATCATGTAACCAACAAGCTCCAAATGCTATCAATTATATCACATGAATAAAGTGTTATTCTTAGCTGTTGTGACCTAAATTGCCATCAACGTTTATAAAGAATATATTTGTTTGACATTATGTAATTTGTGGGTACGGGTAGGGGAGGGGCAAACACAGAACCATTAAGTGAGGATATGTCTTTAAACCAAGAATGTGAATTAAAATTATAATTTTTATAATGAGTTTAAAGACAGGCATACAATGAACACAACGGGGTTGGATGTAAGAAACACAAGCAATGAAAAACCAAGAATGTACGCTAACATCATGTTTCCAGACATGTGTCCCGTGTTGATAAATTTTCTAAAAATACACGTCGCCACGAATTTTGTAACCTGATCGTACATTCTACATTGCACATGTAACTCAAGTAGATGTACCTGGGCCACATGAATAATTGTTTTTTTACGGGCATCAAAAAGGGCGATAAAGCTCAGTTCTTAATTTAAAAGATGTGGAAACTTCATTGCCCAAACATATACCAAAACCTCAAGCAGGATGAAATATTTATGTCAGAAGTTAACAGAAAAGACTGGCCTACACAAAGAGACCTTACACCACACAGTCTGTAAATAATCAAACCCTCTCAAGAACGAGCGCCGATTTGGCAACAAACATATATGTGTTACGTCTATTCAGCCTCCTTCAAACTTTGTCGAGAAAGTCTGCCCCAACTGAACGAGGCATAATAATGCAATTGCAACTAGGAAATCCCACACTTACCAATCACATTGGTTCATTTATCAGTCCAATCGCTATTCCACAAGAACATTTTTCTGTTGCATAGCCATTCTCTAGTATTATTAACACATGCAATATTTCCGGAAACAAAATATAAATTTCGAAGAATAACAAGAAGGAGAAATGTCCTCATATGATGCAGCTGGGTACTGCGTTTGAATATCATTTGCAACACCAGTATTTCTCATACATTTCCAACTCTTCCTTATGCAAGGTGTTATATATGATAGTAATGCAAATCTCTAATTATCCATGAATAGTCCAACTCATATGAATCGTATTACAGCAGGAGTGGTCCGAATAGGGCCAACTGGCCGGATCTGGCCCATGACCGTATTTTGTCCGTAATTGACACCGTAGGGTGTGGCTATAACCATAGAGGAAGTTGTCCATGCCTATACTAAATTTATTACAAATATCGTTAGAGTTGTGCACCTGAGAATGTTTATTTGGCTGCCATAGAACCTTTAAATTTTTTACTGATGGAAGTTAAAATGTTTTCCTACATGAAATAGGAATTACTTATTGGTATCTTTATAATATGCAATGATGCAAAGTAAAGTTAAATATGATATTACTTCTTTTCGATTGTTCCGTCCTTGAATAAATTATCTCACTAAACGGTTCCATATTGTCGCGTAATAATCATAGCCAAAATGCGTGTTTCAATGTCAATGTTTTGGCTTTTCAGTTTCTTACAAATGTACATTGTACATCTCTATATCTCGTACACTAACTGTCATTATGCAATGTCAGTATCTTTTTGTTTTGCCACTGCAACAACAAAGTCTGATTTTTTTCAACAAAATCTGTTCGAATGACAATGAAGTTAGTACAGTATAATGCACATATTTATATTCTTGTTTGCGACTTAGCAAGGGATTTATATTGGTAACAAAAGGCTACGTTTTTAAGAAATGTTTAGTACAGTATTATTCTTATCGAGTAGGGTAAGGTTTACTTCTGAACCTGTTGTTTTGTAATTATTGCGCCGATTATGTGATCTGGATAACTTACCGTGCATAACGTCATTAGGTTTTACCTTATATGTCCGTGTAATGTATAGTACACGGTATTATATATATGTTCAGCTGTCCGGAGTGTCCAGAGTGTGCAGAGCTGTCCAGAGTGTCTAAAGTGTCTGGAGTGACCAGAGTGTCCCGAGTGTTCAAAGTTATCAGAGTGATCGAGGTCGACGTGATGCAAGCTGTAAAGCCAACCACAGGAATTAACCGTAACAGCTGTGAAGCTGAACTAGCAGTCGTGGAGCTGAAATAAAGTGTGCAGATGACGGAGTGTATCTCCTTACATAAAATCTTTTATTCGGGACTGTAAAGATGCTTTGTATATATGTCTCTTATTGTTTGTGAGTGAATTGATTTTACTACATGAGTAAAATTCTACAGTGTTTGCTAGCTGAGTAAACCACATTCATCTTCTCATTGTGAAATCACTGTGACAGAAACAGAAACCTCAATGTTTTATCTTTGAAATTACAAATATCAAATATTTAAAATCAAACCAAAGAAAACAAAACATAACAAACATAAAGACATCAATAAACGGATGAATGGTGAAATGTATGTAGAGGTTAAAGTGAAAGGATTCGACGAATCAAGACAGCTCAGTTTACTGTGCTATTAAATAACGACATTCTCATCGGAGACGACTGAAACAGAATGAAGACATAGCAGGTTTAAACAGCATGAAACATTTGAAAGATCAATTTAGAGGAAATATTGTATAATAGCATGAAGAAAATCAAATAACCACTACATGCAAATTAATGTTTACTGCAACCAGAAGGCAAAGATAGTACACTCTAAAACGTCACATGTAAAGATAAAAAACAAAATGGTACACAAATAAAAAACGTGAAGAGGCGATAGTGTGATAGATGTCATTACTGAGGAAAGGAAAAGAGATGACATTAAAAATGACGAAACTGAATTTTAGGTACATTTTACAAAAGCCCAAAATTCAGTGAACACAGTTCTTGCAATGCCTGTAACAGGCTTTTGGCCGTTAGGTACATTATTTCTTTATCGCTTTTGGTGATACGACAACCATTGACACCGCTGACACTTTATTTGCTAAAGACACCTTATGCAATAAACATGATTAAAAGCATGACAGAGTCAGACTTTTGTATGCATACTAAACATATTTATTCAAGATGCAAGATTCAGATACATTATACAGGAAATAAACTGAATATTCAGCAATCACATAGATTCCGGGAAACGCGCCATGATGACGAAGATGCAAACTTTGGCGTCAGGTCTGGTATTCGGGTATCCTTCTCACACGTTAACCTTTATCCTTGCTTGCAGTCACTGGTATACAGGGGGTAATATCATCAACTTTCTTTAACTGTGTAACTTGACTCCTACTCAGCTTAACAGTACGTACTGGCTGTGAAAAGGGGGGGGGGGTACTATTGAGAAGATTGTCTTTATTCATATAATACACAATCCAGGGCAGAAAGCGACGTATATCAATTAGGATTCTAGTAGATAATGTCGACTTGCATTAAGAGGACTGCAGTAGACAAAGGGAGAAAGCTTGTCACGTGACTGTCTCGACATAAAAGAGTTGTGTCCCTTAGACGGCGTCCTACCAGATACTTAAAGTTGGATGTGGTATGAGGGGGGGGGGAATATTATGTTTGCCCGACGAACCCATGTAAGTTCATCAGATTGAAAGTTTTAGTCTAAGAAAGGGATATTTGAAGATACATATATACATTCAATAATCACACATAAGCAGCGGGGGGGGGGGGGGGGGGCGAATCGGACATTTTGTCCAAACGTCATTTGGCTTAATTAATACTTTCTGCACTCAGCGGATCCGGTGTCGTCAGCGCCCGGTGAAAAAAAAAGACGACGTCGTCGTCGGGGATCGTCCAATCGTCATTTGGTTTAATTGATACCTTCTGCGCGCCGATCCCAGCGTCGTCAGCGTCCGGTAAACACAGCGACGACCGCGTCGATGTCATCGCCCCCCCCCCCCCGCTGCTATGATCTTACAAACAGAGTGATCACTAACTCCTCCTCCTGTAGATCAATTAGGTTATTTGACTGATCGGTAAGTCTAAAATTAATTCTCGTTAAAAACCGATTATGGCATCGCATATAGACCGGATTAATCGGACTCTCAACGATTAAAAATCCCGGAGGGGCTGTTGGTGAAAATGAATAAAGGATATATCCCTGTTGAGCTTGATTTGATTGCTTGGTATCTACCTGGTAACTCCCTTCGATAACATCACACACTAGATTAATTGCTATCACCGATGCGATATTTACGTTGTACGGGGCAATATGCCTACCATCATCTCCGTTATCGTGTCTGAGGATATGTGTTGATGGACTGAGAAAATCATTAAGAGACTTTCTTAGTTCTGGTGCGTTGTATCCTGGAAACTTGAAATCGGGTAAATTGGCTTCTGTGATATTATACTCGGTTAGGAATTTTTGTTTATTATCATCGCTGCTATCGGATATTGTTTTAACGATTCGTTCATTGATATATTCCATGTCTGATATAAGTTGATTTAACACCTCAACGTGTTTTCGTGCTTTTGTTTTCCGTAGCTGTTCTAGTTGTGATTGGTAAATACGATTAATCTCGGCAAACGCATCAGTGATATCATTTAAACCAACTGTGGTCGACGCGAACAATTTAGGAGTTTCCTTATACGGAAACTCCCATTGCATGGTATTCCTGTCTCGAAATATAAACTTGCTGGGTAATAACGCGCCTTTTATAATAGACCAATCAGGTCGATACTGGGGGGTAATCTCATGATACGATTGCTTGTCCGCGTGGATTTCATGAGGTGGATTCTTAGGCCATCCTAGTATGGTTCTTATTGAACTGTTATAGATATCAACCATATACCCCGGTGTGCTCACTTCAATCGTCGACGATAACGTCGGTTCATGAACCGTAATAGCGATTTTTGATTCTTTTCCTGTGATCGATTTTATCCTGCGCTGAAATTCTCCATTGATTTGTTCTATTTGGTATGACCCAGTTGGTATTGTAACCTCCTTCCAGTCTGGGGTTCCATCGGGTTTATTTGTCCATGCAAAAACCAGCGAGTTATTAGGTTGTTGTCCGTTAAATGCGTCCGCTCGGATATTAGGCCAACTGTGATATATTCGCAATTTTGCCAGCGCTATTTCCTTCACTGGAACCGGTGATGGAAAGTTCACACTGAATTCGGGTTTTGTTGATGTCACTGATATCATACTTGTTTGTACCTGAGTGGTGTTTTCCGCGATCCGCTGAAGTAATTGAAACCCTTCGGGGTTCAGCGACATTATTATTATTCGTTGTTTTTAGTGTCTAATTTCAACAACCAGAGCCCATTGAAGTGGTTCCGGCTTCCAGTTGAAAATCCTCGATTTTTGACATCGCGGAGCTATACAACTGGACCATCGTGGAGAATTCAACATCGGATATGAACAAATTATCAATCGACAACGAGATCAACCCGGATAATTTCGAGTACGCGTCGGATACTATTTGATGTTTTACTGTATACTCGTTAAGTTTTTTCTGAAAACACGATGATATCTTTTTAGTGATTGCGTTGGCGACTCCAGCAATTGTTGTCATCGCGGAGATAGCGATTGGAACAGCGATCGGGGCTATCGTGGTCACCGTGGATAAAATAACACCGGTACCGGCTACTATACCCGACACCGAGTACACGACCGCGTCGATGGCGGTTATTTTTCGGCGGTATTTTTTTATTTTTGCGCGGTATTGTTCGGAAAGCGTTTTTAAGTTCGCGGAGAATTCTTTTGCGGTATCGAATCGATATTGATGTGACGTCGGTGATACCTCTGATTCAATTACCCTGGTGGTCATTTTATTTTAGAAGAGCTAGTGTTTTTAATTACTCACTTAAGATCCACTACAAATTCTGCATACCATGTGATGTTTGTCCTAAATAGACTGCTATCAACGGCTTTAATTATAAACCGTTCAACTGTATCCTTGTCAATGATTGTTGATATTGTATTGTTAAACCCAGATGAACTCGGCGATGATATACTGAACTGCATCGCCGAAATCAATGTCAATCGATAAATGCCCCTAGCAATTGCGGTGACATCTATTGCATTACGCGTAGGAGTCCAATCGAGTGATCCGTATTGAACCGTGTATACGCCACTGCCGATGATCCCATGAGGTGTTTTCATTTTTTCGAGTTGCTCTGTCATTCTAGGTAGTTTGTCTTTAATCGCTTCAACATCAGTTTTGATTGTTTTTATTTCCCCTCCATACGCGTCCATATTCCTTCTGTTTGCTTCAGTATTAGTTTTGATTGCTCTTATTTCCCCTGTGTACCCGTCTATATTCCCTTTGTTCGCTGCAACATTATTTTTGAGCGTTACTATTTCCCGTGTATTCTCGGTCATACTTTTTTTGTTCGCTGCAACATCAAGTTTGATTGTTCCTATTTCATATGTATGCACGTCTATACCTTTTTTGTTCGCTGCAACATCAGTTTTGATTATTCCTATTCCCCGCCAATACGCGTCTATATTTTTTTTGTTCGCTTCAATATCAGTTTTGATTGTTCCTATTTCCTGTGTATGCGCGTCTACACCCTTTTTGTTCGCTTCAACATCAGCTCTGATTGTTATTATGTCCTGTGTGTGCGCGCTCATATTATTTATGATCATTGTAACATCAGTTTTGATTGTTTCTATTTTCCGTCCATGCGAGTCTACATTATTTATGATCGTTGCAACATTAGCGCCGATTATTCCTATTTCTCGTTCATGCACGTCTACATTCCCTTTGCTCGTTGCAACATTAGTTTTGATTGTTTCTATTTCCTGTCTATACGCAGTGATATCATTTATAGTTATTGTGATCTCATCCAGCTTGGTATTTTTTTTACCAAAGAATTTATCAAAGTTGTCATCGATCCTGTTAACATTTTTTCGTAACGTGTAAAATTGGCCCGACAGCGTTGTAAACTCCGAAATAGTATTTTTTATTGTTGTAATATTCGGTTCGGTTACCGTCGGGGTCCCGAAAAAACTAGCGGTAGTGAGTTGTATATCGGTGATAGATTTTTTCACCTCGGTGGCAGATTTTTTCACCTGCGCGTCAAGTTCGGTCACCGATTTATCCAACCTTATAAAACCGTCTTTGACTAATGTTACCGCCGATATATGTTCACCCGGTTTGAGTCGTCCGTCGCCGGTATACAACGCGATAGTGCCCTCGGCGGCATCACGCTGTCGTATTAAAACGTCATCCAGCGACACATTACTGGATTTCAATTTACCCTGGCGGTCCTGAAATACGACTATTTCACCTGGGTCAACACTGGTTAAATTCAACGTATCGGCGATTTCATCCTCGATTAGTTTTTTTATGTCATCGGTGGCGGGCGTTTTTGTGGATTCTTTCAGCGCCGAAACCGGTCGTCCCCAAATATCAATCATCGTTATTGTAAAAAAAACGGTGTTTCTAATTAACCCGCCGGGCCTCTACGACCCCACTAGTGTATTCGTTTACAACCACATGAGGTGGTTTTCGCGATGATGAAATCGCCGCGAGTACGTTCAATACCTCACGGCCACATATCGGTGGGTCGCTTAATCGCTGTGTTGGCAGCGTGGAATAAAAAACCCGGGCTGAACACGCCCGGACATACCGCATGAACTCGTTCGGCGGGGCTAACCCGTATGAATCAAAATAGACGATCGCACGCGGATCAATCGCGTACGCAACCCAATGAGTTCCCGCTCCGGAGGACCCATCGAGGTTAATTATGCCGGTTTCAATATTCCTTGGTGCCGCCGGTAATTGATCCCTCATAAAAACACCTCTGAAGTTTTTTATCGCTAACGAGTCGGCGGCATCTATTAAATCAAAATTAGACATAGGAGTTAATAAACGGTTCCCGGTAGTCTTAGACCCTTTCCCGAGTACCATGAATACGGGGTCCCCGGTAGTCTTAGACCCTTTCCGGCTACGGGTCGTTTTTTTTTATAGCCTTTCCCGGTTGCCTTTTTCAATGCCATTCCCGCCGCGGTACCAACGGCCCCTAACGCCGCCGCCTTAGCCACTGCTGGTGCGGCCGCGGCAATCAATGCCGGAATCGCGGCTAACAGCGGAAATATCCCACCGGTCTTTTCCATGTTTTTAATCGCTGCGGCCGAAAAATCTATTTGAACACCCTTTTTATTCTTCATCGCATTATTGAAATGTTTTATTTGACGTGCCGTCAACGATATCTTATGATTACCACCCGCCATCTGCGACGGCTTCAGCGTTATTGTGGTCCCGCATTGTTTAGCCGACTTTGATCGTAATTTCTTGACTTGACCATCAGTCAACTCTACACTGACGACACTATACGACATTTATTGTACACGCGTTTGTGCTTTCAATTACATGTTTTCCACTGGCGCATCAACGATTCTCATTCGTCCACCAACGCCTTCCAACAGCATTGATTTATCGCTGAGAATGACAGCAACCGCTCTATAATTAACACCACCCGGGGCTATACGAGCTCTAAAGTGTATATCAACGACGGATTGTCTCGTTAAATCAAGATGTTCCAACGAAAAATAATAAATCGGATACAGCTTTTTAAAATCAAGTTGTGATATTTGCAAACCAGTGTCGACGTTTTGATCACGACCCATATATGACAGCAATCGATGATACACACGTGCGATATGGTTGTCGCCGTAATTAAGCTGTATATCCTCGGATGGTTCCTGTTGTCCGTTTATTCTCAGCGAAACATCCCTGACTCCTAATTGATCAAATATCATATGGCTGCGTTCTTGATTACCCAATCGTTCCCTATTCTGTAGCGCTATGAATATATGACGCGGGGCTGAAACACCCTGTTTTGATGCCAAGTGCCATGTAAACGTATCGGCGACGTTATCCTCTTTAGCATCAGTTGTTACCGCTAGCCAACTCAACAACGATTTTCCTCCCTGTTCCATAAATGCTAACAATCGTGCTTCCGTGGTAACTGATGGAGTCAGCACCGGCATCCACAATGCCATTTTAGTTAAAATGACTTTACCGGCAGCGACGCCAGCAGCACGCCATATTGCATTGTTATCATCGCCCCTTCGCGTCAGCGCGATTGTATGCTTAGCCCCATAGACAACTTTTCTGACATTTCTGCAGAATCCAAATATGTGATGGAGTGGAATCGCGCATGAAAACTGTCGGCGTGGTCTTTGCAACATCTCTACTCGTACTGCGAATCCTAGATTGTAATTATCGTTAAGACTTTTTATAATATTGAAATTAGCGCCTGGTCTTGCTCTGCGGTCTGGGTTATTTGCTTCAGCCTGTGGGTCAACTGCGGTATCTCTTTCCGCCAGCACGTTAACGTACTGAAGATGATCAGCGTTATTAGTGGTATCCTTCGCAAACATCATAGATGGGCCCGCCGATCTTGTATAATCATCCGAGTATCTCGCTAACCCAATTATCGTCGTTGCAACATCAACCTCGCGTTCTATTGATTCAATTTCTCGCCCGTCAATAAGATATCTGGCGCTCTCAAATAACGCCATGATACCGTTGTTGACGAAGCCAACTCGAACACGATCGTCATCTGCGTATGGTGCATTATCGGCAGCATTTGTCACGAGTTCTCCCTCAATTTCGATAAACGCTTCACACGGCAAAAAATATTTACTGGTATCTTGGACTTGAAGTTCAATTCGCGATCGTAGGTCAGGTTGCGCTGCATAATAAGAATAATATTGATAATCACGGACAGAATCATCCCTGCGCACTGGGGCGTCCATATCAAACGCGGGGTCAGCGGTTCGCGCAAACATTTCTATTATTATTCATGTCGGTGTTTTCAATTGAAATCCATCAACGTCGTTTTCGTCGTAGACCACTTCCCGCTATCGCGTTCATGAGCGCGTTGGTTGCCGCATCGGCGGATGACTGAGCCGCCAACGAGGGGGTCGTCGCCGCCAACGACTCTAGTTTTTCTTCCACGGCGTTATTTATTACTTTACTGACATTTGCAGGCATCACTGTCGTTGATGGCATCTGTTTTCTTTTTGAAAATCCCCTGGATTTCACCAACGACATTAGTTTGTCCCGCGTGGCTGAAAGCGCCTTTCCGGCAACATCTCCAATAGCACTAATACCCCTATCACGAATAACATCAATAGCCTTCATTCCTAATTGTTTGGCTAACGGCGCTACTTTTGGAGCCATTCTTGTAAATAACCCCGCAATGGTGCTACCGAGACCATCTCCATAGTACGCGCGGTAAACAGGCAATCGCGAGTTTACCACGTAGACGAGTACTGGTTTATCGTGGTTGTAATGTATAATCATCTTTATTATAAAAACACCGGTTTTCCAATTAGTGATTGATCACCCCCCCCCCCTTCCCACCGCCGCGTTGAAAAACCGGAATAAATTTTGTCAAAATTTCCTTGGGTTTTTGCCCTCGATAAAAATCCGGTTTTTTTCTGGTTTTTTCTTGATTTTTAGTCATTTTTGGTCGTTTTTTGTTGCCTATAGTCGTTTGTTTTCGATTTTTTCAGCAAAAACATCGATTTTCTCTAAATGATTTCCTGGGGTTTTCACCCGTAAAAACCGACCAAAAACGACAAAAAACGACAAAAAAACGACCAAAAACGACCAAAAAAGACCAAAAACCAACCAAAACGACAATTTTATAATTTTTTTAATCATCCACTAACTCGTCTATGAGCGTTCGATACGCACTAATGTCCATGATACCGCCCGTAAATAACCGCTTGCAAATATCAGCGGCCTCATTGATTATTTCCGGAGAGTTATTTCCGGCTCGTTTTCCTCCGATTAGTACCTCTAGCCGTGATATATCACTGAGAACACTGTTAGGACAGGTAACGCCGTAGGATTCTTTACCAACAGAGTATCCTTTTCCTTTTTTTAGTCTTGCCCTTTTAACCTCATCGAGGAATGCTTTGTAATCGGGGCCACCACCACGTGGTATTTCGTCCCTGTGTATAATCGCTAAATGCACTATTCTTGCCCAATCATTTATATCCTTTACATTTTCCTCGTAACCGCTATTGATATGCTCCTTATCTCGTGTACTCTTAGTAAAATTTGTGGCAGTAAAATCAACTAATTCTTCCCTGCTGCTGAAGCCTCTAATTTTATCTATTGTGCCCTTCTTGAGTACATTACGGGGTATATTCCCCCCTTTCTCTTATTTTTTCGGTGTTTCTTCCGGTATTTCTTCTTCTGGTTCTCTTGCGGTAGCACCTAGTTCTTCTTCGTCGGCCATTGTAACATAAGGTTCTTGTGGTTCGGTTATAGCGAGTGGTGGTGACCTCAAAGACCTCTTCGTTTGTTCGGTCTGAGCCGCTATCTTTTCAAGTACGCCAAGCAGTGACGCCTTTTTCTTTCTTTCTTCGTCGGGAATATCCCCGTATATCGCTGTTTTCACGTCTTTGGTTGCACTCGTTATCGGAGCAAAGAGTTGTTCGCTTCCAACGGTAAAATCAGTTTGTAGTTGCTGCCGCGTTTGAAGTTGTTCTCGAACCCTGTCTCGTAACGGTATGAACTTTTTAAGCGCCGCTAGCCGCTCTCTGGCTAGCCGAGTAGTAAGTGATTCGCCTACCATTATTGCAAATTGCTCCGCAATTTCTAATTTCCCGCCGAGTGTACCATCGGGGGCTCCACGGAGTTTTCGTCTATAATCCTTCTAATGTTTTTGATCTTACTAGAAATCTCCCGGCGTCGTTCATAAACACGTCCGAGTTTTTTTCGTATTATTTCAACGGCAGTGAATAGTCCAATGAATGCATTTGCGTCATTGTGGTACAAGTTTTCATTAATCGTATGTTGTAATCGTTTTATAAAAAAGTACTCGCGGGCTAGGGTAAAACGCCCCCGTTTCGATTGTTCGTTAATAATCTCATAATCGGATAATATTTTTTCGCTGTCGAGACCATCAGATAATTCAATTCCTTGATTTTTTAATTTTGAAATCTCGGCTAATATATTATTGATGTATTCGATATTCATTATTCTTATAAAACATCTTGTTTTTAAATTAAAAAAAATGAACTCTGCGCAGTGTGCTAATTCGTCAGCGCCATAGGCGCCGGTGGCCTTATTTCTGTTATATATGAAAATCGAATTCTGTGCCCAGTCTTTTTTGAGATCGCTGAATTCTGTATTCCTTCTGCAACAAATCGTACTGAGGTTATACAAATGTCGAAATATTTTCCTGCCGCATTCATGGAGTGAAATGTTTTTTCTTCGTGCGTTGATGTATCAAACGATTTGACACTCCTTGCTTGCTTTGAGCACTTACCAGTTTGGCCTTTTTTACTGTTTTCACTCTGAGAGACGGCTTGCAGATTACACAGTCTGTTATTTTGAGGGCATCCATCAATATGATCAATAACGAGACCGTCCTCGATTGGTCCGTTAAACGCTTCATATACCACCCTGTGAACAAGATAAATTTTCCCTCCAGCATTAAATATCAAATACCCCTGATTATTTTTCCATCCAACCGGCTTCTTCAGTCTACAATTTCTAACAACACCGTCGCGAGATGCCTCGTAATTAACGAGCACAGGGTGAGGTCTGAACTCCTGGTCCATTTGTATAATAATACTACTTGTCTAATTCATTATTTGGTTTAATTATAAACCTTTCAACGTAGTCTTGGGGGGTTTTAATGACGAAGTCAGCGGTGGGGTCAATGACGGCGTTTTTTATTCGTTTGTCATAATAGCGTTTTAACTCTCTGTATCGCTTTCCGCCACAATTAATACACAACTGCGATTTTCCTCTTACACCAACGTGGCAAACCAAGCACGGGAGGGGGCCAAGAGAACCATTACGAACGCTTTGTAAATGATACCCGCAGAATTCACCTCTACATGATTTATTGCACAGGGTTGTCGACCCAATCATCAACCATTTGCATTTATTCATTATACTATTTAAATACTTGTTTTAATTATATGGATGAGTTCGAGAGATTAGCAGCAATTAAGCCCTGGAAAAATATTAAGTTCAATCTCGATAGAGTCCTCAAGGACGCACCAAAAGCGTTAATAAACGATAGAACCCTGTTGAGTAAAATACGCGATTGTATCAATGAATTCAAGCGTGATGGTGCATCTCATAGTTGGTCAACATTTCGAATTGATGGCGTTGTTGATGCTACCATGAACGACAACCGCGCAGCAACGATAATATCACAACTTGGCTCCAGCAAGTATTTCTTCAGAGTAAAATTCATTGTCCGGGTGGAATCAGGTAATTGGATCATACGTGATAAATTTGAACCGGTTCTCAGCGACAAGAAAACAGTCATTGTTAGCCGCGACTCCAAGCCGGGGCTGTTAACCGGAATTGACAGACCATACTATGAACGAGCGTATCCTGAAACAGCAGTTGTTTATGGAATATACCCGTTAAATAAGAAACCTGATATCGGAAAACTAGCGCCGATGAAACAGTCAACGGGGATAAATTGTGTAGCAGAACGAATAATAGAGCATTTTACAAATGCATGTCGAGGAAACAAATTGACTGATTTACGACGTAGCAAAATCAACCAGTGGGAGGAGACAGTGCGCGAGCGTGGAGCAACCATCAGCGATATAGCGAGATTAGAAACGTCGTTGAGATTTCCAATAACCGTTACAACGATAACCGGTGAAGTATTACACGAATCAAAGTACAAATCAAAGGGAGCCTCAATTAAAATTATTGATCATAACGAACACGCGTGGACGCCCGCGATCACAGTGTTTCCACGGGATAGAACAGTAAAGTATATCCCGGGGGGAATTTATACAAGATGGTTTTCTCGCGAAGAGGAAACTATTTGATGCTATTGCTTGTTTGTGTAAAAACGACCCTGTGTCAGTGTGGTTACTTCGCAGCGCTGAAAACGATGCGGATACCTTTGATCAGTTTGTAAGACCAAACGGTGAATTATATCGCACTGAAGCGTTTCACAACAAGATGAAAAAAACCGCCATAGAATTTGAGGAGCATGATGAACAACTGCTAACAAATTGTTTTACGATTTCATCGGTTGCGGCTCATGTTTCAGCAAAGAAAAATGCGTGGAGTCCAACACGCAAGGAATTTCTACCAGATGTACAATCCAGTTGTTTGGAATATTATCACGGTGGACTATGGAACACTGAATACAGCCGCGATGCTATAATTTCCGTTGATATGGTTGCCTGTTATCCAGCGAGTTTTCTCGGGTATGGATCCGCCGCTGAGTATTTCAAACGATTTGGACACCCCAGACATGAAATGACTCGTGTTGCTATTAATGGACCACTGCCTGATTTTGATTTAACCGGATTCGCTCGCGTAGTATCATTTGAATTCGCAGCAGGACTTTTCATCGCTGTTGCTATATTTGGATCGGTAGACACATGGCTGAAAAAAAGTGGTTGCCAATAGCGCTGCTACGGTATATGATTGATTGTAAAATGCTAGTTTCGTTGATTGTCAGTGACGCGATTATATCATACCGAGCGCAGACTGAAGTCTGGTTACCAGAACCGGAGCGTCTAGATAGCATAATTGACGAATCCAGAAAACACATCGATGCCGACGAGGAATATATCATCGAATGGTCCAGGAGGATATTCAACCAACGAAACCACGAGGAAAAAGATCTCGGTAGAAGAATAATTGGTAAGTTCACACAAGGTGGAAAAAACTGCGACTACAAACGATATTGCTCACGGCTGATTATAGATAACGCAGAATATGATTTCGTAATCAAGGACGCAGTGGCGAAAAATAGATACGTGAACTGCGAAACAGCTTTCTTGTCCAATAGAACAAGGTTGGGTACAGTTGTCACCTACAGCGATGGAGACAGCCCAGCATACCCGCATTTGAGGGCGTCTATGCTGGGTTACGCCGCTATCAATTTATTCTCGATGATAAATAAATTTCCCGACACCGCGGTTAGAGTAGCGTTGATTCGTTTTATGCTGACGTAAAGTACAAGGAAAACGTAGCCGGGTTTACTAGTCCGGACGAGAGTTGGGGTACATGGAGAATTAAAAATGAAATACGACGCGATTATTCCCCGTCAGCAGATGTCACCGTTGAGAACAATTACCTACGCGGTGATAAATTGTCAGAATGGTCTAATGCACCACCGTGTTCTGATCCAATTTGTAGGCACAAAACAGTTTATTTAAGCGGCTGTGGCGGGTCAGCAAAGACGACTCGGGCAATTGAATTATTTCGAACGCGGGCAAGTATAATCGTGCTTACACCGACCCGTAGACTAGCGCGAGAGATAAAACAACGAAATGTTGACGCCGTTACTTATCACAGCTTTTTTCGATACAGCGGCGGTGAGTGGACTCCTGATCGAATGGGGGAAAAATTTATTCCTGAGGTTATCATCTGGGATGAGATATGTACTGTTTCGTTAGATGTTTTACAAATGTTTCTTGAGTGGTTGCTGCTCGCGAATACAGCGGTAATCATGTGTGGCGACCATGGCCAACCACCACCATTTGTTTGAGCGGGTTTGTGGACTATTATGAAGAAACCGATACTGATTACCGAGCACTTGATGAACAACTGCGCGAGGTTAAAAAATTAATCAGATTACAGCCGGATAGAATTCAATGTGAAATAATCCGCGAGGTGATTCCGGAAACGCCGTTAAATGAATTCTGGGAAACATGGAGACCAAACGATTTGATTGTAGCGAGTAGAAAGATAGTCAGAGACACACTTCAGCGGAAGTTGTTTACGTTGCATAAGGAAAAGTTTCCAACGCGTCCAGTGCCGTTATGCTATAGACCCGCGAATACACGGCGGCAGAACATTGAAGTTGAAATCCCGGCCCCGACAGCGTCAGGGACAAAAAAACAAATTCTCGTGCTGAATGATATCGTGCTCGTTGATATCAGCGTCGTCGAGGACGCGCTACGTGCTGATAAATCCTCGTGGACGCTAGGATACGCAACAACAATACATTCCTCGCAGGGACTAACTATCAAGGACACAATTGTTTGGATAGTTGATAATCGCATCGAATGGTCAAATCTAGTCTATCTTGCAGTGTCCCGAGTACGGAGGATAAATCAGCTTCGAAGAATTGTTGTTGACGGAGTCAGTGACGAAGCCAGTGACGGAGTCATCGATGCAAGCGTCATTGATAGAAAACTCTCGGGTTACCGCCAACAGGATAAAAAAAAACAGCGGCGTTTTGATATTGATGCCGAATTAATAATTGCGTTACGACAACAACAGAATAATCACTGCGCGAGTTGCAATTGTATAATGAGTTGGCGTTATTCGGATAAAGACGCTCGCCAATTTACCGTGGACAAGATTGATAACAGTCTCGGTCATGTCAAAAACAATGTGAGGTTGACATGTCTTGAGTGTAATAGACGCAACGGCGCTAGTTAAGACCACGCGGGGGGAATTGAGTATCGTCAGGTATCACTTGTAGTTGCTCGCGTGTAAACCCCCGCTGTGGGGCAGTTGAATCCAGTCTATAGATCGGTGGTCTACCAGTTGATCGTGTTATCGTTGATATGTTATGTGTGGTAACACTCCAAATAGGATCAGTAGCTCTTTTTTTACCGCCTTCAAGCTCTCCTGGTTCATATAGATATCTAACAGTGACATCGCCGAGAATCGGCTTGGAAACGCTATTTATTTTTGATCTTCCGGGTATATACTCGTGTTTAATCGCGTCGCTGGGCTTCATGTTGATTGCTCGGGTAATCTCGTTATTTAACGCTGCAATTACGCCTGGCAACCTTTTGACCCATTCACGAGATCGTTTTTCTTGGATGAATTCCTTCGTGTATTGATACCCTAATAACCGTTCAGCAAGAGTCCGATTGAATCGTTCAACAATTGCCTGATCACGATGTAGCGCAGTATGACCTCGTCGTATCGCGACGCTATGATGTTTCAGCGTTGATAAAACAGCGCCGCGAAATTCACTACCAGGATCAACTTGTAATAGATTTGGCCGGCGCAGAGGACCTCTTCGATAAATCCGCTCAAACGCATCGGCTACTTCAGTTGCTGACTTTGTTTTCAACGGCTCCGCTTGTTTATATCGACTCGCAACATCAACTACGGTTAGCGCGTATTTGTAACCGTTGTCATGCGGCAGAAATAGTATATCAGCCTGATGAACTTCATTAGGTACGCTGATATCAAAGCGCGAGAAGTTAATTTGACGGGGCGGCGGTAGATAAATTTGCCATATAGCCTGTTTGGATAACCAATTAGCCGCAGTGGCCTTTGTTACCTTTGCAGCGCTTGCAAGCTTACCAATTGCGGCCTTCCCCTTCCAGTATCCTCTCGGAGAATAATAGATGGATTCCATGTTGTTATTATAAACGCTAGCGTTTTCAATTACCAGCGCGAGAAGCTCCGCTTCCAATCATTAATTTACCTTTCATAGCCGATTTTACCAACCATGAGGCCAATTTTTCTTTGAAGGATTTATCAGGAATGGTATTTAGCGCGTGAATTAATTTTACGTCCGCGATATGACGCTGTTGCAGATCGCTACTTTTGTAGTAAGCAACATCATGAGCATGACACGCCTTATCAATAGCGTTTATTGGATACTCACCGGGTTTGGGCTGATTTTGATCATCGAGTCTGATATCTAATCGTGTTCCGGGGCCACAGTAGCTATATCCTGGGAGGTGCTTTTCTCCTGGATACTTTGCCCACGGTGTTCCGGGGAGTTTTGATAACTTGGCTGCAATATCACCTCCTCGCTTTTTTTTAAAACATCCCCGGGTCTAATAGAAATAAATCTAAATTTCTTTATACCGCATTGTACACACCTACCAGTAAGCGCCGATCTATTATTTCTTGTTGTAACGGTTGTCATATCATTTGTGCCAGTACGCACTCTACACTTCACACAATATAGATCCATAATTTATGTATAGAGACATGAATATAATTGACTTTTCAGCGACTAAAACAAGAGAACCAGTTAAGCATGTTGCAGCGTTACCAAACTCGATCCGGATGATTATCATCGGACCATCTGGATCCGGCAAGACGCAATTGTTACTCAATTTAATAATGAGATGGATGAAGTGGGATAAGTTGTATTTGGTTGCTCCTAGCGTAGATGATCAACGATGCTACGAGGTGTTGAAAGATTTCAACGAGAATGCATCAGCGATCGCTAAAAAAAAATGTCATCGAGTTTATTACAGATATCAATGATGCACCAGGTATCGATGATATTGATGGCGACGTTAACAATCTAGTCGTGTACGATGATGTTATGTTAGACAATCAAAAAAACCCAGCTAGGATATTTTCCAGAGGCAGGCATAAAAACACTGACGTGATATATGTCACTCAACGATACACTCAGATTCCAAAAGTAATCAGAGACAACTGTAATATTCTTGCTGTATTCAACGGCGTTGATACACACACGCTAGGAAATATTTGGCAGACATGGTGCGGCGGTGACATGGACTTTAATGTTTTTCGAAACTTTTTTAGTCATGCTCAGTCGACCCCACATGGATTTGTAACGATAAATTTACATGATCCTCGGACACGATATCGTATCGGACTTGACCAAATATTCGGTTAAATTGTAAATAACCACTTAGCAGCAGGGGGGGGCGATGACATCGACGCGGTCGTCGCTGTGTTTACCGGACGCTGACGACGCTGGGATCGGCGCGCAGAAGGTATCAATTAAACCAAATGACGATTGGACGATCCCCGACGACGACGTCGTCTTTTTTTTTTACCGGGCGCTGACGACACCGGATCCGCTGAGTGCAGAAAGTATTAATTAAGCCAAATGACGTTTGGACAAAATGTCCGATTCGCCCCCCCCCCCCTGCTGCTACATACATTTATGGAATTAAGCGTGATATGAGGAGATAATTACTTTCATCCAATAATCACGCAGTGTATTATGTGAAGAGAAAAGAGGTCGTTCAATGACCACGAACGATTAATATTAGCAAACGTGTGATATGTGAAGAGAAATTGGACTCATTCAAAACGCACACACGATTAATTAGAGCGCGGCGATATGTGGTGAGAAAACGTCACCAATGATCACCCAAACGAAGTTTTCTAACTGCAATGTATCCTGACGTCAAGGCGAACTCTTTTACATTTACACAAATGGGATTTGAAAATAAATCTTCTCAAAGAACAGGAACTAACTACCACATAAATACATATTTCAAACTCATGAAAATGGATCCTAGATGAAATATTAGAAGTGTCACGTCATATGTAAGGAACAATAGCCAGATTGCAACATGTATATGCTAGACCCTGAGGCTAACTATTCGCTTCATAAATGTTGCAAGTGTCGGTCTTGAGAACAATGAGTGTCAAAGCGATGTGTGCACAGCTGGCCGGCCGGCTTATGTTACGATAGTGTAAGCCGACATAAAAAGGACGGGTGGGAACCCAGTTGTATATAACATGGCCATATGAACCTGTTACTGGCGCCTTATTTGGCTGCGTGCGATTCACAGGTTAGTGGCATGAATTGACGTTTTTGGGCTTAAAGGAACATCAGGTGGGGTCGTAAATCCACCCTTGACAGACTGCCCGGGGAGGGGGGGGACGCAATGTCTGCTAATTATGTAGACCATGTGTAAATCGACATCCACTCAGAATTGAGCAAGGCGTGGCCACCATTGGAATCGCAAGTTTAAATCTAGTGTCTTGAAACTAAACGTCCGTAGTCGCTAAACCATCTTTCAGAAATAGCATAAGGAAGTTTTAAGTTACTCCGACGTCATTCGAAATTGGCGGGAAACATTGTTATTCTTGGAATTACAAAGGAGTTTGGGAAAGGAAGCTTTTAGGGACCAGAGGAACTGTATGAGACAGAGAAGGGAAATACCCTGGTACAGTTGGTCCCGAGTCTCTGGGAGACAAGAAAAGGAGAGAACGGAAGTGGTGGAAGTAGAAGGGTGAAGGACTTGGTTGTTAGACTAAAGGGGTACTGGGTACCAGTCAAGAAATTCTACAGATGAGTAGAAACACAGGATAGGAGGAAAATCTATCACACTAAGTCAGATGATGAAATAGGCCGTCACTTGGTCGAGTGAAAGACGAGTAATAGAGCTTTGAATATTGAATTTCATTGAGGAAGGACTATCTGTAATTGAATGGCATTACATTTGTTGTTTATTTGAATTTCACCTTTTGTTGTGTATTCAGTAATTTAACTGTCGGCATCGCTGACTTGGGGCTCGGAGCTTTGCATCTATATCACTGCTTCAATTTCTAACAAAAACGAGCCAGGGTGGGTCTTCCGTAATAATTAAAGATAATACTGGGAGCACCCCATCCCAACCTAAGGTAATCTACGAGACCTTTACAAGAAGTGATGAAATTGTTATTTTAGAATACTAAGATATTTGAGTTCGACTTTACATACTGAAATTACAGCATTAGCTATGAGTATCTTAAAATTCTTTAACATACGAAATTTGTAATGTATTAATTATAATTGCAAAATAAATATTAAATAAATTATATAAGTAACTCAAATAAAGTAAAGTAGACACCCATGTCTTGCTTTATTACCCTTAAACCTGACAGTTACATACTGTTGTACATACCCAACGAATTTTGGGCTTTGGATGGTCTCTTGTCTCCTTGCTCGCACACCGGCGTTCTGGCGTTCTGGCTCATGATTCAAAATTCCAGGCCTTAATTACCATACAGTTGGAAATTTGCTGGAAAACCGTTGAAATTTGGAACACTGTTGGGAAAGCGTTAGATGTTGGAGAAGTTGAAAAATTGGTGGAAAATCCCAACTAGTTTTGAGACTATAAATCTATGCAAAAATAATGATTATTTCCAACCAAAAGGATATGTTTGTTGAAATTACCGTCAAAAAAATGATAATAATATTTTGACAATTTATCCAAAATTCATTGCTGAACCGTAATTTGGTAACTCATATCGCTCACCGTACAGGTGTACCATACTAGACATACCTTGCGCATGCTCAGTGAATTATAAACAGCAATAGCAGCGACCTACAAAAGCTACATGTGATGGATAAAATGAAGCCCAATATTTTATATAAGGATCGATGACATCTATTAAATATCGTCTCCTGTAATCAAATATGATCCTATCAAATACCCCAAATCTATCAAACATCTCTTTATCATGCCAAATTAGCAAATGCATCCTATGAAATCGTTAGTAGGTTAACGTACTCTGCTGTCGGGCATTTCTGCGCACCTAGGGCAAAACGCATACAGAATTCGAGCGATTGACAAAAATAAAATACAGCAATGCTTAGCATTTGAAAAGATGCAATTGTCACCAGCATATTCTATTCAAAATAATATTGATTTTGGACACAGAGGATACCACCACCTTCTGTTTTCCTGACTCTCGATGTGTCTCCTGTCGGTCTATTCTGCGCATAGCTTTGAAAAGATGTAATGTTTATCCATCGGGCTACATAAATGAAATATATTACTTTGGACTGTTTCTGTCAGCAGTTCATTCGAGTAATTAGGTCAGGTTTATAGCTAATTTTACAAAATTCAATGCAAAAATGCCAATAAATGGCAAGAGATATTAGGCAAACTAAACCGATCTTGTAAAAAAGTTAGAAAAGTTCAACATTTTATGAAAAATAAGCTATTACGTGGAAGAGAAACAACAATGAATAGGATGTAATGTATTTACAACATCTTGTCGATGGGGAAAAATTACAAATGAATGTAGAAACAGACTATACGCCGGGAATTTGTTGAGAATTTATGTTTTAGCGGCAAGTAGACATGTTGGGTAGCAGATGATTTTGTACATGTGGGATAACTTCTTGCAAAATTGGAAATTTGGATTAAAATTCAGTTTTGTTTTGAGGAACACATTTTCATCTTTTATATAAAGTATTTATTTGTATGATTCTAAAAGATGCATAGAGAATCAAATTTTCTGGGTTACAGGTTCAAGAAGGTCATGGAGTGTGTCTTCATGTTGCCATTTAGAAATCACATTTTTATGTGCATTTCGGGTCTAAATTTGGGATATTTTTGTACACTTTATGAATATCACTTTTCTTAATTAATGTACGATTGTTCTTTCTGGATACAAAATGGATTTTTGATCCAAAATAACACGTGATCCAATGTTTACAGAAATGACGCATCGTTGCGCAGAATTACCCGATGAGCAGAATTGGCCGACATGGCGGTATATATACACATTACACGTTACAAAGAAAATTTGGAGTATCCGTCCTTGAATCAAGGGATGGGGGTTCTAACTTGTAATTGTTACAACTTGTAACACAAGGGAAGACACCAATTCGCACCCCTCGGTAGTTCCTACACTGCTTCTTATCCTAACTACGTCTGCTAATTTCCAACTTAAGCCAGTCGTAATCAAGAATAGTTCAATTTTCAAAACAGCTCGACACACTTAGTTCATTTGTGGCATAATTGAGAAATTGCAATAATTGTTCACCGATTTGGATGTTGGGACAAATATTGTCTAGAAATGCCGTTTTGCATTCGGATAGTCTTGAATTTCACCATTGACCAACATCTAAAATCCGAACAGCGTCGATTCTGTAGTTCAACGATAAGTATGATTCAGGAGTTAACATTGCACTGTACAACAATGTAACCAACAATCAGCACCAAATTTACCAAAATCAATATTTGTTTTTGCCACCAAAATGAAAACGCTTTACAATGTACATTACCGATGTTTACTGCAGACTCAAGGTTGTTCGGATCTAATACTCTCATCGCAAGGCACAGCATCGCACTCCACTTGAGAATCCCCGAACTTGAAAGATGTCTGTTTAAAAGTATGCATCTTTCTCGATTGATGTTGGTTGTTACAATGAAGTATTGGTCTTGGACATTTTCTTCTTTTTATGCTGACCAATTTCATTGTGTCCGGACGGTAAAGTGAAATAGTTGGGATGTAGTACTTTGATACACTGTTTCCAGAGGTTGACTGATGAGTGTGTGGATAATCATATAATCTTGTGCGGTTCATAGGTGGTTACTTTAAAGGTTTTATCCTGTCCAGACTATAAGGCTACTTTCAGTATGCCAAAGTTCACCACTCGACTGGTGCAATAATTGAGAGTCAATCCTTTCACATACAGTTGGTGTGCACTTCTCCTTGTGCGTCTCTGAACTCGCAGCCGTAATTTTTACTACCGTCACTAGTAAATTTATTAAATTAAGGGTGCTCGTCCGTCCAGGCTCCTAAACGGTCTACTTCAATTTTAGGGTAACAGTGACCTAGGCGATCGATGTAGATGCAACTGTCCGTGTCAAAGTACAGGAAGTGGTGTCCTAACAGTTCTAAAACTTTGTACTGTTTTAAGCGAGCATGGGTTGTCACGTAAACCACGATGATGACATTTCCAAATTCATCAGCTTCCATTTCTTCGTAATTGACTAAGATCAAGTCCTCACGAAGGACTTCCATGTGTTTCATGTATTTAGTTTTGTTGTGAATCATCTGGAAGTAGTGGGAAGGTTCTGTCGAATACTCGGTCTTGGGGAAACAAGGTCGTTGTTCCATTTTGCTCCACAAGCAATTTAACATCACTTTGGCAAACGATCGCCTTCCTTCATTTGTCTTCCTGTTCCCAGTATTTCTCTTTGACGTTCTTTTGGTCTTTGGGAGTGTGGCACCAGGAAAGATAGCTGCTGGCTTCTTCGTTCAGTTTCAAAAAGGCATCCACGTGGTCTGCGAAAATGCTTTTCTGAATCTTGTTGTCCTTGTGATAATTTTGTGTCTTGGGAAAGTGGTAAATGTCGTACACTTCTAACAATTGGTATCCCAGGTCCAGAGCTTTAAACAGTTCCACGCTGGCCCATGTTCACGCCAAGGCGAATTCTTCCTGGGTGTGCTGACAAGGCTGGTCTTAGTTGTACATGTCTGCACAAGTACGGCACAAAGGAAACATCAGTTTTCTTTGGCAATGGTTAGGTAAAACGGGATGGTACAAGTCCGTGGGAGGCAAGAATTTGCATCTAATCAATCCTTCATATTGTCGAATGCTGTCCAGGCCGATGTGTTCGGTCAGCAATTGCGGATACCCTGCGAAAACGTGACGATATTTGCACACGTAAGGATACAGCAGACATACGTACAAGTATTTGATTTCTTCTCCTTTCTACTCGTCAGCGTGGTACAGCAAACAGGTGGTAGTCGTCCGTCCTCCGTACAAACTAGCCCCAGTGTTAGACATCACTATAAACTGCCACATTGCAGACATCGTAGCGACATGACTGAAAAATTGTTAAAGCTGTTAAAAATCCAAATCACATCACATCACAAAAAGTAAAATGACTGCATTTGAAATGCTATGGGTCCTTTATATTCATGTCAGACCAGTGTATATATAAAGGGTCATTGTCTTTCCTCTCAGTATTCATTTCACTCTCAAAACAACCAAATCGATGGAAGAGCCCACACAGATTGAACTGCTGATCAGAGCTTTGTTAAGTGTCTTATGGAAGTTTTGTTCAGACAAGCCGATAGACTATTCCCCCTTCTTTCGAGATAAAAGTCAAGATACTTGAAATATCTGTCTGGGCTTCATAATATCCAGACCGTCAATAAAGCAGGACACTTGTCAGAAGAGATAAAACATAAAAATACTTGTTATCATTTTCAAGAGAAAGGACAGTGTTTTTCAGTCTGCCTTAAAAAAAAAAAAACAAAAAAAAAAAAACAGGAGCAAGAGGAAGAGTGGGGTTCCGAACAGAAATAAAGGAAGAGGTAGCCTCCTAAAAGGAAGACCCCAGACACATAAAGATAGAGAAGAAAAGAAGACGAGACGAAAGTGAGGAAAAAGAGGAGGAAAATCCTGTGACAGTGAAGAAATTCAACACAAAAAAAGAGAGAGTGAACAAGGGCACAGAAGAAGTCTATGAACTTTTTAAAACTGTGTTGTGTTGTAAATCAGATTGTATATTGGTACCAGAATAGATCAGAAAGAAAACATAAGTGTCTCTCGGTTTTCATTTTTTTTACAATAAGGACATACACACACTCACTCACACATGTACATCATGGACAAAAGAAGGATTTTGAGTTTTAATTGATTTTAGCAAAATAAATATTATCTCTTTTCGAGAGAGATTGGTGGCCATGAAAAGGACAGTTGAGAGGTTTTTTTATTTGATGGGTTTTTTGTTTCTTCTTCCCGTGTGTGGATAGTAGATAATTGTTTTCTTTTTCTTCCCATGTGTGGATAGTTTATTTGGGGGTTTTTTCTTCTACTTTCCGTTTGTTGATAGTAGATAATGTTTTTTGTTCGTCATCTTCCCGGGTGAGGATATTATATTTGGGGTTTGTTTTTTGCTCCTGCCCGTGTGTAGATACTATATTTTGGGTTTGTTTTTTCTTCTCTCTGGTGTGTGTTTTTGTTTGCTTTGTATGCGTTCGCGTACGTTTGTGGATAGTACATTTAGGGTTTGCTTTTTTCCTCTTCCCTCTGTGTGCCGTTATGGATCACTGCCATTTCACCTCTGTCTGCTTGGGTTCGAGTCTCGGGTTCGGCCTGTGTGGGTATGTGAAAAAACGGGAATGGGACGTAATCAGGTTTAACTGCCTTACGCCTTTGCCACGGCCAAGGCCTACTTCTGGACTTGCTCCTATCCTAGGTACTTCCTCCACCATTACTACTGCCAACGATGTATTGCCGATCTTTTGCTTAAAAATGGCATTTAACCCCACAACAATAACAATGACTCTCTGTGTGGATAGTATATCTCGGATTTGTTTTTCTTCTTCCATCTGTGTTGTGTGTGTGTGTGTGTGTGTTTGTATGTGTTCACGTACGTTTGTGAGGATATTAGATTTTGTGGTTTGCATGTGTTTGCGATCGTTTGTGTGGATATTAGACTGTGTGTTTGTGTGAATAGTAGAGTGTGTATGTTTGTGTTCGCGTGCATTTGTGAGGATAGCAGATTCTGGGGTTTGTATACGTGCGTGTACGTTTGTGTGGATAAAAATGTGCGTTTGTTCGCATGTTCATACACTTGTGTGGATAGTAGATATTGGTTTTTTTATAGTAAATATTGGGGTTTTTGATAGTAAATATTAGGGTATGTTTGATAGTAGATATTGGGTCTTTTGCCCTTCCCTTCTGTGTGGAAAGTAGAGTGTGATTGTGTTTATTTCCCTCTTCCCTCTGTGTGGATAGTAAATATGGGGTTTGTTTTATTCATTCCCTCTCTGGTGTGTTTGTGTGTGTGTGTTTATTTGTATGCATTTGCATATGTTTGTGTGGATAGTATATATTGTAGTTTTTGAAAGTAAATATTGGGTTATTTTCGATAGTAGATATTGGGTTTTTCACTCGTTCCTTCTGTGTGGATAGTATAGTGTGTGTATGCGTGCGCGTACGTTTGTTTAGATACATGGGTTTGTTCTTTCTACTTCCATCTGCGGTGTGTTTGTATTCGTCTGCGTACGTTTGTGTTGATAGTAGATTTTATGTTTTTTTCTCCTTACCGGGTACTTCTTAATTTATGCGATTAATCACGAGTAACACAAAGCCTCCCAAGCAAGCCACCGAAAGCAAGGCGCCAAAAAGACTCCCCTTCTTCTTCCAAGGCTGCCACTATGTATGCTTTATGATAAGTACATTTATTTCAAATCTATGCCCAGTTTCCTATTTTTCCGGGCGGTCCCTAACTTACTAACTTTCCACCTCTTCCGTTTTCATTATTCTGCACCTGGGGCTCCGGTATTTCTTCCTCGATTTCCACCGAGTGAAAAATGATATGTTTTAGTTATCATGTTGCACCTTAGCGCAAGAAAGAGGCTTGAAAACTTCCATCACAAGGACATACTGGAAAACATTGATGTTTAGCAGTTCTAAATTATATACTAATATTTCGCTTAGTAAGAAAAGAAAATATTCCAATATTTTAGAAAGAAGAGGTATTCCAAACATTATTTCAGCAGTTTGAAAAAGTTCAACCAAGAAATATTGGAAGTAATCTTTGGAAGTAAATTAATCAAGTATTCTAATCATAGGTAAGCTGGATTCTTTAATTATTAAAGTTAATTTATGTGCACATAGTGCAAAAATCGGAATGAAATTATTGATGTGTAGTTCTTGGATGTATGGTAAAAATGCCAATGTTTTTAAAGGAAGAGTTATCCTTTGGTAATTTTGAAAGTAAATCAATCAAGTTGTCCAGGTAATATAACAAATTGAATAGTGGTGAACTAGTCGGTATTAAATCTTAAATTAGATCCAAAATAATTATAAGTAAGCTGGAGTCTTTAAGTATTAGAGTTAATTTGTGTGCACCTTAGCGCAAAAGTCGGATTGGAATTTTCTATCACGCGGACATGATTGAAAGCATTATCAACGTGTAGTTTTGGTTGTATGGTAAAATTGCCAATGTTTTAAAAGAAGAAGAGTTATTCCCTTTGGCAATTTTGAAAGTAATTAAACAAAATCATTATCAGTATTTTGAAGCAAGATCAAGTTTAAAATATTTTTGAAATATTCTCTTCTCAAAGTAATTCAGCAAAATCGAAGACTGTATTTTGAAGCAGAATCCAATTTATAATAGTCCATTTTCAATCAAAAGTTATTGTAGCCCATATTTTAATCAAAATCCAAGTTATATTAATTTATATCGCATCGTTGAAACATTCTCCAACATGTATAAGTCTAGGTTATTCTTTTCGTCGGTTCGTTTTCCTGGGTACCACCGGGGTTTTCCTGTTTAGTGTGAGAGTGGCTCTATTACAGTCTGTGCCAAGTGGGGTATACTTCATGAGAAGTACCAATTAATTTTTTTTTTCAGTTCCAAAGTTATCAAGCTAATTCTATTCCATTAGAATTTCTTATCCGTGTAAATTATCCATATGCCTAGGTCCAAGTCCATTTTCGTTTCTGATTCTATGTCACTGTACGTCAGAATATCCCGTGTCTTAAATCATTATTCTAAATCAAAGTCCTTGTTCATTCCCATTTCTGTTCCGTTTTGTGTTTTGTTGAGTTGTTTATTTGTTTTATGGTTTTTCCCTGTTAGAGGTACTGTGATCCAATCCGAAGTCAACCATGCAAACATGCCGGATTTGGCGGGAAAATATCCTAAGATTTCCTCCCTTGCCTCTGCCAGACATGTTCTTGTATTGGAATTATACCTTGCGCACTTGATACATACTGAAAAATCAAGTACAACCTTATCTCAGAGATTCTGATCATCTTGAAGAAAAAAAATCAGTTTTACTGAATTTATAATTCTGACGTCAGTTATTATTTTTGAATATATTAGAATGCCCTGAATTGCACTAATATATTCACTTTATGTATAACCCCAAAGGGCATGTGCATTGCTTCACTAAATAAGAGGGGTAGGGGCGGAGACCAGACAGTGGGGAGAAAAAAAAAAAAAAAAAAAAAAAAAAAATAGGACCGTGTACGAAACTATCGCCACAAATAATGGATTTGAAAGAATGTTGAGTGGGGTCGGGTGGAGTAATCATCATCTTGTGCCAGATTTTCAGCACGCTTGGATTGGAATTCTGATCGATTTAAATAGCGAGTGTGTAAGGTTTGACTAGATCCAATGGAGAGAAAAAGAATAAAATTTTACAAACCCCTCAGAAATAATTAAATAAGGTGAAAATACGTATATCACATATATTGCAGAACAGAACCAAAACAAAAACCAGAAAGGGAAAACAAACTAAAAAAAACCCATTTGTGTTTGCCTATAAATGAGACAAAACTTATATTAAAGAAAGAAAGAACATGGTACCAAACTGCATGACGTAGCTGTATCTTTTCAGGTATCTATGTGAAAATATTCTTGAGTGTGTAACTTGTATGGGCAAATGGAACACCAATTGGCCATGAAATGGCACGAGAACGACGACAACTCGAAGGATCAAATACCTGCTCATCCGAGGTCTGTTAATAATGTCAGTCTGTTCGTCTGTATTTAAGAGAGATGGGATGTTAAATCCATATTGCTGTTGTTGTATGGGTTTAACTCCATTTTTCAATACATGATATACATTGAAATGCTATACACGGGTGGTCAATATATTTAGTGGTGGATAATGGTCGACTCACAAGAACAGGGTTCATGCAGTCTTTGACAGTTTGGGAAAATGAGGTATCATTTTCAAGGCCTTGAAAGTTTGGAAAAATGTAGCAGATTAACCTGAGGTCGTGAAAAGTCTTTGAAAATTGAAATAAACCTAAACATTTTAATTTCTTTCCATAATCACAAATAAAATTGTCAACGGTTGTTAGATTTGGATGTAGTAGAGTTTTCCTGGTTTCTTTCTTTTGATGACCCGTTCAGTTTCATTTCATTATTAAACATTTTCCTGGTTTCTTTCTTTTGATGACCCGTTCAGTTTCATTTCATTATTAAACATTATTGTAGTATTTTGCATTCATTGTTTTCTCATATAACATAACTTGCATACAAAATGTTAGCGAAAATAGGTCTTGGAAATCTGTGTTTATGGTCTTTGAAAGTGTTGGAAAAGTCATTGAATTTATCATTCAGAATTCTGTATGAACCCTGACTATCAGTTTGTGATTTTGTGCCCTTTATAAATGAATTTAACATGCTGAGCAATAAAATATCAATCTGATTATGTTATAACACTTTTTTTTTCTTTATGCACGAGAAAATGAGCATTGTGGTTAAACAGCAATAACAGCATATCAGCACTATCAAAAACATAATATACCATCTTATACCATCGTACTACTAGCTGTTACTAGCCGCTATTTGATTCACACAGATATCTTCCTTACAGAGTTCAATGTTCTAAAGAAACATATCTTGAGATATACATAAAATTTGTTCCGGTATTATCAATTTTTTGTTCCGGTATTTTCATTTGTACTCCTCTTAATCAAAGTATAACAGGAGTAAAATAACCAGCATCAGTATAAAGTTAATTGAAATTAATGGAATCAAAAGTATAACTAGTGATATAAGTATAATTTTTAAACATTTGTTCCTGTATTATATATTTTTTGTTCATGAATTGTTGTCTGACCTGTCTTGTTCCAGATTGTTCTGGTAAATAGTCTGATAGACAGGGTCCTATGCCAGAATGAATCATGGGGGTTAATCAGAGGTTATTTTATCACTCTGTGTTGTTTTCTTTTCTTCCTTCAGGTTATCGCATTTTATTCTCAACATTAAACTCCTGTCAACCAACTGTAGTTTGTTTGTACCTCAGTACCAATGTTAACAAGTCATTTCATTCATGAATTTATAATTTCTAACCTGAATTCACAGGAGTCCCTTAAACTGTCAGCCTATTGGCAAGTGATATCTAACAGAAGCCTTCGATATGAACAAAGCCGACAGAATCCCCACTGTCCTTTTCTGGTTTATAGAACAGTCCATTTCAGTCAATCCTGTTTTGTCTCCCTGCAATATTTACATGTCCAGCTTTTCATTTTCTCAAATAAATTGAAAAATAACAACGATGAACCCTTGCATACACATGAGATGTAACTTGAAAATGTACCAAATAATTGAGATCATCAAAGACAGTAAAGTACATCACAGCTGTTGCTTGAAAATATAGACTTCCCCATGCAAATATGGGAAATGTGTTGTTAAAGAAACTCCTGTTTGTTTCAAATGGAACAAGTTGATGGTGTTTGGGAAACCCTGGCGACAGCCAGGTTCAAAATTATAAATTAATGAATACAAGGACACAAAAAATGCATAAAACGTGGTTATTTCATTGAAATGACCAAGTTTTATGCATTTTTTGTATCCTTTTGCCATTTATTTTTAAAATCAGTATAGGGTACACTCAAATTGGAGAGTGTGCAAATGATATTGATATGAATAACTTTCAAAGCATTTTCAGTTTTAATCCCAAATCTCATAATTTCATCAACTGCATACATTTTTCATGAATGAAGTTTCCACGCGGATGTTGTCAGCAACCACCACATTAGCAATTAATTGTGTGAAAACTTTGCTATGAATAGAAGAGCTATGCGAAAGTGCAAAATGAAAATATTGCTAATTAATGTGTTAAGTAAACATAAACACGAGATTTTGGCAATTGACCAATCTTCAACAACGAATCTTTTTAATATGCAATAATTATTATCAAAGACAGCATAATAAAACTGTCAGATTTGCACATAAAAAAGGTATGAGTAGATGCAAAATAAGTTCAGCTCAAGTAACATTGCACGAAGTAATGTTTCCTGCAGTTGAGGAAACTAAAATAATCCTTTTAATGTGCAATAATTATTATCAAAATAATCATGAGGACAACTGTCATATTTGTACATATCTGAGGGATGTACAAATTAGATAGTAAAATCACAGAGCTTGATGGATGCTTAATGTTGAAAAAAGCAGTAACCTTAAGGACAAAACTCATACCAAGTGACAATATTACCTCAGATTATGCCCATGACACGTTTTGACATAGCACCAGATTATTGCTTTTTTTCAACAACATGCTTGCATTGAGCACCTGTGGTGAAAAAGCACGCAGGGCAAACGACCATAATGCTCCTTCTAATTCGATACATAATGTAAACATAGATGTGAGATTCCAAAAATGAAACCAAATGGCATATCCTTTTAATGTGCAATAATTATAGTCCAAGTTATCATAAATTTCTTTCTTGCATCAGTTATAATTGCTTTCAAAATTTCATCGCAAACCCATTCTGTATCTATCCAGGCTAGTAATTTAGTCTGATTTTGTATGGGTAAATATGGGCTTCGTGTTTCAAAATCTGTGTAATATTATAAATGTTAAATGTTGTTAACTGCACATATTTGTTTGAGTTTAATTTAATTAAGTCTAAATTTTATATTTTTCTGTTTAAGTTTTAAATCTTTATTACTGCTCTTATTGTCTTCTTAAAATTTAATTTCACTTTTTGATTTTCAGTCGATTTTTTTTATTTATCACCCATCTGCCTTTTGTGAAAATGACAATTAGTGGAAACGCAGGAAATGGAAATGCATGTTGCTGAAATGCCTGATGCTGAAATGCCAGTTGCAGAAAAAAAAGGCAAACTGTTGAGATTGAGATTTGGTAAAATAATAGTAATAATAATTATGCCAGCAGGAACACAATGCTGCTTAGCTATAATGTCATAGTCTCAATGTCCATGATGATGGGGTACTCATATTTGCTCTACTATTTGCATACCTTTCTGTTTGTTTCTACCTTTTTTCCAATTTTAAAAACAAAAAAAGCATGAAGGATATAAAAATGTACAGTTGACAGTGTTTGGGAACCCCCTGGTGACAGTCAGGTTAGAAGTTATAAATCAATGAATGAAATGACTAAGATTTGTGGATTTTTTTATATCCTTGATGCCTTCTGTTTTTAAAATTGGTAAAGGGGTACAAACAAACAGGATAATGCGAGAATACTAATAGATGCAGTTTTGTTGTTTTTAGTAATTGTTTTTGCTCTCTATGTGTGTTTGTGGGTCTGTGTGTGCAAAAATAAGGTATATTAATGAAGATAAGAAATACCTATCTGTTACATGGCTGATTCAATCACTATGGAAACTAATTTACTGCAAGCCACATCAGCATCAGTATTCCCATGTTCTTTTACTGGAATCTGCAAGACTTATTTCGAATTCTGTGATCATCAGAACAGAAGGTGTAAAAAATGTGAGGATTACGTATATACCTGTGAATCCAGAAATGTACCTGTACCTGTCATTTGCACTAATTTTTGTGTAGGTATGTATCACACTTGTATTTCATTATTTGCTTGTTAATAACTAATTTGTCTATCTGGCCACCGTATTATATTCTTAATCACCTAAGTTCACATAGCTAATTAACTACACAGTCACTTGTCAACCAACATATCTTTTTCCTCCTTTCTACTCACCTAGTACTTAATGATCTATATGACTCCTATTCTCTTCCTTCCTTTCTTTCTCTTCTTATTGATATCTTCTTTATAGCTTTCATAATCTGTACGTATGTGCCATAAACCTAATTTAGAAAGTGTTTTCACGATTATTTCAGAGGCAATTTAAGAGTCAACCTTATTCAATTCGAAATGACGAGACGAGTGTTCCAAATGCTGTGAGGAGCATACTACATGGTAGTATCATTTGGAACATCTTGGATAACACAAAAGTATGTCAAAGTGATCATGTAGGTGTAGGTTATTAACTGAGTATTGTAAATTAAGATTTTTTTAAATTTAAAAACAAAGCCAAGTGGTAAGGGAGTGACCATTTAATGTGTGGATGGGGGTGAGGATTGTTGGAAAATATGTAGCTTTTTGGAATAAATCCAGGCCTCCAGATAGCTTAAATTCTAATTTGAAGGAATGCGAAAATATCTTGAGGTAAAGGAAAAACCTACTGATCCCCTCCTTCCCCAGGGTCATGGATGCCTGCACATAGGGGCAAGGGTAGGGACACTTACCCCTCTTCCTTTGGATTTCACCTCCAAACATGTTTCGGCCTGCATCCATAAAACAAAACATTTTAGCTTTTCACCTCCCCCTCTCACCAAATTCTGCGGGTGCCCCTGTCCAGGGCTTGGCAAAATTAAATGATTGGTCTTTAACAAAGCTGACTTTCAAGACATATTTTTCAAAAATTGTCTGAGATGGCAAATTATATGAAACTGAGATGAATTGGAAATTGGTCCAAGTTACCCCAAGCTTGGGCTAACTTGATTTTTTGTCTCATTTCTAAGGTTTCTGTTTGAAATGACATTACATTATTCTTAATCTTTAGTACATAATGGTAGGAATAATGTATCATAGAGCAAACTCTCTCTAATCGATGAGTTACAAGTCTGTTAATTAGCATTTTGTAATAGTGGTTTTTTTCTAATTTTTTTCTTTCAGATTATGTTGTTCGCAAATGGCTGGATAAATATGTAAATGGTTAGTCTGGCTTAGTAATAATATATTTTTAAAAAAATGTATTTTGTCTCAGGTGGCATTTATGTGTGATTTGATTCATAAGCAAAAATTGCATGAGTTGTTTACTCAAGCAATTTTTAAAATTATTTTGGAAAGTATTTAATTATTTTGTTTTTTTTCTGTATGCGGCCTTCATAAGGTGGTGCTTTTTTCATGTTGTTAGTCTTTTTATTCATCTGTGATCACGATGGATGTCCGCCATCTTCTGTTGCCAAGCTCTGTATGGCTTTCACGTGGATGTAAGGAAGAACCTATACATTTCAGGTTCAGAAAGAATCAGAGTTCATACATATCTTCCATTGGTGTGATATTACAGCCCAGATCATACATATCTTCCATTGGTGTGATATTACAGCCCAGATCATACATATCTTCCATTGGTGTGATATTACAGCCCAGATCATACATATCTTCCATTGGTGTGATATTACAGCCCAGATCAAACATATCTTCCATTGGTGTGATATTACAGCCCAGTTCATACATATCTTCCATTGGTGTGATGTTACAGCCCAGATCATACATATCTTCCACTGGTGTGATACTACAGCCCAGTTATACATATCTTCCATTGGTGTGATATTACAGCCCAGTTCATACATATCTTCAATTGGTGTGATATTACAGCCCAGTCCATACATATCTTCCATTGGTGTGATGTTACAGCCTAGATCATACATATCTTCCATTGGTGTGATACTACAGCCCAGTTATACATATCCTCCATTGGTGTGATATTACAAACTAGTTCATACATTGTGATATTATTGGCCATCAGGGTGTAAGCTGTTGAATAGCAGATGTCATTCACTGTCTCCTTCAGTAAATTTGTTATGGGCAGCGCATGCTTAGTAGAAAACTAAGCCAGAGGTGAATCAAGGCTAATTAATCTACATCATCAAGAAGAACACACAGGTTGTAATTTCCACAAATCAAAAATGGGTCATATTTTAAATTCCACATCAGAACCCAGTAGTTTGTGTCTAATGAGATCCCCTTTTTAAGTGGGGAGAACCCTGTTGATTTTGGAGTCTGTATGTCAGTAATCATTGCAACTGAATCAATAAAGAATGGTTTTTACACAATGACATTAGTTCTACACATGTATTACATATAGAAGCCAACATTTCTGGATGATTTGCACTTTGGGTATGGAAGAAGCCTATTGTTCTTGGTTTGAAAAGCTCGCTGTCACTTTGACTTTAGAAATATGGTTCAATAACATTAAGGACTTGGACCAAACTTTGAGTATGGCTTGCACCCAGTGTAAGGAAGAAGTCTGTTTAAAGATTAAGGTCACTGTGACTACAAGGAGAAAAATACTTCATGCACAAATATTTTAATTATCCACATAGAGGACAATGAAACACACAGTAAACATATAATGTGCCATATTGGTACTTTTTATCTGTTAAATACATGCAATGGTAATCTGAAACCTCACATTATAGTGTATTTGCATATGTTGTCAGAATGGAATGCTCTACTTCTTGTTATGCCCATTTTGTATGATGCCAATGAATTACATGCACACGTGCCCATGCACATGAATGTGCACACACAGATATGTGTGAACTATGTCTGTGCGCTCAATATCTTAAAATATTATTTAATACTTAAGTAATCATACAGTTGACCGAACAAGAGTACATACCATGAATGACACATTACATGCCAGCCCTGTGTTTAATAGTCATCTGTGTTGGCAATAGTGGGTTATGGTTGATTTATGAGTCTATGACCATTGGTTCTCACTGACCTGGGCCTTTGGTCAGTGTGTGTGATTTGGATTTTTTAACTTAGCTTTAACAATTGTTTAGTTATATAGCTTTGATGTCTGCAATGTGGCAGTTCATAGTGATGATTAGCACTGTGCATCATGTAGCAAAATTGTAGCATCATGTTCCACCCAGTCACATTATCCTGATACCAGGCCGACCAGTCCTAACACTAACTTCTTAATGCTGAGCATCTTGCTTGTCAGCTGTTAGTACCATTTTGTAAGCTTTTATTATGACTCGGCTGGGGTTTGAACCTGCGACCTCCCATGTCCAAGGCACCAGAGTGGTCCCTTTAATTGGTGTATGTTGTCTTGAATAAACTTGTGGTGGAGAAATCATTATTTTCTTTTTCTTTTTAGACATACTATGACCATGACTTTTGACTTTAGACACAAAATCTTTAGGTTTTATTATTAGTCTAACGTTTAAACAAGGAACTAACTATGGAACAAAACCAAGACACATTGTTTGGAGTCAAAGTGACCTTGACATTTGACTTTTTTACTTCTTCCTTTTACTTCTTCCATACTTTAAATATAAGTTCTCCACAACCTTTGGTCAAGATATGTGGTTCTGAACTTAACTTACTATGTAGCCACAGCAACCTTAACCATGGACTCATTATTTTATGATCTTGTAATCAGCACATTTCTTTCATATCAAAAGTGTAAATTGTCCACACACTTTGTTACATTGTCAAGAATTGCAGTTTTTGTAAAAATGACATTTTTCAGTCACAATAATCTTGACCTTTGACCCCAGAATCCAGAGATACGCATCATTCTGAGTTGTAGAGCCTATTCATGAATCGTGCTGCTGTAGAAAAAAAATCATAATTATTCCTTAAAAAAAAATGTTTTTGAATTTGAAGCCATATGAGAGTATTTTCATTTTTAGCAAGTTTATATATATATATATATATATGATAGGTCAAGTTTCTTGAAGCCATTTCCACCCAAATTCCTTAGTTGAATTTCACTTATATTGAGGAAGCTACATATAAATTTGCAGCTTAAAATTTTTAAAGGTCACAGTCACTTGATCTGCTTAGTTAATTTTGGTTTCTGCTTAATTATTTAAGATTCTTGCAGTTAACTTGATTAAAAACTGCATTTGAACAAAGGCAGCACCCCCCCCCCTTGATTTTAAAGTTAAAAGGTCAAAGGCTGATGTTAGCATTGTCTAGCATGTAAATTAAGTTTCCTGCACCCTAGTCTCATTAAGCTTCATTTGCATAATACACCTGTGTAGAGGCATCAGCCTACTGATTATAAGGTTTAAAGGTCAGAGGTAAGGGTCACTGGTCTACTTAGTATTTTTTGTTTCCACACAATCGGTCATTTCTAGATGTTTTCCATTTAGTTCTTTGCATTGACTATAATTAGGTTAAAGCAAAATCCTACTGATGTAGGGTTTAAAAGCTCAAAGGTCAAGGTCAGTGATAATGCATTACTCAATCAATTAAGCGAGAGGTGTAGAATAGGGTTTAAATGGTCATGGTCATGCCACCAGTCAGTGGGGGAAATAGCCACCTTTTAAGTGCTTTCTTTTAACGATAAGAAAAATTCAAATATTGTTTTATTTTCTCCCAGTTACATCATCCAGAATGGCAATGCAGACAAGTATGATTTCTTTGATTACAAAGAAAACAGAGGAAAAAGCTTTATAGCAGGCTGCCTGAGAGCATTTCCAGATAAGTGTTCATGTTGGTAAGCAAAATTCTATATAAAAAGTGGGGGGGGGGGAGTTATTAATATGGCTCTGACACCAATCACTTGGTCTACATGATACTCATGCATTGATATCGTTGGATCTGTCTACATCATACTCATGCATTGAAATCATTGGATCTGTTTACATCATAATCATGCATTTAAATCATTGGATCTGTCTACATCATACTAATGCATTGAAATCATTGGATCTGTCTATATCATACTCATGCATTGAAATCACTGGATCTGTTTACATCATAATCATGCATTTAAATCATTGGATCTGTCTACATCATACTCTTGCATTGAAATCAATGGATCCGTCTACATCATACTCGTGCATTGAAATCAATGGATCTGTCTGTATCATACTCGTGCATTGAAATCAATGGATCTGTCTACATCATACTCGTGCATTGAAATCAATGGATCTGTCTATATCATACTCGTGCATTGAAATCAATGGATCTGTCTGTATCATACTCACGCATTGAAATCAATGGATATGTCTATATCATACTCGTGCATTGAAATCAATGGATCTGTCTACATCATACTCGTGCATTGAAATCAATGGATCTGTCTGTATCATACTCGTGCATTGAAATCAATGGATCTGTCTGTATCATACTCGTGCATTGAAATCAATGGATATGTCTATATCATACTCATGCATTGAAATCAATTGATCTGTTTACATTATACTCATGCATTGAAATCAATGGATCTGTCTGTATCATAATGGTGCATTGAAATTAATGGATCTTTCTATATCATAATCATGCATTGAAATCAATGGATCTGTCTACATCATACCCGTGCATTGAAATCAATGGATCTGTTTACATCATACTCATGCATTGAAATCAATGGATCTGTTTACATCAAACTCATGCATTGAAATCAATGGATCTGTCTATATCATACTTATGCATTGAAATCAATGGATCTGTCTGTATCATACTCATGCATTGAAATCAATGGATCTGTTTACATCATACCCGTACACTGAAATCAATGGATATGTCTATATCATACTCGTGCATTGAAATCAGTTGATCTGTTTACATTATACTCGTGCATTGAAATCAATGGATCTGTCTGTATCATACTCGTGCATTGAAATCAATGGATCTGTCTATATCATACTCGTGCATTGAAATCAATGGATCTGTCTACATCATACTCGTGCATTGAAATCAATGGATCTGTCTGTATCATACTCACACATTGAAATCAATGGATATGTCTATGTCATACTCGTGCATTGAAATCAATGGATCTGTCTACATCATACTCACGCATTGAAATCAATGGATCTGTTTACATTATACTTGTGCATTGAAATCAATGGATCTGTCTATATCATACTCGTGCATTGAAATCAATGGATCTGTCTACATCATACTCGTGCATTGAAATCAATGGATCTGTCTGTATCATACTCACGCATTGAAATCAATGGATCTGTCTGTATCATACTCACGCATTGAAATCAGTGGATCTGTCTACATCATACCCGTGCATTGAAATCAATGGATATGTCTATATCATACTCGTGCATTGAAATCAGTTGATCTGTTTACATTATACTCGTGCATTGAAATCAATGGATCTGTCTGTATCATACTCGTGCATTGAAATCAATGGATCTGTCTATATCATACTTGTGCATTGAAATCAGTGGATCTGTCTACATCATACCCGTGCATTGAAATCAATGGATCTGTCTGTATCATACTCACGCATTGAAATCAATGGATCTGTCTGTATCATACTCACGCATTGAAATCAATGGATCTGTCTACATCATACCCGTACATTGAAATCAATGGATATGTCTATATCATACTCGTGCATTGAAATCAATTGATCTGTTTACATTATACTCGTGCATTGAAATCAATGGATCTGTCTGTATCATACTCACGCATTGAAATCAATGGATCTGTCTGTATCATACTCACGCATTGAAATCAGTGGATCTGTCTACATCATACCCGTGCATTGAAATCAATGGATATGTCTATATCATACTCGTGCATTGAAATCAATTGATCTGTTTACATTATACTCGTGCATTGAAATCAATGGATCTGTCTGTATCATACTCGTGCATTGAAATCAATGGATCTGTCTATATCATACTCGTGCATTGAAATCAGTGGATCTGTCTACATCATACTCGTGCATTGAAATCAATGGATCTGTCTGTATCATACTCACGCATTGAAATCAATGGATCTGTCTGTATCATACTCGTGCATTGAAATCAATGGATCTGTCTACATCATACCCGTGCATTGAAATCAATGGATATGTCTATATCATACTCGTGCATTGAAATCAGTTGATCTGTTTACATTATACTCGTGCATTGAAATCAATGGATCTGTCTGTATCATACTCGTGCATTGAAATCAATGGATCTGTCTATATCATACTTGTGCATTGAAATCAGTGGATCTGTCTACATCATACCCGTGCATTGAAATCAATGGATATGTCTATATCATACTCGTGCATTGAAATCAATTGATCTGTTTACATTATACTCGTGCATTGAAATCAATGGATCTGTCTACATCATAATCATGCATTGAAATCAATGGATCTGTTTATATCATACTCATGCATTGAAATCATTGGATCTGTCTACATCATACCTGTGCATTAAAATCAATGGATCTGTCTGCATCATACTCGTGCATTGAAATCAATGGATCTGTCTACATCATACTCATTTTCCTGTCAGTTTCCATCACCGTTACGCGAAGTACCAACTTTTGTTAGAAAATTCTTTATAGCATTCATCTGATAAATAATATATGGAAGAAATACTTATTAAAAAGATGATTGTGGAATGGATTAAAAGAACAAAAAGAAAATAGTGTCGGAGACAACATAAAAAGGTAAATATCGAGGAAAATCAGAGTCAGGTCAGGAGAAAAGCAGAATCATGCTTTAAAATGGGAAACATGAAAATAATCTTGTTTGAGGGCAGATAATTCAGATTTAAGTTATAAAAAGAACAGAAAAAAAAATAACAAAGAAATATGTGGAAAGATGTTATTGTTCCCAATATGAACTGCAAAATTACAGCAGCAGGAAATATAAATGTTGAAAATCATTCAAATTATAGAAGAAACAAAAAATAAATGATATTAAGATAGAACAAAGGTTTGTGTATTTTGTATCAGTAATTTAAAGTAATATTTCTTATTGTAATTTTTATTGAAATGTCAGTGATATCACAATCACAAAATATATTTTCAGAAAGATAAACAAAATCTCACTGACATTTTCAGAAATTTTGGCTAAATCTCAGTGCAGTTTCACTGTCTTTTGGTGAAAAAAGGACATTTGAGTGAATGTCACTGAAATTTCACAGTGATTTCACTGAAATTTCAAATTTTCAGTTGAGTATGATTTTTGAGGAACATATTTTAATAGGAAACCAAAAAACTTATTTCTCAGAAAAAACATCAGATCAAGTCCAAAATCTACCTTGCACACAATTTTTAAAGTCCTAAGAATCGTCTATGCATGTAGTTATTTTGAAAAAGTTAAAAAATTACGCCTAACATTTCTGCTGAAATGCATCTTACAGTAGGAAAATGAACTGGACAATCAGAACTTTTCTGTCTAACAGTTATCCTTAAGAGGGAATATGAGAAATAGTATGCTTAACTATTAGACAGATTCAGTCTGTCACCTTAGCAGTATTCCCAGTCGGTCTAAAGTTCGCCTGAAATTTAGAGTTTTTAAGCAGAATACACCCTGAATCCACCTAAAATCCAGGTGGAATCTGCCTAAAAAGTTTGTATGGGGTTCTTAACCGTCATCATTGACGAAACTTTGTGGATAATATAGTGATTGGGAAGAAGCCTATCATTTGGGGGTCAACAAGTCAAAGGTCACTGACTGAATGAAGAAGAATGGTTTCAGCACAAAAATTGGAGGTTCCCCATTATCAGCACAAAACCTGGAGGTAATCTGATCAAACTTTGTAGAAAATCAGCATTTTGGGCCATGAAAAAAGTTCATCAGTATTGAGGTAAAATCAAAGTCAAGGTTGCTGAAAGAAGAAATATTAGTTCTGTTCAATAACTAGTTTTCTATCATCTTTGTTTTCTATCATCTTTGTCTATCAAACTTTGTACATGGCTTGTACTTGAGCTAGGTTTTATGGAGTTGTGGCCCCTGTTCAGCTTCTAACTTTACCCTTCCTTTTCCACTTTATTACTTGTAAAGGGCTTCATGGATTGAAACATTGTTGTATATAACATTTGATATTAACATTTAGGCCCAATTTTTGTTTTAATGTCCATGGCAAATTTTATGAAGTTATGTCCCTTATTGAAGTTAGTACTTTTCATGGCTTATGATCTCATTTTTCAGCTGAAGATTTCTTTGAATTGTTTTGTGTGTGTTGCTGATAGCAATTATCACTTTGCCATATAGGATATGACATTGGAACCAGAGGAAAACAGAATGTGAGGAACTGCACACTACTTGGTTCAGAGTCTGACAGCAGTCTAATAGCCTTGTGCACTTGCCGTGAACTTATGTACATCACAGTCTCTATCAGTCTCAAAAATACATTAGTGATCACTCTCTGGGTGAGTCAGTCTAGAAAACCATTTTTTTACGTTGAATAGTATTTTTAAGGTTTTGTGCATTGCTTTAGGAAGGATATGTGCATTTAAATCTCAGCTTAGTGTATTAAATAGCATGTGCCTACCTTTATCAAATCCTGTTTTTTGTCTATTTAAACATAGGTCAGATACAGAGATCAATTTTTGAATATTGGCATCAGCTTTAAGTTTTTGCACTCCGCTTAATTTATCTGCCACTGTCGTGTACACAGCTGTGAAACTTGATGGGTTTATTCATCTTAAAGGACCCTATTCAACACTGGAAAAAGTAGGGTACATTGACCTACGTTTTGTAAGCTTGTGACGTTCTAGGTTTTTCAGTTCTGCCTCTGTGTTAGAGACATGACATACAATGGATTTATTATACTCATTCTTTTAAGCTCTGCTGGTCATAGACCAGAAGAACTTATGTGATGGTCTGTCATCCATAGTCCTTTGATCCATTGGCACCAGTTTTGTGATTGCCGCTCATCTTATAGAACTTGGAGAATTGCCATGAAACTTGACACACACCTTCAAATCAAGGTCAAGTTTGTCCTAAATGAAAATTGTGCTGCCCAGACATCTAATATGGCCACCAGTGGCCATCTTGAAAACCTTATTATCAATTCTTCTTCTGAATTGATGGTCATATCTACATGGGGTTTTCACTAAAAGACTTCATATGATGTCTAGTAGGGCCTAGTATGCTGACCTGACTACAGTAGCAGTCATCTTGAAAATTGGGTTATTGCTACCCCTTCTAAAGAAAACGTCATATTGACATGGAGTTTTCACCAAATAATTTCTCATGATGTCTAGTTGGTGCTGTTTTGAGGTCTAATATAGCCGCCACAGTGGCCATTTTCAGATTATCGATGTAAGCATCACAATTTGTCTAGACCAAAGGTAATCATATTCATGAGATGTTGAAAAGTAATTGGCAACCCTTTCATCCCAAATGGCATTACTTTATAATGGTAAAGTCCATCTGGAGTCACGAATGTCAAAATTTCCTTTGCTCTTTCCATTAGTGGAATTTGCCAAAATCCTTTTAGAAGATCACATTTGGTGACATACTTGGCATTTCCGATCTTATCAATACAGTCTTCAATTTTTGGTAATGGAAATTAATCTGTTTTTGTCACACTACTCACCTTACTATAATCAGTGCACATACAGAAAGTTATATCTGACTTTGGAACAAGTATGCATGGTGAACTCCAATCACTTTTACTCGGCTCTGTAAAATCATTCTCGAGCAAATACTGAATTTCTTTTTTGAAGTATTCCTGTTTGAGAGGGTTCATCCTATATGGGTGTTGTTTCACTGGTTTGGAATTTGCAAGTTCAATGTCATCGAAAATTTTGTTCTTTCTTGTAGTAACATCTGGAAATAAGTGCTCATATTCAGATAATAACTGTTAAAGTTCATTTCTTTCTTGCTTTTGCAAATGTGAAAGTTTCTGGTCCAGAGCTTTCATCATTTCAGAATTCCAAAGATTTGTCACTCCAGTATCAGTAGAATCCAGTGATATTCCTTCACTTAAATCTTCACTGAGTGGACAGGTAAAACTATATTATTTATATGTTCAACCTGGCTATCTCTTTCACTATACTGTTACTCCTATAATTTATTTAGATCCCAGGAGCACAACTGATATTATAATTTAACTGATTAATTTTTCTCTTAACCTTGTAAGGCCGTAATATCTAATTTGAAGAAAATTTTGAAGAATTAGCAAGAGAGACAGAAATATACCAGACTCAAAAGTTCTCTCCATTGAAGTTCTGTCAAACCATAACTTCACTTTTGACTTGAACTGCAGAATGCCAAATTCAAGCATAATGGGCTGGAAAGTTCCAGACCTAAAATTTGACTCTTGATCCAGATGGACAGATTTGGGAATGCCAAATTGAGTAAAATAAACTTTATTAAAGTTCTAATATTCCTCAAAGGAATTGCACACATAATGGTCAACAAGTATTGGTTACCTGACTTGGTCTTAGGTAAGGGACCAACAGAATCTACCATAATTCTACTAAATGGTTTGTCAAAGGCAGGAATAGGGTGTAGATGAGCCTTATATATCTTCTGATTTCCTACCATTTGACAAGTATGACAAGATCTACAGTGTTTACGAACATCACTATTTTGTTTTGGCCAATAGAAGTAAGTCAAGATCTTGTGATGAGTCTTATTAATCCCTAAATGACCAGCCAAAGGAGTTTCATGGGCCAGACTAAATATTTCCTGTCTGTAAGGTTTTGAAACTACAATTTGATAGTTCACTGACCACTCATCACCAGCAGGTTCCTCGGGAGGTCTATTTTTTCTCGTAAGAGTTCTATTTGTAATGAATAACAGACAGGAACTTCAGTTTCTTCAGTTTCACTAATGCCACTTTGAAACAAGTGATTGTGATTTATAACCCTGATTAGAATAAAAAGAACGAGTCGTTTAAAGAGGATCACTGTGATCAGTACCCTTTGATTGATCCAAACAATTAGTGAAAGATACCTACTCAAAAGCTTGACCAGTACATGTTTCAGCTAAAGGAATACTTTTCATATCAACATCATTCCCAAGAGCTTTCCTTGCCATAGTTCTGGTAACTGCTCAAGCTGGAAATAAATCAGGGAATTCTTTACAATTTGATATACTTTCTGATCCAAGCAAGGCTTGTCAGTTACAGGAGGGTTAACCACAAGCTTTATCTAGCTAGGTCATTGCCTAGTAATAAATGGATTCCCTCAACAGATAAAACAGACTCTGTGCCGACTGTCACAGGTCCTGAGGCTAAGACTGATGACAAATTTACACATTGGAGAGGAACATTAACAAAGCTGCACTCTACTTCCTGAATAAGAACACTCTCATCAGAAGAAGACTTCTCAGAAAAAGGCAAAATACCTGAAAATTAAAGACTGAGAAGTTCCAGTGTCCAATAAAATTTTAATAGGGATAAGATTGGCCGAAATAATGTGTCCTTTCTTTTTACAATAGGTACACATAGAAAGAGAAAAAAGATCTTGAGTCAAGCTTATCTAAAGCTTGATTTTTAGAAGTTGTGCCAGTTTGAGATTTAGAAGGTCTTGTATTAGGCTGAAATAATTTCTGCCAGAAGGCTGTTGAGCAGAAATATTATTTACCAAAGGAACTTTATGAGTTAAAGAATACTCATCAGCAGGATGAGCAGCATTTTCCAAGGTTTCAATCTGATGCTTGTCAAGATAAGACGTAATGTCACCATGGACACAGTTCTTGAACTCTTCAAGTAATATAAGTTGTTTGAGACTTTCATAATCATGTTCAACTTTCTTGGCTAAGCACCATCTATCAAATAACTGCTCTTTTTCTCTAGCAAATATGACATGAGTTTGTCCAGCTTCTTTTTTATAGTTTCTGAATTTCTGCCAATAAGCTTCAGGGACTAACTCATAACCCCTTAGGATGCATTCTTTAACCAAATCATAGTTACCAATTTGGTGAAATAATAGTGAATTGTAAAAAAACAGCAGCCTTACCAGTGAGTACACATTGTAATAATTGAGTCCAATGTTCCCTTGGCCATTTCAAATTTTCAAAACAAGTAAAATATTTATCTACTTCTTTTGTCTGAAATCTATTATTCTTTGCAAGATCAAAACTTAAATTTGGATTTAAATCATGAACGTGCTTTTCACTTGCCAGTTTCTTTCATTCTAAATTGATATTCCCTCTCTTTCTCCTCTCTTTCCATTTGCATCTCTTTCTCTCTTCCTTATCTAGTTGTTTTCTCCCCGTCTTATATTGTAACTTCGTTTGTTTTTCTTTTAACTGCATTTATCTTTCGTTTTCTTTTTCTTCTGCTTGTAATTGCATTTGTTTTTCTCTTTCTTCTTTCTGAAGCTCCAGCTTGCTCAACTCCAATTCCATCTTGTATTTTAATTCCAATTCCTTTACTTTTGTGTCAGAATCTGATAACGACTTACTGATTGAAACCAAAGCACTTTTATTAAAAACATTCTTTTCTACCAAGTACAGATCCAAAATACTTCTTATTTCCTGTTTTGTTAAGGGAGCCTTTACCTCAGAAAGATGGTATTTTCTGGCAAGTTGAATTAATTCATCTTTTTTGTAAAGATCTAATTGTTTTTGGGTAGGATTTCCACTTTTGATGACATTTTAGAAAAAGCTTGCCAATATCACTAAAAATGTCAAAAACTAGTGGAATTCAAATTTCAAATAAAGTTTTCTGAAATATTCTAGCCAAAATTCAAAATTATTCTTTGGACGAGAGCCCAATTCTTATGTTACATGTTTAGGCTCGAATAAACAGTAAGACAAGAAAGAGCAAAACAACAAGCTTTCAAAAACATAATAATTTATTTCCCTGGAAATATACTGTAAAAAGAAAAAAAATAAGAACTTATGGTTTTAAGAATCACATAAAAAAATAATGCAAGATTAATCCACAAATAATATTTTAGAAGTCCTAATAATAAAATGTTCTAATGATTTCAGGTTCGAGTCCCGATGAAGAATCCAAGATGGAAGACAATGACGTATACTGTAACCTGTAATGTGTTGAAGTCTACAGTTTCTTGTAGAAACAAGAAATATCACTCCGGTTTTAGAAATCTAAATAAATTCTTATAAGAGATGTCATTGTTCGAGGATTTCATATGAGCACATGCATTTTCCAGGAAAAAGAGTTAATCCTTTTGAATCCAAATAATTTGAAATAACTCCAAACAACATAACAGACATTTTCCAGTGGAAAGAAAAAGCCCAACTAACTGAGAATATTTCTCTAAAGCACAGGTTATATCATATTCTAAAATGCAGTTTTGATAATTCCCAAGGAAATCGAATGGAGGGTCATGTGATCATGTTTATATCACGTACGCCTAACATGACTCTGATGAAAACCAATCATTTTACTCTAAGTAATACAATTAAAAAAGATTTTACTCTTAAATCACGTAGTCCCATCATTATTTCGACAACAACCAATCAGTGAATAAAATTTACATTACAATAGCATGTAATAAAAAATATGAAAAAATTAAACTGACAAAGAAACAATTAAATCAAAAAAAATTAAATCAGATATAATTAAATCAACTATACTAAACACCACTTAGCCTACTGGAGTGGTGTCAATAGCTGGGAAAATTTCTTGCTTTCATCTATAACAAAAGTAACACCATGTCATATCCATATTATTTGGAAAAAGATTAATTATCTTGAGATAAAATGAATGAAAATATTTGAGCTCAGTAATATATATCACCCCCCTTGAAAATTACATGGTCAGCACTTTTTAGTAGATGAATTTGATATGTGGATTTTCCTTGTTTTGTAAGTTGCAGTCTAGAAGCTGTAATTAAAGTGGGATGGTTAAGGTTGCACTATAGCTGATACTGTAAAATATATGATACCGACATCAGTGAGCCTATTTATACAGATAGAAAGTGTTAATACTGACATCATTGAGTCTATTTATACAGATAGAAAGTGTTGATAGTGACATCAGTGAGCCTATTTATATATTTATACAGATAGAAAGTGTTGATAGTGATATCAGTGAGCCTATTTATATATTTATACAGATAGAAAGTGTTGATACCGACATCAGTGAGCCTATTTATACAGATAGAAAGTGTTAATACTGACATCATTGAGTCTATTTATACAGATAGAAAGTGTTGATAGTGACATCAGTGAGCCTATTTATATATTTATACAGACAGAAAGTGTTGATAGTGACATCAGTGAGCCTATTTATATATTTATACAGATAGAAAATGTTGATACCGACATCAGTGAGCCTATTTATACAGACAGAAAGTGTTGATACTGACATCAGTGAACCTATTTATACAGATAGAAAGTGTTGATAGTGACATCATTGAGTCTACTTATACAGGCAGAAAGTGTTGATACTGAAGCATATAATATTCTAACCATAGTAATAATAAAATTGGCTGGGAAATTTTGAGTGGGGTGCCATTAACCAGGTAGATATTTATCAGAGAGGACCAGCAAACATAAAGCATTCATGCTCAACTTTTATGAACATATGGTCTTAAACTAAGTGACTGAAAAGAGCAAAAATCAACAAAGTTTTGTAAAATGCAACAAATAATTTATCTCCCGTGAAACTGCTGTGGTGGCCTAGTGGTTTGACTGTCCGCCCCAGATGTGGCAGGTCATGGGTTTTGACCCCGGCCGAGTCATACCAAAGACTTCTAAAAATGGTATTAAGAGCTGCCTCACTAGGCACTCAGCATTAAGAGGTTTGTGTTAGGACTGGTCAGCCTGGTGTCAGGATAATGTAACTAGGTGGGACATCATGCTACATGTATGCGGCATGATGCCCCAGTGCTAGACATGACTATAAACTGCCACACTGCAGACATCGTAGCAATATGACTGGAAAATTGTTAAAGCTATGTTAAAAATCTACATCACACACACACACACACACACTCATACATTTCCATAGAATATGAAGTGTAAGCTTAAGTAATGCAAACTAAATCCCAAATAGTCCTAAATGATTGATCACAAATCTAAATGTATAAAATTCTACCTGAATTCCAGTGGAAATCTAATTCAATTCCAATATTTAATGTGCTGATGTTTGTAGTCTTGAAAGTGGTAATATGCCAATAGCCTGAATTGCGATGATGTGCCAACAGTCTTTTGATATATCACAATAATATAATCCAAAAATGTTCTTTTCTGAAATCACTACAATTTCAAATTAATGTTCCTTTCCAAGAATATTAAAGATGAACACTTTGTGTTTCCATTGAATAATAATTTGAATAAATAATTTCACCCAAATGAAATACTGAACACAACAATAAAACTGATTCTGTGTCAGGTGTCAAATTCATCAATGGATAATTTCTCAAGTAACAAAATTATATAAAAATTAAGGCACAAAAGTAGAACCAGGATGAAGGTCAATGTTCATTTCCACATTCTTTTTAGTTGTCAATAAGATAAAATCTACTAAAATTATAACAAAGAATGTGGTAAACATCTATTCGAATGAACTTTTTATTCTGTGGGAATTCCAGTGTTCTAGACTCATTAAAATAAACATGTTTTCAGTAATAATAATCTGAATGCTTAATCCTTAATCATAGGAAAAATATTAGCTATGTGTTTTTGTTGTCCACAAAACAAATGTTACTGGTCAGGTATGACATGAACTTGATTTTAGACAAGTTTAAGTCCAAAATACAATTATACATAATGTATAATCATGGAGGAAACAAACCTAACAAACAGTACAAATTGAATAATATACAAAACACAGCAAACAAGAAAATGTTTAGTGAACTTGAGAAGTGTGCTCCTGTAAAGTGTAGGATAATCATATTACAAAAAAAAAATATATAACAACTAAGACATGATCTCTGCTTTGTTTTATTTATTTTTTTTATTTTTAAATCTAAAAGTTGGATTTGGCCCAGATTTGCGTCATCAAATTTGATTTGCCCATGGCATTGACGTAAAATGTGTCAAGCATGTTATTAAAGGACCATAAATATAATTACATTTGTAAATGTCACCTTTAGTTTGTGACAGGCACAACCATTTAATAATAAAAGATAATCTTTTGAACTATTTTGTCATGAAAACACTGTTAATATCATTAAAGTTATGACAAGATTCCTCAGGAAGTTCTGTACATTCCATACTGACAAAAACCACAGACGTACCGGCATAGTCAGAAAATACAATGGCACATCCTAACCCAAAAAATACCAATTCAATGACAAATTCCCCATAAGGACAGACACCCCGTAACTGGGGTAGGACAGATGGACCCAAAGACAAAAGCCACTCAGGGAGAGGACAAAAGACCCTGGATCTTTCCTATTTACAGTTATATGCATTTTCATTGTTCATTTCGATTGAACTGTTTATGTGTATGATTGAGATTTTATTTACCTATTGTAACTATATTTACTATGTACAATTGTCTTCTTTGCACTATTTATTTTTTATCATGTGTATTGTAATGTGTAATGACTACGAATCATTTTAATAAAAGTATTTTATATATTTTTTCTTTTGATAAAATACAGTCATATTTTGGTAAATATCAAGAAAATAAATCAAATTTATTGAACCCTTCTGTGTATTACACACTATGCTACAAATTATTACTACAAAGAATAATCCAAAATGCATGCTATATTTAAGCACATTTGTAAAATTATGTTGATGCTTAATTAAAGCCACAATTTCCTACAAACTAATGACCTTCAAGTTTATGTGGTTAAAACTAAATCAAATGGTTTCAATGAATGTAGGTGTATGTTGATAAAAAAAAATCAAAGTTGATTACATAATACTAGTTTGCTATTGACAGGTGTTATTGGAACGAAAGTACTCCCACATAATACCCTTTGTTACTCTCGGCATTTAATTGGAGCTTATTATTGTTCATTGTACAGTTCATTGTATTGATACAATACAGTCATATTGTCCCCTGACATAGGTATGACAAAATCTCCTTAGGAAAAATGCCACTTTGGAAAAGGACAAAAGCCCCCCTTCCCAAATTTACATTTTTGAAAAAAAAAAATTGAGTTATTGCTTTTAATGTTTAAATTACAATACAGTCATTGCACCTTTTCTCACACAAAATCAATTAAGCACTTTACCTTGGATAACTACACTTGTAGACAGTTAACTGTTTAAACATGAATAAGTATAGAATTCTCTACTTGAAATTATGAAGCATAAAATAAAAGATTCTATTGTAACAGTTATATTACTTAAGAAATATTATAAATAAAAATAAAATTCATTTTAATTGGGCGCTCACTGTGATTTAATGTTAAAATGTCTGTGATTCATAGCAATAATTTAAACATTAAAAGCAATAACTCAATTATTTTTTTTCAAAAATGTAAATTTGGGAAGGGGGGATTTTGTCCTTTTCCAGAGTAGCATTTTTCCTAAGGAGAATTTGTCATACCCATGTCAGGGGACTTTTGTCTCTACCCCAAAAATACCAAGCTATACTGGTAATACAGTGAAGTTCTAGTCCCAAGTATGTTTTATTTGAACAGCCCTTATTATTTCATGCCAGCAAAGCAATGCTTCAAATATTTAATAGATTTTGTATCATCAGTGAATCATAGCAAGACAAAGTCCTCGATTTGTCAATGGCAGATTATATATGGGCTAATTCCAAAAGTCATATGCATTTGAAGGAGCTCTCCAATAAACCATCCATCTTCATTATTATTGGACTGTAATATTTGCTGTTTTAATGAGCTTATTGAACTGAAGACAAATAAAGAAGCTCCGGTGGCACAGTGGTTAGAGCATCTGCCTTGGATGCAGGAAGTCGCAGGTTAAAACCCCAGCCGAGTCATGCCAAAGACTTATAAAAATGGTACTAGCAGCTGCCTCGCTTCGCGCTCAGTGTTAAGAGGCTAATGTTAGGACTGGTTGTCCTGGTGTCAGGATAATGTGACTGGGTGGGACATCATGCTACATGTCTGTATCATGGTGCCCCAGTTCTAGACATCACTGCAAACTGCCACAGTGCAGACATCGTAGTGACATGACTGAATTTTTTAGAATCATCATGTCTTGATCCATTGCTAAATTTCATGACAGTTACATGTATATGTTTTGCATATTCTGATAATAACATGTATGTACATGTACAAGGGCAATGATTAGTGTATTTGCATATTTATAATCAGTTTTACACTGCAAAAAGAAATATTTGGGCATTTATTGTTGTTTGAACATAAAATTGGTACATGCACACCCCTAGTTTCCATATGGATACACTGAAATCCATAAGAGTGGTTCAGCAATAGAATACAAATGTCCATATGGATATTTCTGTAAAAGTAGGTATGGATTCCATATCTAATCTATGTGAAAAATTTTGTATGGGTTGCCACACTGTACATATCTTAAAGCTAGATTAAAAATGTAAATCACACAATTCACACAATAAATCATTTTGTCTTGGTCCAATAATAAATTTCATGACAGTTATATGTACATGTTTTGTACATTCTGATAATAATATGTATGTACTTGTACAAGGGCAACCACCAGTGTATTTGCATATTTATAAACATTTCTTTAAACTCAGCATTTAGTCCAGGCTTTAATTGTCTGTTGCTCTTGTCATAAGCACATTCTTTGTTTTCAGGTTACACATTTAACTAATATAAACTTTGCCACAAATAGATGTTCCTTATGTTTGTCATGTTCAAAATGATAGTACTTTATTAGTGTGTAAAGACTCACTCAAATATAATTTGACACACTTTCCAAAAGTCTTGATCTACATTAAGCTTTTTGATTTTATTCAGAAAGTCATCATAAATTTCTCCCTAATTAAGACTTAGTCTGCAATTGTAAGTTTGTGTTTTGAGATGTTTACAAACTACCCCATCTGATTCTTTTAAAAACCCAGATACTTTTATTTTTTGGAGTATAAAAAAAACAATTTAGTAAATTCTTATATAGAGCACTGTAAATGTAAATATATGTATGTATTAGGGTCTACTGCATTCTCATTAAAGTGATGGTATTTTTACACCTTAGAGAAAAACAGTTTAGACTTCCTAATTAAATATATGTAAAAAAAAATGTATCTTATGCCCATGATACTTAGCTAACATCTTGTACAAGTATCTTGATTACAGTCACTAAATTTGGAAAAAATACCTTTTGTGTCAAAGTGTTTGATCTTGTGTCTGCCTAACAAGTCAACTTCCTGCAATTATAAAACACAATACCTGTCTAATTCTTAGCTTGGGGTACTCAAGAAGAGGGTCTCAGTGGCATCCTGTATATTTGCCCCAAGGTGTTTAGATAAGGTCTCAAAACAGATGTAATTTCATATGGAACCTCTAATACTCAATGCCAAACTTGGCATACTTATATTTTTTTTAAATAATTAGACCAGGGATATAAAAAGAATATTTGTCTGTTCTGTATCAAACAGTTGGATTATTTCATACTGAAAGGTAGGTGTTTTGACTTTACATTTTGCTTCTTTGTGCTAAGATTATAACTGTTTCAAGTCCCATCTTTAATTTTGTTTTAAGTCCCATATTTTATTTTGTTTCAAGTCCCATATTTTATTTTGTTTTAAGTCCCATATTTTAATTAGCTTTAAGTCCCATATATTATCTTGTTTCATGGACCATGTATTATTTTGTGCACTTTTTTCAAACAATAATCTTGTACCTTGATCTGAAAATTAAAGTTTAAAAATAAAACATTAAATGATTGGATGAGCTTTGTCAAAGTAGAAAAAGTTTAAGTAGAGCCAAACAGATTCATACAAAGTCGTTTTTTGGCTTAATTTGTATATATTTGTATGCATTGTACTATATTAAACTTTTTAAATTTTCAGTTTTGTAATTAAAGTAAGCATGTTTTAATGTTTCGTATACAGTAATAAAGGTAGAAATAAAGATCACATATGACACACTGCAGATTTTATACAACAAACTTGCATGAATATATTAGCAGAACAACAATATTATAGTCCTAATTATATTGCCCCCTTGATATAGATTGACTAACATTCCCTGAAACAGATGCACTGCACTCCTGATTTTGAACTAATGTATCCCATTGATGGAGCGGTTACCATTGGTATTGCCAAAAGAAATAGTAAATGAGATTTTGTTTTATTTTTTCTTTCAAAGTTTTGCTAAAAGTTTTCTACTTTAGAAAAAGTTTCTTAACCTTATTACATTTGTCAAGCATCAGTCGTAATTGACAACATTTGTTTCTCTGTTGTAAGTAGTTTTTTTGTTGTTATAAATATAATGTAATCAGTGCATACCAAAGTCAGTGTATGTATATGTGGCTAGCTTTGGGTTCTTATGGACAGTGTTTCCGAAGTCCACTGTTTTGTAATTTGAAATGTTTGAAAATCACATGGTCAGATAAAAGTTACCCACCTGTATTGATAGTGCTGATTTTGTAATGGTATTATTATATAAAATGATTGCCTTTGTTCGATTAAGCATTTATATTAAAACTTATGCAACATATTACTTTGATAATATTATCTGGCTTTGTCACATTGTCATTTGTCATTTGCTGGGGTACATAACTGTCATACTCTATCTGTAATTGTTAAATATGTATGCAGTATAATACTGAAATAATATTACTGTTTGTATCTCAATAATACAATTATTTTGTAAACAACTAGTTAACACTTATTAACAGTTGGCATTAGACAGTCTTTGCCAGACTTTGCATGGCTGTCTGACTTTGCATGGCTGTCTGAATTTGCATGGCTTTGTCTGACTTTGCATGACTGTATGACTTTGTCTCACTTTCCATGACTGTCTGAATTTGCATGACTTTGTCTGAATTTGCATGACTTTGTCTGACTTTCCATGACTGTCTGACTTTGCATGACTTTGTCTGAATTTGCATGACTGTCTGACTTTCCATGACTTTGTCTGAATTTGCAGTGTTTAGACATGCTTTACTATTGGAGCTAATTAAAGAGTAAGTCAACATGGTCATAAGGTTCATTTACTCAGATTAAATGAGATATTATTTTTTATATACAGTTTGATATTAATATATTTTAATCAAATCAATTCAATCCTGATTGTTGAATACTTGGCACCTTAAAGGGTCCTGCTAAAACAACACAAAGTGAGACAAAATTAGGCTAAATTAGTCAGACAGTCATACAAAATCTGTTTATTTTTGTTTTATTTGTACATATTAACTTTACTTTGACAATATTACAATTAAAATTTGGAAAAAACCTAACTTCTTTTCATGTTGTTTGGAAACAAAATTGATATATATGCACCCTTAGTTGTGTTCCTTTATTTAGTATCATGGTAAAGAAATATATGCTTACAATTGGTAATAAATGTTCATTAACTAGTTATTGAGAAATAATTACATTATTGACGTAAAATAATAAATAATATGAAAGTATATGTTGCTTAAAAATAATATAAATATTTATTAGAACAAAGGCAGAGTTGATAGCCTCATAACAGTGTATGACATAGGCAGATATTAATCTCACAAAACTAGATTTAATAATTTACTAAAATAATTATTGAGAGCAATCAAGAATTTCCATAGAAATTGGTACCAATTGGTCTTAATCGAGTGTGACGTGTACAGCCAAGCTAAGCTGTTATTTGACAGCTTGAGTTGAAGTTATCACATTTCTCAAGAGTTGACTTGCAGTATGTATGTAATTGAATTTGCTTCTTGTTTCTGCTGAATATCACTAAGAAATAGCCTTATTTAAAACGTATGTGGGAACATTTGGCATGTAAACTATCTTGGAACTTAAATGATCATGGTTTCTTATTTATTAAGGTTTGTGACATGACCCTTCGGCAGATTGCAGTGTACAATGGATTTATTTGAAGCATTCCAGGATTCGTACAGTAACATTTTCCACTTTACCACCTGGAATGAGATTCCTCAGGTAAGTGACCGATTTGACAGGCACATGAATCAATCCTGATCCTTATTCAGCTTCTGCTTGCAGCTGGCCATCATTATATTGATGTGGTAGTGTCCTTACCTTCCAAGAAGCTTGTTAGTCCTGGATGGATGGACAACCTCCCCACCCCCAAAAATTGACAGATGGAACAAAATCCCCCCCATCCAGTGTATGTATTTAAATATTTTAAACTGTCTCAAATATACTGGCCTGTTTTGAAACTGGATATGGGAAACAGGTTGAAAATAATCAATATTTAATTTGAATATGAAATTAAATGTTAATAAAGTAATTTTATGGCTTAGATTTTAAGTACTTACACACTAGGGAAAAAAAGATGTGTGACAAAGCATTAATATACTTCACATTTAATTTAATTGTTACATGTTTATACAGTAAAATTATTGTCTAGATTTGAAGTACTTACATATTAACAAAGATTCTTAAGTTTCAGGTGTTTTCACATACCCTGTAATGCAGCCTAATTATTATATGATCATTTATGATTATTAACATGAGAGATTGTAGTCGTCCAAAAAGTAAAGTCTTGGTAGCATTTATAAACAATGAAGTGTTAAATACATTGAGGGAGGATTTATTGTAATGGATTAAAAGTATGTATAGGTATGCTTTGAAAGGGAGGTAACATAGCATATGTACATGCAATTAGTGTTCAGATCAAAAGGATCATTAGGAATCTTAATTTCCTTTCCTGCTAAGCTGTAATATCTAACCTGAACACTTGGTCATTTATCTGCTCAAGGGAAGCCAACACAGACTTTCAAAGGGCCTAAACCGACAAAAAAAGACATACAAAGAAATCTACTAGTATCAGTTTGAAAAGTTAAAAATGGGCTACACTTCAGATGGGATGGGGATTGTGTCCTGTTTTTTTATTTTTCATTTTTTGTTGTTCCTTCTGGAGACTTACTGACAATTGAAAAATGTCACTGCATTCAACAGAAAACCTTATGAAAGCCTCAGCAGAGAATAACATACATTGAAACCTGTCTTGAAAGACCACCCCTTCTGCCAAAGCTTAATAGTTTCTCATGGCAGGTCATAACACTTTATAATCAATAAATCTGTACATGGAGAACCTGGTCTCTCAAGACAATAGTCTCTCACAGCAGTGGTCTCTCAAGACAGGTTTTACTATTGTGAGTTTTGCATCTTTACTTTTTGTATGTGATGACAAAGCAGACAGTTAGAAACGTTTAGAGCACCAAACCAGTTTGGTATTGAACATTCTACACAAGCTTCCTACTGGCATAATAATTATGGTATATTATTTCATTTGGTTATTGTGCAAATGTTGGCCAGGTAATTGATGTCAGACACACTTTGGCCTCTTGTTCTCTTCTGCATTAAAGTGTTTCGCAAATTTAATGACGATTAACTGCTGTATAGACTTATTGCGCTACATGTTGCATGAATATTTTGTTAAAATTGTTGTACCATTTAAATTGTCAGGGCTCAAAATTGTTTATGCAGGCCCAATCAATCAATCTATATCATGACTACAACCATTTGGAAAAGACAATTAATTAATTGGAATGTTCATTCTGAATATGTTACATACTGATTGTCTCAGACTCCCATTTTGACAGACATGGCAAACACAGAAATGAATTGTTGTGTTGCTTGCCACCTGTGCAAAGAATTAAATATTAAATCCCCAGCTGTCTTTTTATTGGCATTCTTTATTTTATACTTATTTGCTTCCTAAATTGCCTTCAAGAATGAATCACATATGAACACATCTTTTCCATTACATGTATATGGGGTAAAATCCAACTTCAGAGAAATATTGCCACTGTTAATATATTGGGTTGTTCCACTTGATCTTTTTTACCTATTCAAATTAGCACAACAGATCACCTACTGCGTTCTTTAAATGCACTACACAAGTAATCGTCAGCCAATTAAGTAAACTGAATTTACTGACCTCTTTGCCATGTAATTGTTTTTATTTAACCTGCCTAAAGTACAGCTCCAATTATGACTGCTTACTGTTTATACTTGCTTCATGTAACAGGCATATACTGAAGTGTTTACATTTTTGTTCTATTTTCTACAATTACTGAATTATTTAAAACAGATTAATGCATTTTTTATACAAGCCTGATGAGTTCCTCACTTAGAATACAGGATGAGCCGGATCTGAAATTAAAGAGGCCTGGTGCGTCGGGCTATTTTTGAGCACTGCCAGAATCTTGTGTCATTATTGTGTTTCGTGTAGAGCATTGAGAACACGAGATGCTTGATAACGTTCTGATCAAGGGTTCAATATGCAGTTGCAAATGTTACCTAGTTTGTGAAATCTCTTTATTTTTTATCATCCATTATGAGACCATATCTTGCAACATTAAATAAATACGGCTTTCTTTTTTTTCTTTCTTCTACTTATAAGATATTTCGTTTCAGTCAATGACGCTAATTTTTGACCCGATTGTAGAGGAGATCAAGCAGAGCATGATTCAGATAGAGAATATCCCTGGAACAGACCAGATGTCCAGTCAGCTTAAGTCTCTTCTTAATGACATTATACTTGTCAGGAAGTCTCCGTACCATGTTTCTGTTTTACTTGAAAAGGTATGTAGAACATTGGGAAATATTTTTTTATTGTGTGTTTCTAATATGTAGTGACCCACGGAGCCATTATTTTTGTTTGATTTTGTAATTTAGGTAATGACCACTAGTTAGTGTAGGATATTTGGGAGTATGTATTGGTCAGTAAGAAATTTATCTCCCAGTTGTATTAATTTTTATCGACATTAGCTTGATTTTTTTCTAAATCAAGAAAAACATTGTATGAAAAATCATTAGTGCATACAGTTTAAAATATGATTTCTGGCTCATTTTGATATGTTGCTATCAAAAATATATAATCTTTGGACAGATGTTCTGAGTGTCTTGGTAAGATGTAAATTGAATGGATTATTGTCTTTACTTTTTTTGTTGCTTTTATTTTGCCTGCAACAAATGCACTGACAAGAGTTTACATAATTTATCCCTGTTAGTCTCTGCCATCCTCTGCATTAGTTTTCTCACCAGTTCATTAATTTTGATTCCAACAATAATAAATATTCACTTTCCTTCAAACAAGATTGTTTTTGTTGACGTGCAGTTGTTATCACTCTCAAGAGTTGTTGGTTACATGAATAGTGCAATGTTGTAATTCACCTGAGACAAGTAAGTTATCACAATCCTTATGATTTGTTACATGGGTAAGAGAAAGTATTTAGCATGTTAATCTATACATCAGATGTCAGTGCATTGTTGCATTTCTTTCTGTCCATGGTCAACTTTTGTAGTGAAATGTTTGTTACATTTTGAGCAGATTGTCTCATGGATTTGATGGTACTAATTACTGCTGTCATTAAATGTCACCTAACATAGTAATAAGCTTGTCATGTGGCATGCAGTAATTTATTGCTATGGATGTTGAAAGGTCACGGTCATATTGGGCTCTTTTTATGTATTAGACTTAAAACCAAATTGACCATTATACAGTAAAAGCATGTAGACCCTACATACCGTAATCAACATTACCCCAAATTAATTTCCACCTAATTACAGTGCTTGAAAATTAATTATCTCATGCTTTTGGATTTTTGGATGTATGTATTAAGGATGAAGGGAGATATATATTGCTTTTTTATTTCAGGCAATGAAGGGGTTTCTTGACAGCTACACTATGATGGCAGATGTTGCATTGTTGATGCAATACAGAGAATGTCACTTGCTGGTGCCAAAGGGGCTGCAAAACATGCAAATGTATGGACCTCATTGGACGGCAAGTCAGGTCACAAGGTTTGTTTTCATAGTCACACCTGCATTCCACATTGTAGACACTGTCCATAAATGTAACTGTGAAGAAGAGATTAGAATGCATACATATACCAAATTGAATAGATCAAATACATTTAGAAGAAAGAGCAACTAGACTGTCAAATAACCCACACAGTATGGTTTGTGTGCCTTACAACTTACCATACATTGATTTCTGAAAAGCCCTAATTTTAAAAAAATGATTAATTGATTTAACAGTCCATTCATCTGTAAAAAATTGTTCTCTCAAATGCATGATATAACAGGACTGCAGACTGAATCTTATTCTACTATGCCTTTGCCAAATGCCCCCTTGGCAGTTTGTACCCGCTTTATATTAAACACTAGGACCTTGTAAAATATAATAAAATGTATAAACTTCATTCATTATAATATGTAACCCATTGTCACTTGGAAGGGGTTACCTAACACTGTGTTTTGAAGTTTTGAATGTAAACAAGCCAGCACTAGTTAATTTCCCATTCTTAGAAATGGATAGTGGAGCAGTGGGATCTTTGGACTGCACATACTTATGTATATGTATGGTTAAACACAATTGTTTAAAATTTTTAGTAATAATATTTTGCCACAAATAGGGTAAAAATTATGACAATTATTTTGATAACATGCACAGTAATTCATGCACAGTAATTCATTTAAAGAATTGTAGCTCTGATGTACAAATTCATCAAAAGAGACTCACCCACACAAATATGGATGCCATGAGAGTATAGAAAGTCCCATTTAGACTATGAGACATGACTGTTATGGTCAAATTAGAAACTGATCAATGAAATCATGATATGTGGTGCAATTTGAAATCTCAATCTTAAAAATTGGAAGAGGGGTGCAAACTACAAGGGGATGAGATGACTATTAATAAAGTTTTTATATCTTTCTTTTCAAAGTACAACATTGAATTAATAGATGTGCTGGTCAGCTGTGAGCTGATTAACATGGAAGAGTAAGCCACGGAGCTTGTGCAGCTGATGGAAGGTGGCAAGAATCTTAAGGCGGTTATGTTTGCCATGCAGCTTGTACAGTGCTACTATATTGACAGGGGGATCAGGGGAAGTGGAAGGAATACATTTACCATACAATGAAGATATATTTTAAGTCTTTAGTCACTGAACGTAGTCTTCAAATGTATTCCAAATTTGTTTTTCCCTAACTAACATTAAAAATTGTGAATTAGCTTCTGAATAGATATACAATACATGAAATAGAATGAAAAACATTTATACTGTTGTGAGTAGGTTTATCTAGAGGTTTAATGTTTGCTTTCTAATTAGAACAGCCGAAAAGTCTTAATTATAACACCCTTAAAGTACAAAATGGTAAATTATGTAAGCGCCTTGTACATGTATGTACTTCACTGAATTTACTTCCAGCAACAAGTTTTGAATCAAAAAGTAAATACTTTCTCAGATGTCTGCTTGTCTTATCTTCAGACTGATTTAAGTTCCACAATTGAAACCCTGACACAGATTTCTGCAAACCCAAGTAAGGCACCAGAAGGGTAAGTGTACTTTCTTAATTTAATACAATTCAATCATTATTAACCTACCACTTTTAAAAATTCGTTGAGCTTATGGTATTATTCTGTGATTTCTAATATTGGCATGACTTGTAAATCAACAATATGGAGAACATATTTTTAGATTTCTTCGTAACAGCTGTGCTGATTTTGATAAAACTTGATTGGCTCATCTCTTACCCCATATTTCTGAACAGCTTCAATAAGACAAATTTAGATTCCTTGGGAACCATATATCACCGTTTCAAAATGACTGAGCCAGTCAAAATTGGCAAAAATATTTATTAAGACATCAAATATTTTGTCCTGTGGTGGCAAGGGATGAAATGATTCATCAATATATTGATCGATTCATCAATAATGTTTCTGAAACAATACACATATTAATACAAGAGACATCAAATTGATTCAGAATGATACCATATACATGTTATTTTGTCTTCATGAATAATTATTAGTTGCCTTGTTATTATCCATCTGAAACAGCATTTCAGTCACATGGTTTGTGATCTGGTTCCACCCCACCATTCCATGCTAATTATCTTAACCCAGAAGTATGCACAGCATACATTACAAATGTGTTCTTGATTAATAATGAAGTGCCACTTTCACACAAAGTTTCTACTTTGAATTGTATCTTGACTCTTTTGGTCAATTTGAAAGCTATGCTTCTGGTGTGATGTACATTGAAATATGTTACATTTAATTTGAGTGTCCGAGTGGTCTAAAGTGTTCACCATTATGGATCACTGCCATCTCACCTCTTTCTGCATGTTTTTGGCTGATGTGGGCATGTGAGAAAGCTTGCCTATAGCTTCTAGTGGGTCAGTGCTTCTTTCCGTGGTTTCCCCGGGTTTTTAATCCACCATTAATACTGGCTGCCATGTATAGCCAGTCTTATGCTGAAAAATGTCATTAAACCCCACAACAACAACAACTGCTTTAATTCTCAGTTGTGATTATTGTTTGTTCCAGTCCAGGTTAAAAAATAAAAACCAATTAGAAATCAATGTAGCTTATTCTCTGCATGACAAACAGGAAGTATTGGCAAAGCAACAGAGTCTTTGTGAGAAAGTCATAAGATATGTCAAGTACTTACGTGGAGATGCTGTCAAGCTATGCCATTACCCAAATTGTGCAAAAAATTGTACAAATTCACGCACTGGAGAACAGTGAAATGCAAGAACACACACATATTTGTTGAAAGTCCCACATATGAATATGTGCTCAGAGAAGTATACAGTTTTATTTAAATGTTATTGTTGCAACATCTATTTTTCATATAGCAACTGTTCCACATCTGGTTTCTTCATGCATTTCATGAATATGATTAGCATGATGTTTCTGCATATAAGCATTATGGCATAGTTTGAAACCATTCATGAAGAAAGTTTTACCAATGCAAGTTTAATATAGGCTACCTTGCAAACCCAAAATATCTGCTTCCTGGCATGGTTCATTATGATTTTGTTCGGAAAATACTTGACGATACTGATGATGACAATGCAAGTGTAATGCAATTTTAATTGTTTTAATTAGTTAGTTTTGCCCTGCAGTTCATATACTACAAAACCTGATACATGTATTTTGATTAGGGCTATTATAAATTGAAAAAAATAAGGACATAAAAAAGATATTAAGAAGCAGAGATATTAAATGTCTCTGTTGTACAAGCATTGACGGACTAGATACCATTATACAGCATTATAGAACTTTTATGAAATTTGGCATCAGCAAACTACTGATTTAACAAAGAAAGTTTATGTTAGTGAAAAATCCTATCTTAGAGCAGATGCATCCAATAGATATGTGCGTGTATTGTTGTTGCTGTAGTGTTTAGCACCATTTTACAGCACAGTATAGGCCATACATGGTGGCCGGTAAAGATGGTAAAGGAAAAACCCTGGAAAATCCTGGAAATAACTACCGACTCAGAAGTTACTTTCAAGCTTTCTCATATACCTACATTTACTGAATTTGAGACTCAAACCCACACAGACAGGTGAGATAGCAGTGATCCATAACAGTGAGTGCTTTACACCAATTGGCCACTGAGGGCCCCTCCTTAAATTGTACATGGGGAACAAAAATGGAATTTCTCTTTTTGTTAAGCAGAGATATTTAACCTGTGAATGAAAGTGATAATGGAATAAATATAATATATGGGGCAAATTTCAAACTCCTCAGGTTTTATCACCTTGTGTTAGCTAAAAAAGTGTAGAATAGGACTGGGTGTAGTCAACAGTATTCCTTCACTAACAGTTGCAAGTACCTGTGGCTGCTGCAGTCTTTTGCATCTGCAGGAAGTAAATTGTGATAGATGTTGTTGGCATTCAACCTTATTCCCATGCCAAAATTTGTTCTAAATGAGATTTTCTTCACATGGGGAAATTTTATTATATCTTTTGTTTTGAAGATAACATCGTAATGTCTTCCCATATGCAGCTGACACATGCAAATGGTAATGCTTTCAAATTATTCATGTTGTACAAAACAAATGGAGTTAAATGGAGCCACCAGAAAGACCAAAAGTTCATGTGTGTATGTGATATGCATGAAAGGACACAATTCCTGCTATTGGGATAGATCAACATGCTACACTGGCTACCAGATAGAGAAAATCGCCTGGCTTTTGCAACGTTCTTGCGAAAGGTACATTATATTAAGTCTATATCTTGAAAATTAGAATTCATTTTGAAAATGGAAGCTATATATATATTGCGAACAATTAATTGTTTTGTGAAATTTAGTGATTTTGATTCTTATATTTTTCCTGCTTGTGGAATTTTAACTATCACTTTATATTCAAATTCATTTTAGTTCTCTAAGAAACCTTATTAACAATACTTTTTACTTGTACAATTTACAGGCAGATCAGCTTGGAATACTACAAACAGATGACCTTATCTCCGGCTTTTTCCGTCTGTGTATAGAGATTTGTGTGGACTTCTGTAACAGTGAACTACGTCAACGGTGCCGTAGCTCAAGTAGCGTCAGGACTAAATGTTGCTTCATATGGGATGCTTGTGCCCGTTTGTTAGCTATGCTGATCAAGCACTCGGGAGGTGTTGCAAACACTGTTACCAAGATCAATATGCTGAATAAGGTAAAGCTTTTGGTGATTATAATTAAACATACTTAGGACCCAGGGATGATACAACATTCATCTGTGTAGTTTTTGATAATTTTCATCAACATTTTCATTGTTCGCAAATTATATAGCTTCCATTTTCAAAATGAATATACTGCCATGACATAATAACTGCATCTGCTCACGGTAGTTGGATTTGTATATGAGAAGAGGATCTCCAGTAACCTTCCTTTCTAACCTCATAAGGAATCTTAAGGTGAGCATTAATGTAACTGACTCCATTTTTTGGAGTTTTTCAGGATAAAGTTAAAGGGGTGAGCAATAAGCAGTCGATCAATTGAATCTGAATGCAGAAACTTGTATACAATTGCCCCAGTCTTAATAAAATATTAAGTTTAGCCATAAATATCGGTCTATTTCTGCAGTGCAAATGGCAGCTGTAAAGTTATGTGAGTGGTATGATTTTGCATAAGGAATGATGCTGTTGTTTTAAAACTGTGAAGGGTATGTTTTTTTTGATAGTATTTTCAATAACCATCTTTCAAACAATACTGAAGCAGTTATTGGTATTATTTAGGCATGTTGGTTCCATTGTCAATCTATTTTTCTACATGACTTTGATTTACAATTTAAGTTTGCCAAGAGGGAACGCTTTTTATTAAAGTTGCTTAAAAAACTGTTCTTTAATTAACATAGCCATTCAGGTTCAGTTACTGCTGTGCTGATGCATGTGTTGAAACTTTAAATTGACATGACTTGTACAGAACCAAGTATCTACTTCATCCCATAGCAAACTTAAGGCCTATATGGTTTTAAACTTTTGTTTCCAGGTGTTAGGTATTGTGGCTGGGGTGTTACTACGAGATATTGAGGCCATCCAGACATCATTTTGGCAGGTGCCATACAACAAAATCTTGATTGGGCTTTTGATAGAACTCAATGCTGCAGATCCTATCCTTGAAAACATCAACTTTCAGGTGCTTACTACCTTCTGGTATGTGTTTCCTTTATTTATTCTAGGAAAATATGACTGCAATTCAATCCATTTCATTGGGCCTTTTGAAGTGATTTTCGTTGCTGTTAATGCAAAGACCATATCAGTAGGCCTTTTGAAGTGATTGTCATTGATATCAATGCAAAGACCATATCAGTGTGCCTTTTGAAGTGATTGACACTGTCATCAATGCAAAGACCATATCATTGGGTCTTTTGAAGTGATTGACACTGTCATCAATGCAAAGACCATGTCAGTGGGTCTTTTAAAGTGATTGACACTGTCATCAATGCAAAGACCATGTCAGTGGGTCTTTTTTAGTGATTGACACTGTCATCAATGCAAAGACCATGTCAGTGGGTCTTTTTTAGTGATTGACACTGTCAATGCAAAGACCATGTCAGTGGGTCTTTTTAAGTGATTGACAGTCATCAATGCAAAGACCATGTCAGTGGGTCTTTTTAAGTGATTGACAGTCATCAATGCAAAGACCATGTCAGTGGGTCTTTTGAAGTGATTGACACTGTCATCAATGCAAAGACCATGTCATTGGGTCTTTTGAAGTGATTGACACTGTCATCAATGCAAAGACCATGTCAGTGGGTCTTTTGAAGTGATTGACACTGTCAAGTGGGTCTTTTGAAGTGATTGACGCTGTCAAGTGGGTCTTTTGAAGTGATTGAAACTGTCAGGTGGGTCTTTTGAAGTGATTGACACTGTCAAGTGGGTCTTTTTTAGTGATTGACACTGTCATCAATGCAAAGACCATGTCAGTGGGTCTTTTTTAGTGATTGACACTGTCAAGTGGGTCTTTTTTAGTGATTGACACTGTCAAGTGGGTCTTTGGATGTGAATGTCATCAATGTAATGCTGATCATATCCTTCAGCTTTTGTTATCATGTTTGGGGTGGGTGGGAAGGCTGTCCAAATATGTTGATGGATTTCAAAGTTCTGGAATTTGCATGGATATCTTATTTATTCTCACTGGACCATAACTCTGTTAATGACTGTTACAGTTGTGTGTAGGCATATATGAATACAGTTAAGAGGTGCATAGGCCATTTTGGATGATGTCTAGATTAAGTAAAAGTCATGCTAAAATTCTGGATAAGAAGAGTACTTAAGGGTGGCCATTTCTTAAAATTAAGATCATTTAGGGCATGTTTGAGGCCGAAAATATTAATGAAAGCTTGAGTATTTGCAAGATGATACTTTGGTGAACTCGTATGCAAGACCATTCATTTAATTTTCTTTAGAAATTGCACCCTGTATTTGTAGGATCTGTATATTTTGCTTCATTTTTACTTTCCAGCAACTTGTTATATGTTTTGAAGCCTACTAATGCCCCAGGATTTGCCACAGCCTGGATGGATATTATGTCACACAGGGTCTTCACTGACAGAACGTTTGTTTACACTTCAGAACAGAAGGTATGGCCCCATTTTATCCAGATTTTTCCAAAAGTGTTTGTTCAGCGTGTATTTTACCGTTCATGTAAATGGAACTATGCTTAAAATCTTACTAATGTTGTTGATTTCCATACGTCTGGGATTTTCCTATTAGATCATCAGGCAGTGACTTGCATCTACAAATAATCCATTCCTTAACATCTCTGCCAGCTCCAAATGAAAATTAAACACTGGATTGGCTACATTGTTGGACTGTATGAGAGGATGTCATATCCTTTTTTTTCAGAGACTATCTGGATGGGTCAAAAGATTTATGAAAAAAGTTATTTAGTGGTCCTTTTGAAAATTTCTTTTGTTCTCAGCCAATTTTGCAAATCACAGACCAGTAAGTTTGTATGAAAGTGGATAAAGGATTCCATTTTAATTTATGGTAAATTGCTCTAAATCCAGAGGAAATAGGTGTGAACTCACATGAGAATGATCTAGTATGGATTGTTAAAGGTGAAATACTAAAAAATACATAAATGGTGTGGCATCTATATTATCACAGATATTGATAGGGCTAAAAAAACTTGGCTTGTCTTTCTTTTGTTTCAATGAAATGTTTTCACTTCAATAGTTTTCAGTCATTATAGATCCGAGAAGTGTTATGATATAATATTATATAGTGATTTCCTTTAATACTAAGGATGTGATCTGACTTACATTTTCAGGTTTGGAGTATGTATGCCCAGTTATTCGTCGATCTCTTCAAGTTCATGTCTTCATTGCTCAGGTCTACCTGGCATGTAAACCCATCAGTTCGGCTGCGCAAGGTAGGCATTACTAACTATGGATTTGTTGCAGTTCTTTCTTTGAAAAATTAGTGTAGTTATATAGATGATATTATTTGAGGTCTTTAAACCTTGCTCTCAGAGATCTGTTGCAATTCTTTCTTTGTATTGTTATATAGATCATATTATTTGAGGTCTTTAAACCTTGATCTCAGAGATCTGTTGCAATTCTTTCTTTGTATTGTTATATAGATCATATTATTTGAGGTCTTTAAACCTTGATCTCAGAGATCTGTTGCAATTCTTTCTTTGTATTGTTATATAGATCATATTATTTGAGGTCTTTAAACCTTGATCTCAGAGATCTGTTGCAATTCTTTCTTTGTATTGTTATATAGATCATATTATTTGAGGTCTTTAAACCTTGATCTCAGAGATCTGTTGCAATTCTTTCTTTGTATTGTTATATAGATGATATTATTTGAGGTCTTTAAACCTTGATCTCAGAGATCTGTTGCAGTTCTTTCTTTGTATAGTTATATAGATCATATTATTTGAGGTCTTTAAACCTTGATCTCAGAGATCTGTTGCAATTCTTTCTTTGTATTGTTATATAGATGATATTATTTGAGGTCTTTAAACCTTGATCTCAGAGATCTGTTGCAATTCTTTCTTTGTATAGTTATATAGATCATATTATTTGAGGTCTTTAAACCTTGATCTCAGAGATCTGTTGCAATTCTTACTTTGTATAGTTATATAGATCATGTTATTTGAGGTCTTTAAACCTTGATCTCAGAGATCTGTTGCAATTCTTTCTTTGTATTGTTATATAGATCATATTATTTGAGGTCTCAGACATTAGCTTTATAATCCCTTTCAAAGCATTTTTAACTGGATGCCAGATTTAATGAATCGATGAACAGATTGATTTCCTTCATATTTTTCAAGCAATTGTTTGAATTAGATCTCAATAGACCATGTTTGACATAAAATAACTAAATATTATATTTTTGCAGACTATGGTAACAATGTTGCTAGTCCTTCATGACTTTCCAGAGTGTCTATGTGATGATCATAACAAATTTTGTGATGCCATATTGCCATACTGCATCGATATGTGCTACTTAATCTCGAGTATCGTTTCACGTAATGTACCTGTGCCAGATCCAGATACACCTGACCTGAATGTTGACATGCTACCAGAAATAGCACGCCCTCGATGCATAAGTACTATTTATACAAACATGATCCAGTCAGCACCTTTCAAAAAGGTAAGTTATCTTCATTCACAGTTCTCTCTGGTTTATAGATATTCATGATTTATGTAACATAAAAAATTGGTACATATGTGACAGCTAATGAGGTTATACTTTCTCTTTGATAAATATGCACCAGTTTTTCAGCAACTTATTTTCACAATGCATGAATTTTTTTCCCTGTGAATTCTTGAGAATTATCTGTACTGTTGTAACAAAATAACCTCTTGATTAAATAACAAGAAGGATTATAGTTTTTGTATAAATCCCAATTTGTTTGTACCTATACTGATTTCAGTAATGGAAATTTTTAATGTTAATGTAATAAAAATGTGCACAGAACATTAATTTATAATTTATAACCTGACTGACCAGAGTGACCCTAACACTGGCATGGTCTACGTACATATTTCAGTCTTAGCTGAGTTTCCATGCTAACAGAACTCTATATTGTATATAATATGGGCGAGTCTATTTTGCTCAGACTGACTGACATAGTTCATCCAGTTCGTTAACTGCTCGAATATTCCATCAATTACCTTGAAGTTATATCCCTTTGTACACATGTACACAAAAATTACATCACTTGTTAGATCCACATGAAATGTAAATTTGTTTTTGTTTCTCTTTTCCTTTGTTTGATTTGACATTGTAAATATTGGAAGCCGACAAAGTAGTATTTTCCTTCTATGTAAATACATTTGTTGTGTCCCCCACTGGTGTTAGGATTCCCCTATTCTCAATCAGATTTGAAATTATAAATCAACGAATGAAATGACTCAATTTTTGCATCTTTTATGTCATGTATGCTTTTCTTTTTTAAATTGTTAGGGAGGGGAGACAAATAAATGGGGAATATTCAGATAATAATTTTTATTTGTTTCTAGATTCTGTACATTGTTAAAAGTTGTGTGATTGTTTACTTAACACAGACATCTAAATTCCAATAAATATTGTAAAACATTGGGTAGAAAAGCAGTGGCATAAATGAACTGAATAAAAATACATGTTGTTCTTGTTCACAGGATTTGGATTTGTATCTGAGAAGAGGATCTCCAGTAACCTTCCTTTCTAACCTCATAATGAATCTTAAGGTGAGCATTAATGTAACTGACTCCATTATTTGGAATCCACCAATTAAAAAATGTGTTTGTATGATTATGTGTTTTATCATTGCATTCCATACAGAATCCCATTGTAAGATAATTGCCTCTCTGGGATCAAATTTTTTTTTTCTATAGCAAAGTAAGATAGAAAAGCAGGCATTTTGTTTTGTGCTTATTTATTAACAGTTTAGGTTTCATTTGAACATTTGTTTATTAATTATAAGTCATGCATAGTACATTACAGGAAATTGTTTTACAGTATGATTTTTTTGATGACTTGGTGATAATATGTCTGGCAATGGTTAGCACCACTGCCATGTCCAGCCATTTTAGAGTTACACAAATGTGTATTTTCAAATGTTGTTTATCGTGTCATGGGTCAGCCATGTATGAATGTGTTATTGTCTTCATCCTTTTAAACTTCTGTTGTGTTGTCCAGCAGGTGGCATAGCGCCCTCACCTTTGGCTCTGGCACCTGTATTCAACCACAATATGGTATAGCATAATAGTGCCCTTTGGAGAAAGCAATAAAAAATAACTGTGCAGTTTTCATACAGATATAGTTTCCTTTCACAATGCTATATTTTTGTTTCAGTCAAATGAACCCTACAGCTACATCTGCTACAATGTCCACTTGATCAATGCACTTGTGCTTTATGTGGGAACTCAGGCCATTGATGGCATCAACAGCGAAGGTCTGACACTCAGCATGAGCACCATCGCAGACTCCAAATGCACGGAATTCTTTGATGATCTTGTATCTCAATTAGATACAATGGGTATGTAATTTTTGGCTAAATACTTGCTAAAATTGCCATTAATATCATGTCAGTTCTATCATACATGAAGAAATAGGTATTTTCATCATTGTCATTGTTAATATATAGGTGTAACATATTTTCACAAGTTGTACTTAGCAAACAAGATTAGCAAGATTCCCACTGTCCCTGTCTAATGTTTAGCAAGAGCTTTGTCACAGAGAGAATGTGAAACTACTTTATGCATAGGATTCCAGTTGTTGGTGTACAGTTTGCTTATATTTGAAAGTGTGCATACCATTGCCTTCTTTTTTTCTTTCTGTAAACTTGCAATCATAATAAATTTTGATCCACATCCCAAGGATTCCCGGAGGGAAAATTGCTCACACACAGTATTTGATGACTCAAGAAATCTCCATCACTATCCATTACTTTATGTTCAGAATATTGTTGCAAGCTACAGTCGTCTCAGGTGCAACTTGTCAATAAATGTTTTGCCTTCCTCTGCCAGCTGTATTTAAGAGACTGCAGTACATATTCCACTATAGTGATTGGTTCCTTTCCATAAAGAATTTCATATTGGTTCCTAGTTCATGTTTTGATAGTAAAAGTATTTGCAAAACAAATTGCAAAAGAGCATCCTACTGACCTTGACTTCTTGACCTATTGCCCTAAAGCAGATGTCACATGAGTAATATCAGTCCCACATGGACATGTTGTTGCTAATCATTCATGGCAGTATGTCTGTTAGTATTTGACTTAGCATGCATACAAATTTCCTGGTTTCGGAAATTTGAACTTCTCTCTAATGATTTAGAACAGTTCCTGATTAATGATTTAAATTTGAAGAATTTCCTGATGATTTCATGTATGAAGGAAATTCATGGACACCTAAGATAAAAGGACAAAATTTCACATGTATGTTTTTCTCAGCTACTATTGTTAAAGTAAAAAATATGTGGCCACATTACTTTTTCTGCATTTGTTTGCTTTCAGTTATAGTTTACTTACAATTTGAACTTTTCCCCCAGGTTGTTATTTGTTCCTTTCTGCCATCTGTAACCAGCTCACATACCCAAACAGCCACACAGACTACTTTAGCTTCCTGCTGCAGCACTTGTTTAATACCACCACGAAAGAGGAAATCCATAAAGAAATTACCAGGCAAGTACTCTACAAACTACTGCCAATTTTTCTTGTATCACTGAATCTAAATGGATCAGAAATTGTCAGAAAGATGATGAAATAATTTAGACAGGATTATTGGAGGGTCAGCAAGTCAGACATGCTATTTATAGCATTTATTGAGGATGGAGATAATATTATTTTTATAAGACATAGATTCAGACCATTGCTGTAGTTTTCATCACCAAAATACATAGTGAGGTTATTTATTATCATGGCATCATTTTTTACTGTCTTTATTTTAAAACAAATTTAAGAAAATAATAATGACATTAAATGTGCAAAAGCATAGGGAAATATTTATGGCAGAGATGTTAATCTTGCCTGGCCAGAAGCTCAAGGGAACTTATGATATGGTCTTAAATTTAGTGTATGTAATGTGTGCATCATCAACAATTTGTTGTTGGAGTCTCCGCTTCTGATTCAATTAAAATGAATTGTGGAATATAGGTTTATGCCATCAAAATCTCACATGTGTTCATTAATAACCATGATCCATGAATATTATTGTGATCTTGCATCTGATTGGCTAACCTTATTTTCATTCAGAACACATTTTTGATCTAATTGTGGTCAGTTATTTCAAAAGAGTTCAGTAATGACCAAAATCCACCCACATTAGGTGATGTATCAAATTGGCTGAGTTCATTACTGAGGCCATATTTGTGATTGCATTTTGATATAGTTTGAAATACATGATTGATATCAAATGAGTTTAGTAATGAGCAGATTCTAATGAAACTAAGGAGGTAATCTTGCATCTGATTGGCTGTGCTTGTTTTACCCAACTGGAAAAAAATTCTGATATAATTTGATCAAACTTGCAGTGTGATTTTATGTCACCGGGATCAGCAATGGGCAAATCTTGCATACAGTTGGCTGGGCTTATTGCCTCACTTGGGACTTGTTACCACTGAGATTGAGGCTGAATTTTATGTATGATTTTCATCAGACTTGGAATATATCCCAATCTTTTCAAGTCTCAGACAAGTTTGATAATGAGGTGATCTTCTCCAGTTTGAAATATAAGATTATATCATCAAGATCTTGGATGATTTCAATAACAAGCAAAGTCCATTGATATATGAATGAGATAATGTTGTATATTACTGGATGACCTTATTGCCACCATGGAGGATGTATTTATAATCCGATTTGATAAAAACTTGGATGGTATGCTTATATTATCAAGATCTTTTGCATGTTTGATAATGATTGACATTCATGAATATTAATGAGTTAATCTTGCATCTGATTGGCTGAGCTTATTACCATTCTGGAAACAATATTTTTGATCCACATTGATCAAACTTGACATTGGCTTATGCCATCTTGGATGAGTCTGATAACAAGTAAGGTCTTTTAATGATGTAATCTTACAACTGATAGACTGAGCCACTCTAAAAACAATATTTGTACTCTGATTTTCATCGAACTGAATGTATGTTTCAGTGCATATTAATGGAGGTCTTGATCATGAACAAGAAAACATTATGCCTTCAACTTTAGAAAGAATCTAATGAACATTACACACACGTCCTAAAAGTTTACATAGTATGAATTCTTATACTAATACAGTTTTGAAACAGTGGAGTTATGTAAACCATGTAAATAATATGCCCACTTGGGTGTCTTGTTTATATATATTACATAATGTTATTTATAACATATCAATGTGCCAGTTAGATACAGTACAGTTATCCACTGACTTATGTGATTTTAACTTCATTGATTTCTATGAGTTCATATTTGAATCAGGTTGTCTGCATTTGAAAGATGCTAAATAATATCGTTTTTCTAACAGAATAGTAATGGATAGGATGACTGTTAATCAAAATTATCCATGCGACCTGCTTATCACAGCCATTGAGCTAATGAAGAACCCCATCTTCAAGTCCTTGGGTCAAGACTATATCACAGCTCCAGAAATAGAAACGTGAGTACATAACTGTAGATTGGTTATATGTGTGTGATATCGTGAAATTTTTAAGTAATGGCCTAGGCAATATTATAGAATTTGTCAGTTGACTAAGAATGTGTCATAAAGGTCATCTGTCAGTGAGAAAGGCTATGAAGTAATCTTTGTCAACACAACAGTGTAATATGTAATATGTAATATGTCTCTAATATAGTTACATCATACTCCATGAAGTAATCTGTCCCTGATACAGTTACATCATACTCCATGAAGTAATCTTTGTATACACTACAGTTCCATCATACTCCATGAAGTAATCTTTCTGTGATACAGTTCCATCATACTCCATGAAGTAATCTTTGTCTATAATACAGTTACATCATTCTCCATGCAGTAATCCTTGTCTATAATACATCATTCTCCATGCAGTAATCTTTGTCTATAATACAGTTCCATCATACTCCATGAAGTAATCTTTGTCTATAATACAGTTACATCATTCTCCATGCAGTAATCTTTGTCTATAATACAGTTACATCATTCTCCATGCAGTAATCTTTGTCTATACTACAGTTACATCATACTCCATGAAGTAATCTTTGTCTATACTACAGTTACATCATACTCCATGAAGTAATCTTTGTCTATAATACAGTTACATAATACTCCATGAAGTAATCTTTGTCTACATTACAATTGCAAAGTAGTTCTACTTCTGATTGCATACAAGTTCATGTCTGTTTGCATTTGAAATGCTCATTACCTAGAAAGATTTTAGTTTCATTAGGTGCTACCTTGAAATTTTAATCACTTGCTACCTTAGAAGCTTCTTTTTTGCATTCCCTTCTTGCTTCATATTGACGAAGGTCAATATACTTGTAATAAATTGATCAAAAATCAGAAGAACTTACTCTGTGGCATGTTGTTCCATTTCTGTCCATCAGCTGGCACATTTGTTGTCTCTATTCCTAATAAACCATATGTGTGTGATTTGGAATTTTTAACATAGCTTTAACAATGTTGGCAGTGTGGCAGTTAAGCACTGGGGCATCATGCTGCACCCAGTCACTTTATCCTGACACCAGGATGACCAGTCCTAACACTAACCTGTTTCTGCTGCACGCCTTGTGAGGCAGCTGTTATTACCATTTTTATGTTTTTGGTATGACTTGGCTGGGGATTAAACCCGTGGACTCCCACATGCGTGGCAGATGCTTTAACCATTAGGCCACCAGAGCAGTTATAAACCAAAGGGATTGCCATGAAACTTTACACACTCATTTGCCCCAGGTTAAAATTTTCCTTATAATAAATTGGCACACTTAAGACATTCAGTATCACTGCCAAGGGGGCCCCGAGTGGCCAAGTGGCTCACCGTTCCGGATCACTGCCATCTCACCTCTGTCTACGTGAGTTCGAGTCCAAGGCTTGGCTAGTGTGGGTACGTCGGAAAGCCTGCCAGTAGCTCCTCGTGGGTCGGTGGTTCTTCCCATGGGTTTTCCAGGGTTCTTCCTCCACCAGTTATACTGGCTGCCATGTATAGCCTATCTTGTGTTGAAAAATGGCATTAAACCCTAGAACAACAACAACAACAGCAATCACTGCCAAAGTGGCCATCTTGAAACTGTTTTAATCACTACTTTTCCTGACTGGATGGTCATATAACTATAAGGTTTTCACCCCCCAAAAAGTGAAATTGATGTTGATGTGACAGCTCGCAAGAATTAACCACATGGTGTATTTTAGATCCTACAATCATATCAATTCAGGTTATCTGTTGCTGTGCTAATAAAGATAAAACCATACATAGCCAGTTTGACCCTCAACATATGGAAAATGCCAGGTTTCCCTTTTATTTTAAAATTATGGACTTGACCAAACTTATGGTGTGGGCAGTATCTTAAATAGATTTACAAATCTTCTATACATCAAATTCCATGACAATTATTTTTGTACTGATCTTTATATGAGTTAAATCAAAATAGTTTTTTTAAAAATAGGCTGGTTCACATTTGGCTTTGAAGTTGGATCACTTGTCAAATGTATAAAGTGTACGTCATATTATGTTTGATGTTTGATGTTTCCTACTTTTGTTGCAGATTTTACAATCATGTGGCCCGATTAGAGCAGCAAGAATCAAATCCTACCACACATGAACCAGAGTCTGTTGAGATACATGACGAAAGATAGTGCTAGAAGTTTTCATGGCATTGTTTGATGAGAACTAGTTGTGGACATTGTATGCAAGAAATAATTATATGGGCTTATATCCAGAATTTATAAATGTAAACAGATGTATTTTCGTTAGGCATATATGTCACGATAATTGATTTAATGCTATGTGTTTCTGAGGGGTCCAGTTTTATAAAAAAAAATCATGGATGGATATATCAGCATTTATACACAAAACTGTTATTTTTTCCCTGGAAAAGATATCCTGTACTTTCTAAAAATATTTTAGATCTATGAGAGGATATATGTATTAAAGTCATGAAATCTTAGCATTCATTGGAGTATGAGAGTGTATGTTATTGTTAACAGAGCTACACATGCAGGTGTCAAAAGAATGTGGTTTGATTATCCTTGTAAATTTTCCATTATTACCAATATTTCTTTGTGCTATGTTGAATAACATTATTTACCAATGACTGTTTTTGGTAACGACCAAATAATATTGGCAATGTAGGAGTAAAGGTGGCTTATGAAAAATTCAGATATATTGGATCTTTTGAAACTTTTTTCCGTATCAGATCAGTTTTGTGCTTTCTTCATTTGTACAGAAAAAATGTTTTCATTGATAAATAATTTGCAGTTTCAGGTCGGTCTTATTAGGTTATTACTATATGTTTACACATTTTCTTAAAACAAAGTATGCCATATGGAACAAGTTTAATTTCATATTTAAAATTCCATGAAATTAAACAAATGGCCACAAATCCTTTTATATAGATTGACAAATTGTGCTCAGAGACATAAGCATGTGTCTTGTCACTGGTATTTTTGTTAGGGAGAGCATATCTTTTATTGCTTGCAATAGATTAGTAAATTTGAGCTCGGTAACTAGGCATTGTCATGGTTGGTGCAAGACATGTGATTTTGAAATTTATCAGACCTTGGTTAGTATTTGTTTTTATTTGAAAAGTCCCTGCCACATTATCTCACATATTGGTGACATCATGACTCGTACATATAACTGTTGTTTGCATATTGTTGATAAACACTATAGATTTATATCAAAATATTTTTCATTGTGGTTTTTTAAGTTTTTCCTCCTTGCTGAAAATGTTCAGAAGCCACTGAATAACTTATTTGTCAACATTGTATTATGGTTAGTGTAAATTATATGATTTTATAGCAATTTGGATATGTATGTTTTTTTTTTACTGATTATTTATTTTCTCTGTATATATAAATTTTTCCATTACTGGAAAAGAATGATTTTATCAAAGGTAAAATTTTGAAATTTCTTACCTAAGGTCCACTCAGGGCCTTAATAAAGTTATGTTGTTTTAATATTGGAGTGCAAAACAAAGGTTGATGATATATCCTATATGGATGCTTTATATATAACTGGTATCTATGAAGTCCACCATTTGTACATGTTTTGTAATAAAATAAGATTATTGCTATCTATGTCTTTGTAGTTTATTTCAAGGTGATTCAATCTTTTTGTTTCTTTGCCATGAAAAAGTTTTTCATCCATTCTGATAAATAGATGATCTAAGCTAGAATGTTTGTGACAAAAAATAGTATGACATGACTGGTGGTTTAGTTATCGATTGGTTGTACCAGCTATCTTTTATGACAGTTCCTGATGTTTTACTACCAAATTAATTTGTGTGGTCATGGTTTACAGGTAATTTTGGGGTATAGCTGTATCTTCAAGTTGGCACTTTATAATTGTGGAATATTTTAATGCATTGCCTGCAGTGAATTTCATCAATTGTAAATGATAGCTGATCAGTTTTAAATTTTATATTCAAATTTGCAGCTGTCATCAAAAAAAAAAAATTGAAAATATTTTTTTTCCCACAGTTTAGCAAGTGCTCTCATATTATTTTTTGCAGCAAAATTAGGTTATGGTAGACTGTTGTTGTGGCTCATAGTTTAGATTACCCTTCCAGTGAAGTTTGCAGGGAATGTAGAAATGGGTTACATTCAGCTGTCACTTAAGTCCATAACTTGAAAATTTTTCATGATAACATGTTAGTCAAGTGATTGAGAAGTCTTTTCCTATTCATAATTCAGTTTCTATATTTTCGGTTTTTCATCCATCCTGTGAGTTGGTGCCATGGTTGAGCAGTGGTGAACATGCTGGACTTGTGACAGACTGGGTGCATGTTCAAATCCTTCCATCATATTAGCCTGGGTCAGTCATGTTGACTCAAGTCACATTGGCACTAAATAACCTATTGTGCTGTGCTACAAAATACAAACAAGTACCTTTCTTTGAGTTGTTTGATTTAGACTCATTTAAGAAATCTTGCATTTTTTGATAGACTAACTTTTTAAAGTTTTGACCCTTTATTTTTAAGCAGTTTTGCAATTATCGTTTACTGTACATACTTTAAATTATTTAAGTACTTTATCTTGTAGTACATATTTTCTTTTTTATTTTGGAATAGTAGATATGACAGCAGTTTGGCAATTTGTATTATTTACATTTTTAGAATCTAGCTTTTAATTGGCTATTCTATTGATGAGCAGTTAAATCCAAAACATCATATATCCATCATTCGCTTTTGTTTCTGCAGTAAACTCAAAAACTGTTTCAAGATATGTCACTGAACCTTGGTACATGTTAGTTTCTTGGTATAGATAGTAACTTTTGTTGTCAGTTTCTTCTGTTTCAATAGCTTTTATTTATATACCTACTATCCTTAATATGTCCCACAGATTAAGTCCCAGATGATTGAAAACATGTCTGGAACTTGTTACAATTATCACTGTCCAGATGTGCCTATTGGACTCACGGTACTAATTCCACTCCAATGGTAAACATATGGAAACACTATCATATTCAAAATTCAATAACTTAAAATTTATGGGTGCTGATAATGACACCTATAATTATTCGTGCACATCTAACCTTGGTGCAAGCTTATGTGTGGAGAACACCATATGACCCGCGGCAATTTGTTTACATACATGTGCATGAAACACGTGTTATTGATTCTGCACCAAATGAATCAGGTGCTACTTTCAGTATTGAGTACTCCTGAGTCAAGCCTGTAAAAATGCTAAAATTGCATCAGTAGAAATTTGTCACTATTTTTTTTACATTGCATATAGGATAAACTATCAAAAGATATTTTTCCTAAAATTTTCATTTTCATTATTAACCAATTATGGACCACCAAACCTGTAAATACTCTATTATTTCTTCACCCATTTCTAGACTGGTTCACAGTTCTTCCATATAATTAGTATCATGTGTCCTATTGCTACTCCTAAACTTACTGTTTGAAGTCATGGAACTTGGCATACAGTTATATTGTGAGGTTGAGTGTTGATCCTAAATGAAACTGGTGTCCGTCAGGCCATGTGTTTTCCAGGGAGGTGTGTCTTATAAAATATTTTTAACATAGCTTTAATAATTTGAGTCATATTGCTACTGTATCTTCAGTGTGGCTGTTTATGGTGATGTTTAGCACTGGGACATCATGCTACAGACATGTAGCATCATGTCCCACCCAGTCACATTGTCATGCTACTAACAGACCAATCCTAACACTAACATCTTAATGCTGAGCTGCCAAGTGAGGCAGCTGTTAGTACCATTTTTGTATGTTTTGGTATGACTCACCCATGGTAAAAACTCTACCTCCCACAACCACTTAGGCCACCAGGTTGTTTCCTTGGAAAAGGGGGCAGCATATATATATAGCTTCAAGTCTCTAATCCCTATGATTTCCACCACCCCCCAGACAAAATCTTGTGGATATCCATGCCTCAGGCATTATGTACACCACAATGGCATTCTTGAAAATCTTGTTACTGCTGCAGGTCATGAACAGATAATTAATTAAACCCTTATTTCATTAATTAGTTCAGAAAATAGAAGACATTTCAAAACAAACTTTGCCATTCTTACATCCACCATAAGACAGCCTATCACGTTATACCAGCCCTAAATGATTATGATACTAAAAGCCACATTTTCAAAGCTTGTGTGAAAACACCAAATGGCTTGACAGAAATATTTGTCTGGCAAGGCGAGGTTGTGTTTCCTTATTCCTAAATGATTTAACAAATCACATTTCTGACTAGAATTTGCCAATTTATTTGATATTAAAGATAAACCTGCTAAAACACTCTAATTGTAATCCTTTGAAAATGGGGATATTTGAGAAATGAATTAGGTTGACTTTGCTGACAAAGGCCTAGGAAGAAGGCAACTTCCAGATAGGCGGGCCAGAGGTTCACTATGTACTCTTGATTGGACCTCTACATCTGAATCATCACTACCACTTGCATAGCACTCTCCTCATCCTTTTTCAACATTCTTTTGTTCTATTCATGGGTCCAATAAGATTGTTTTATTGCAACTAACATTCCAGTTTCAATTGACAAAAATGCAAGCATTGGAGTGAACAAAATTGACACAATTTTAGTATCTACTAATAAAACTTCTACATTTGATGTGCAATAAAATATGCGATGATAGTGATCAGTCATCTTAGGTTTTCCTTCATCTAAAAGCATGAAAGTTTGGGAGAGCTATTGCTGATTCCAAACATCTATGTTCATTTCAGCTCATCTGGTTGCAAGGTCATTTGAGCATTTTTATGGTGATGTCCTCTTCATTTAGCATCATCCATTTACAGTTGCTTATTACACAAAGATTAAAATCCGTTTTGCAGATGTGCACATTATTTTACAGGGATCATTCAGGTTTCATTCCTGAATTGATAAAACGATAACGATTTATCTGGATTCTGTTGCTAAGACCAGAAAATTAGCAAATTTGGCAGAAATAGCCCCGGCAATGGAGTTTAGATTTTGTATAGATCATGATCTTCTTCCATATAATTTGGTCAAGCATTGCAACAAACAAAAACCCTTTGAATTGCTTTTTCTTGTTGATCAAAGTGCACTCTGCAGTATTCTACCAAATATGACAAGAAGTGTACTGGAAAAGCAGGCTTGAAATTTTTATAAAATCATGCTCATCCACCATTTAAAAAAACAAAAACCCTTCAAGGTTTGTGTCCATCTTAATCATTACACCATTTATTGGTCAAGATACTTCCCAACAGCACATCCAAAACTATTCATTGTAATTCTTAATGATAGGTGACATTGTTATAATTGCAAAAAATAAATACTTACAAATAGGTGTAAATAGTTAATCATCTGTCTCTAAAACAAGATATTTGTTTTTGGGGGCAGTGAGGTGTGTTTTGACTCCTCTCCCAAAACCTGTAGTTTTAAGGTCAGTTTTAGATCCACAACATCAGTGACCACTGTGTTCCAAATAGAAGAACAAAAATTGTTGCATGAAGATACCTGTGCTGTCCTTTGTACATTTATAAGGGTTGTGTCAATTTTTTATTATAATTTAGGTTTTCATGTCAGATGTTTGATTGTATAATTCTACGTTTTTTTAATAACTGATCAATTTATATTGGTAAACTGATCAATTTATATTGGTTGCGATCAATTACATCATTTTGCCTGTATGTAATTACACGATTCTATAATTAGGTACTCATATCAGTTTAGATTAATTACACAAATTTTTAAACAATTTGTTGTTGTTGTTGCTGTTGGGTTTAACGCCATTTTTCAGCACATGATAGGCTATGCATGGCAGCCAGTATTAATGGTGGAGGAAGAACCCAGTAAACCTCCGGGAAAAACCACTGACCCGTGAGAAGCTACTGGCAAGCTTTTTCACATACCCACATTGGCCAAATCCTAGATTCAAACCCACGCAGACAGAGGTGAGATAGACCACTCGGCCATTTGGGGCCCCTAAACAATTTGTGATTACAATACTATAAGTAAGGTACTACTGTCAGGTGAGATTGATTAAAATGTATAGTTTCAGCTATACTCACTGGAAGCCATGTGGTCAAAATATATCATGGCATGGATTTGAAATTCTCAATAAACACTTGTGATTATTAATCCTGGATTTTCAGTACAACTTTTTGGAAAATATAGTTCCTGAAAAGAAAGGGTTCTCGTCCAAACAACAACATAGCAAGCATTGTATGCATGTTTGCAAAAGGTGTGAATGGATTTTTAACAAAAGCCAGTCTGTGGATATATTTGCAGAATACCTTAAATGATAGGTTGTCTTTTGTTTGTTTTTATTTTCTTCAAAAACTTTATTTGGAATAAAAGTCAAAGAAATATATCTTGAAATTTTGTGACAAGTAAACAGACACCAAGGATATATTTGTTTTATACTGCACTTGTCTTGTGAAGTTGTCAATGCTAACATGTAAGAAAATATTTGCTACCAAAATTTTGGTATGGTGGAGTTTCTTGAGAATATCTAAAATAATTTCAATAAACTGTACTATAAAGAAAGCAAGATGAAGAATGAATTCCTACATATTTTTTCCATTCAAATAGAGCATCAATCCCATTGAGTGACTTTTGTTGGAGATGGTATGTTTTATGTGATCCATCACATTGTATGCTTTTCAACAGGTTGACTATGCCAACAATCATGGTGGTAACTGGCAACTTGCATGGTGGTGACTGTGGAAACTCTCATGGAGGTGACTTTTCCAACTCTTGTGGAGGCTCACGCAGCCAAATTCAGCGGGGTCTAAACAGCAGTAATTTATCAGACCACCAAAACCTGCCACTGAGGTAATTGAAATATAGCTGCACCAGGCACCATAATCATGATTGATCTAAAGAGATCCGTGCAGAAATTGGCAGACATGCACTCTGTTTTTTTATATGTAATTTTTATTTTTTGCTGGGGCCTTTAATCACAAATGGGATATCAAGTACATGTAAATGTAAATTGAGACAGTAGATAAACTAAAATTACAGATCTGCCAACCATTAGTATTTTGCTTCAAGTCTTGATAGAAGGACCCTGAAAATATGGACTTGTTGAATAAAGCAACATCTACAGAAATATGATTTTGTGGTAAAATCTGGATAACGGGCTCACACTTGCTTGATTTGGATCTGGGTTTCATGTTAGATTTAATGGAGTTAGGGAACCAGACTAAATGTACACTTTTCATGTAAATCATCTGCATCATCAAACTCTATTATACAATTTTTTTCAAATATGGCATCCATCAAGAGATGCATGTTGAAGTTAAAATGGAAAATAAGCCTCTTAATGATCATCATAGAAATGGTAAAGAAGTATTATAATTACTGTGAATAAAATCATGAAGGAATACAATTACGTTTATTGGACATGCGTGTCAGTTTAAGTATGTCTCATGGCAGGAGATATGATTGCAATCGTGTGAAATGGAAAAAAATTCAAAGGATTATGTTTAAGACATTACAACCAGCCATTGAGCTACATAGGGTTTACAACTGAAATTTGTGCAATTGTACTAGAGGTAAATAAGAGCTATGTGTACCTTGCAAACTTGTCAGTTAAATTAAAGGTTTACTATTGCTGCATGTTTCAAATGCTGAACTTCTTAAATACATGTTTCCCAACTCCACAATAGCTGTATATATTTTGTTGCACCTTACTGAAAACTGGTCAAACTTGAAGAAAAAAAATAACTGCCTTACTGAGACTTTAGGGTAGGCAGGTTTATAATTGCAAGCTTGATACACCACTCCCTCGATAATTCACACCCTGATAACTCGCAAACCTGCTTATAACGCGGAGTCAGGCATGGATCCTATTTTTTAAACCAGAAAATACCCCAAAAATTGATCCCTATTTGTTGAACTTGAAAAAACTTGCGATCAAAATTGGTAATGGAAACTTTGATATATCCCTCGTTTTATTGTCAAAAACGGTATATCTGACCTGGAGATTTTAATCAACAGTATGAAATGTCAGATTTAAAAATAGGTCATACAATTTTTTTACATTTTCTTTCCAAACGACATTGTTAGTACACAGCAATTAATGATATATAAGGACATTTAGATCAATGAAAATGTCACGCTGAGTGGAGGTAGTACTTTAATAAATAAATACAAATTAAATAATTTTTGTTATCAATTGAAATTTGTGTTCTAGTTCTATATTTTGGTTCCTTTTAAGTGTAGTCATCATAAATGCAATGCGTTCTCTTGCAATTAAACATAAAATGCATCAATCTACCGTAACAGCTATGTCTGCAAGCATTTCTCTGAGAAACTAATTGTGACGACCTTGTTTCGATAACTGACTTGAGGAAGTATTTGTTGTACTGTTGCACCAAATTTAAAGCTATCATGTCAATAATGTCTTTTGAATAAAATAAAGAAGTTCAAGAAAAGTTAAAAGGCACTAAATTCCTACAAAGTTAAAATCTAGTGGCCCCGGTCGTATGGCGGGTGAACTCACTTCATTTGATCAGCCGAACACTGTTATAAATTTTATTGTGTATGTAACATAAACTACCTTAAATTAACTGACTCTTTCATAACTGTGATCAAAGATAGCAAGGCAGACAAATGAAATGAATACTTCGTAAAATAAAGAGCTTGGTTTCACAGATATGGATCATAGTGGGCAAGTGAGTTTCAGAGAATTTTTGAACTGACAGATATATCCTCAAGGATGACAAGAAGTTTCATTATTACTTCCAGTGAAATCACGACATCAATATTGTACTAATTCAACAATACAAAAATTGAGCTTCGACATAGATGATTGGCTCATGAAATAACTCCAGTGTTTTAAAAAAGAAAAGGAATCTAGTTTAGTGGTGCATCAACAGTTTGTCTAGTTCCCTGCTCTGGTGACTCCCGATTTAGCAGGATACTATTAAACACCACTATGGGAACCAGATTCATCAAGAAAACAAAAAGTAGTGATGTAATACACAGATATTTTGCTTGTTGATACCAGTTGGAACGAGCTTTCACGTGTTGGACATTTTGAAAATAAATGTTATTTAAAACAGAATAATGAGCAACTTCATTAGAAAAAGTGCGTTATTAAAAATTATTATCGACGTGATTGTAAAATGAGGATTCAGTCATTAAACATCCCAGTTCCCTAATGCTTCCTCCCTCATGGTTTTCTCAAGGTCAAAGCAAATTTTCCAATTTTAAGAGGTCCCTCTGTAATAGACATCCTTGCTTACAGTGCAGCCTCTGTTTGTGGACCCTGTTGTGCGCGAGTTATCGAGGGAGAATTGTATATATATTAAACAGGATATTGTCAAAGTAGTGTTCTGCTTTGAGTGTTAGGGTTAAAGTGCCACATGAAGTTATCTTGAAGTGCTATGATACAAAAATCCTTGTTTATGACCTTCATGTTGCCATGCTTGAATAATAATGGAGCCATTCAACATATTTACAGTATTTTGGATTAGTTGGAAATGTAGGAGAAAAGACTAGTTTGTAAGGAATCCATGCTTATAATGAGGTTTTGGTAGTTTGGTAGAGTAACTGAAGTTAGCGAAATGTGCTGTAACGAATTATAATTGGTCTCAAAAGTTCTAAGGCTAAAATTGTAATCGGTTACTTTATTGCACATATACCCTCCTGGAATGTGTGTTTAAAGAAGAGGAAGGAAAGAAAAAGGAAAATCCATGAAATAATCACAACTTCTGCAATGTACCATAAATTTCAGGATATATTTTATCTTCCCCTTAGAGGAAATATTTTTGTTTTAAAAATTAAAGGAGATCTGTATAGCTTGTCTTCCAGTAACTTTATACTGGCAAGCAAGATTTTGAGCTTCATGGCCAGTTATTTATACCAGAAAAAAAGTGAGAATAATGTACATTTCTATGCCACTTCAGTGAAAATTTAATGCAGTCGTTCAGAACTCAAGACCAGAAGAGTGGAGTGTAAATAGAACAATTTTACTTTTTTCTCAGAATACTGATTGTTTGTGAATTTGTTGGTGCTATTATTAGAAGACATGGTCAGACAACCCAGAAGATAACCTCAGACACCAGAGGCAGGTAAGTTTGCAACTTTGAAGTTAAAAAAATGACAATTTCTGCTCATCATTTGTTCCTTTTTGAAAAGATACCAAGGTGAATAAATAAATAATATGCTAAGCAGGTGGTCAATGTGTTCTTTTACTGTTTCTTCAGCTGCATCATATTTTTTGTTTACAATTCAGTTGGTCTATCCATCCATTCATTATCCATACCTTTGTGGAGATAAACAACATGACCATTTAATGTCCATTTTCAATGTGGGTCACATTTTAGACTACTGGTGTGCCAGTGCCATGTCAGTGTCAGTATTTTCAACATTCCAGTCACCCATCATCCAAGAAAGATAAAAGGATAGCAGATTTGATTATTCAGCATTTATTATCAGAATTGGGTATTAGGAGTTGAGTTCCTATATTTGGTATAATGAGAAATATTTTCAAAGAAAACAATCTAAATGATTTCAGTTATCATTAATTGGTACTAAAGTGACATAAAATAAAATGAAATCAGATTGGGAGAGCATCATAGTCAATATTACAGATTGCAGGAGACAATAAGATTAGGAAATAACTTGCAATGCTTGTCAATACTGCAGATTACAGGAGATAACAACAGTGGGAAATAACTTGTATTGAACCAGTCTGGATAAAACTGTTATTGCACATAGGAGACCAGTACTGGTATCAATGTGCATGGACCTCCTAACTCTGCTGTAGTAGGTTGAGAAAAAAAATTGGCATAGTCTGCAGTTCTCCATAAATAAGAAATGCTCTTCAAGTGGTGTTGATATCATTTACTTGCAAAGCCCCACTAGAAATGGAAATGTAAAGTCCCAGTTGAAATTGTTGTTATGAATTCTTCAGTTCAAATTTTGACAGCTTAATCCTAATCCTGCTGGAATCCCTTGAGGTAAAGAAGAAGTCCATTTAGAGGTCGAGGTTACCGACTAAAACGTATAGGTTCAGCACAATAACTTTGGTTTTTTCATTATATATGGTGCATTTAATTGTCCTTAAGCGGTCTGTCAGTTTGCATCAGTTTGCGTAGCTGTTTAGTCAGCGTATTGAACAACAGGTTTTCTTGAAATTCTGTTATTTTGCCAATATTTGTACTGCCACTCTCACTCTTGAAAAAAGGATCTGCGCTGTCTGTTAAAAATAACAGACACTTAAAATGGTTATTTTGCACTTTATAAGCAAATTGTATTCATCATCAAAATGCTGACATTAGCAGGCTGGTAGGACTATTATCACGAAATCTAATCATATTTAAGATTACTTCAGTCCATCTTGTGCAGGTCCATAAGCTTCCGAAACATTTATAAAGACTTTTGAAACATTTTAAACACCATCTGCATAATTAAATATATGAGCCTGCGAACTCATACTTTTAACTTGTAACTTCACACTTTATTAAACGAAGATGACACCCACAAATATTACATACCAGCAGGGTGGTATGTATGCATGTATGTATGTAGGGTTTAACAGCATCTCAGCATACTACTGGATATATGTGTCAGATGTAACGTGCTGAACTGACTACCATCAACGTTGAGAGATCGTATTATTAGTATTAACATCAACACGAGATATTTCAATAGCTAATTTGTTTATGCACAAACTTTATGAGGACTTATCATGCGACATGTTTACACACCAGCATTGAGAGGACTGCACAGATCAGGTGTGTTTTTTCTCATATAGAAAGCAATTAGTATGAATCTTAGAAAATTAGTAAATACTAATTTTTTGGCTATTAGTGATAGCTTTACCAAGTCTTTTAAATGACAATTGGTACACATTTCAGTCAGGTCCTCCCAAGGTATGTCAGATAACATAGGGAAATATTGTTTCACACACTTTCCTTACCTATTTTTATATCCATCCAAGATTTCGGCCCAACCAATATGACTAAAATTGATTACAATCTAACTTAAAAAATCACACAGATTCCAATATTTAAATTTTTTCAGTTACTCCACATACATTAGGAGGAAGCATTAGGAGGATATCCTCCTAATGTCAGAGGTCCTTCTAATGTTGGTGAGTAAACATGGGGTGTTCCTCCTAATCTTGGCAATGTGTACACACACACACACAGACATGCATATATATATATATATATATATATATATATATATATATATATATATATATATATATGAGATGGGTGCACAAAGTATAATGTAAGTAATGTGGATAGGTGACATATGAAATAATTGGCCACTCATTCGCTGAAAATCATGCTGATTTTGTGCTACGACACATTGATCCCAGTACATGGCTGTCACTTTTGGCTTGGTTAGTATACATACGAATTGTGTTTCTCTGATATTGGCTGATTCCTTGTGTCTTGTTTTGAATGTATGCTTCGTTTTCTGGTCTCAATTTTGTATTTATTGTATGCTGGTGGTAACATATGTATTAGTATGGTCTTGGCACATATACTCACAAATTTGTAATTAGAACAGAGTATGTATTAGTGCCATCCATCTTGGCGAGTTTTCAGTACAACAGCTGTAGCCTATTATTGATGTCCAGGTATGGTAGTAATGTTATACATATCACGTTAACGTGGTTTTGCCGTAGTAGCAGTATATTGGAGAGGCTTAAAACGAATCTCTGAGAATTCTTTATTTGAGTATGTGGCGTCAAACGAGAAACTGACAAATGATAGTGAAGAAGATAAATTGCCATGAGAAAGTAACGTTTTACGGATTATATATTAATAGTTTTTATTTGTCTTGTAATTATATGTATTGATAATTATAGTCTTTAATTTACTTTTGAGATGTTTTTCCTTTTAAATCGTAGTTGAGTGGAAAGTGTTTCAAGACACACCAACTGGTTGTCGAAATATTCGATATAGGTACTGTAAACGTTATCTCTAATCTCAATAAAAATACATTTTGTGATTCTAGTACCAATCACGCGTATTGTTACCTTTGTTCAGTACGAAACAGTAAAGTTACCCTTAGATGATGGCGGGCTTCCACAGTGTGAGGTGGGTAGTGTCATTCCACAGTCTATATCTGCTCTGCATAGTCTGGGTTCTGTCTTGCACGGAACTAGTACATGTGAACCCCCAAGCACAAAGACCTGGTTATGGGCTGAAGTTGACACCATAACACCTCATAGTCTCTGGCAGTAAACAAAATAGACTCAAACAGGTTGTAAGGCTATCGTGTGAGGAATAAAGATTAAGATCCCGTGTACACGGGTGGAAAGCGTAGCCCACTTTCCGGCACCGTGACTCCAGTGGAGGAGGATGAAATAGAATCCATCGTCCAGGATGCTGATAGTCATTGCTGAATGTAAAACCAGTGTCTGCGCTGGTATCGCTATCAATGTCAACCTTGCAGCAAAATATTCCTTATGGGGAGCTAACACTGACAGTGGTCTTCCACTGTAAAGAGTACACGTATCCCTATTAGACTGATCAGTTGCGTTTATCTGCTCAAGTTGGACATAGCACCACTAGATTTTGATGGATGGAGATGGACTTTATGCCAAGCTTATGTTCTCTACACTTGCTTTGAGAACAGGTTTTCGCTTCAACCGAAGCAAGCAGACTAGCGGAAGGTATAATTAGCTACTTTGGGAGTGGACAAGATGTGTTGGCCAGCCAATTGGGCTCCTTGTACCCAATAGCAATTTATAGAATGGTCATTTTCCTTAGTATTTTGTACACATGCGTGTTATAACACCCATCAGGAATGGTGATGGTTCGCATCCTATGGATGATGAGTGCATTGACCTAATACGAACGTTGCATGCATACTCGAGTCAGTGCAAATGTATTAATTTAGCGCCAGCTGTCTAACTGGATGGTTGGTCAATGGATCATAAATTATCAGAAACAGCAACGAAACGATAGTGTTGAAGTTAGTGCGTCATTTTAATTATGTCTCCAAACATAACGTCCGTGGCATTAACTATAGCGATGGAGGGGGGAGGAGGGAGAGATATAGATATATTGCTCATGCTTTGCTCGTATGTGAGTGATGGCGTTTCCTTCATACATGATTTTCAATATTGCAAATGTCGGCGTTACTTTGTAGAATATTATATGGATCTGATGGCTTAAGATAGATCAGTTGTCAAATTTGGAACTTTATATATATATATATATATATATATATATATATATATATATATATATATATATATATATACACACACACACACACACACACACACCAGTCTGCTCTGTTTGCGAGAAAACTAATACAGATGGCTTCGTATTTTAATGTCACTATCTATCTTAAGCCATCATGTATGCCAATATTAATCTATTATTTAACTTCCATCAACTGGAATAAACATGTTAACATTTTTTTTGTTTGCATTTTCTGTACTCTAAGTACGAAACAATAACTGTCTTCAATTAAAACACGCTTATTACAGAAATGTCAAGTTTATGATAAAGCTTCAGTTAATTTCCAGGAAAATTATAAAACCAATTAATGTACGCACCCAAACTGCAGTTTGATGGAATGAGCATATTATCTGAGAATATTTATAAGTGACTTAAGCAACAAATATCAACCACAGTTTTTTGTTATTCTTAAGTGCGCATCAGTATTTAACCTTACTTGTATCAACTGGCACCTGTCTACTTGCTGTTTTCAGTATTTAGTCTTGTTAAAATTTACATCGTACTTTCACTTATTGCCCGGATAGATTTTGGTTTTCACAACGTCAATAAAAAAGGTTAATTAATTTCCAAAGTTTCATCCTCCTATCAGTCCTGTGTAGACCGTTGCATCAATCTCATAATCTAGTTCAACTTTTACAAAACCAATAAGACTGCTTTTACATTAATACTTTTTTCAAGTATGATTCAGTCTCACTGTATAAATCTTACATGATAGGACTCTATGGTCATACACTCAGTAACAGTAAGAAGCACAATCAAAACGTTTTGTTAAACCTGAATAATAGAACTATCAAAGTGTAAATAAAAAGTTGAGGGAAACATACGAAATGAATCCAAAACAATTAAGATAGAGATGAAAGAACGTGTTATTAAATCACAAGTTTTGGATAAATTTAAAAACTGAAAGGTACGAATCATGACGTTGTCAAGATAGCATTGTGCATAATTCCTTTGATTATTTTGCAACAGTTCAGAAAAATGTTATAGACCAAGTGCTGAGCACTTTTTATTCCACAGAACAGTCCAATTAAATGTTTTCCTCTCAATACTATGTATGTACAACTTAAAACACGTTGGCAGACTTACAATAGGGACAAAAGAGATAAAAATGACTCCAAAATAGAAATGTATATGAGAGTTCAGTTCTCTTCTTACATACACTATTTTATGACTATATTTCAGAACATACCTCCACATGTCAGTTCATACTATTCAATGCAATCTATATGCACCAATTCATGTGACGTACCCAACGAAAATGGGAATTACATAATGCTTCTAGAGCCGTCCGAGCCCAATCAGCCAATGACAAGTTAACCAATAGTAGTCATTACGACTGTGATTAGTACTTGTCAACACGTACGCATCTAGATCCGACGTAATTGTACGCTTTTAAAAGACCCAGGTCACGTAGGCAAATCTAACTACAGCTATTATCTAAAATTTACAGCCATGAATAGAAATTACAAAAAGTGTATAACAGTCATATACCATGCGTTATAAAAATGATAGATATACATAACATACAAAGATAAGATTTGTTGTTGCCGCCTTACACTTTGGACAATTGGATGTTTTTTGTTTGGTTTTTTTTGTAACCATTTTTGTGGTGATTAGTTGTATTATTTACTCAAGCAAATGTACATAAACCCTGTTCTTGCATGCCTTCATCGTACCTGATGTATCATTTGTTTTTAAGACGCTTTGGAATATGATGGAATTAAAAATCTCTTTACAAAGAAGTATTTCTGATAGCTGTTAGGATCATGCTAGCTAAGGACGGGTAGCTTCGGAATCTGTGGGTAGAAAAACAGGGACGAATTACTCTTAGAACACAGAGGAGGTCACATTTCTTCGTACTTGCAGATTGTGTTTCAGTGTGATTTTTTTCTTCTCTCATATACCCTTTACCTTTTTGTTATTATTTTCGAGCAGATGTATACGAACGTCATGCATGAATCTGGGTTGATCTGTGTCTATGCACACGGTTGCTCACATGGTTGTGTGATTACGACTGTGTCAAGAGGCTCCTAATGCATATGCCTTGCAGTCCGAGAGACATTTGAATTTACAGATTGCTTCATTTAGTGCTTACTTACAGTTTCTGTTTTGTGGGTCTCTTTTCAATCTTGCCTTTAGTGTTGTTTCATCTTAGATTACTAGTCCAAATTGTATACTAAGCTGGTATTCATTTATATAAATTATTATCGTGAAAGTACATCTCAATCATAAACATTGGGTCCAGAATTACATCGATTATACCACGGCTTTTATCAATCCACGTAATTTGACTTCAGTCTGAGTCTACTTTAGGACTGTATTTCGCTCTTTGTGTTAAGCATATATATATATATATATATATATATATATATATATATATATATATATATATATATACATATACATATATATATATTAGCCAAAATGCGACCTTTGGTCGACATACGCGCAACCTTTAGGCGACAGTGGTCGCCTAAAGGATATATCTTGTGTCGCCCAAAAGTCAGACAGTATTTTCTACTGTTTCTGTGAAAATAAAACTGCATTGGTCACTTTATATATATAAATGAGATAGTAATAAGGTTAAAACTTATTTTTAAGTCAACTTTATTTAAAAGGATGCATGGATATTTCAATTTTAAATTTTGTATATATATTCGCGGTGCAACCTTTCGGCGACATCATGTATATTACGTATATCTTTGTTGGTAGCGTGTATGTTTATATTGCTAAGATAGATTTTAAGTTTATTTTTGATCATAATTGTTTTACATATCGCACATTTAACATATATAATGAAAAACCATAGCCCCGCATAGTATCTAAATATTTTGCCCACTTCTAGGTTTAACTTCGAAGTGATGCACATGTTTATATATTGGCCTAGTCAACTTCCGGAAAAGCTGTCTAAATTTTCAAAAATAATCACGGGTTTGCAGTTGCCTTACACAAAGCGCGTTGTAATTACTGCAAATGTAATGCAGGGATTTGTAGATGTAACAGGGATCTAGCAGTGTAACCAGTAGGAAGAATATTTCAAAGTATAGAAGAGGTTGGTTGATCATGCAATTTGACTGAATGTGACTGTTGTTTGTTTAATCCATCAAGAACTCCAGTTGCAAACTGGGCCAAAATACCTCACAGTGACTTGCATCATTCATAGATATAGTGCATACTGTAGGTTAAAGATTGGCTTTTGATTTAATCTACATGCAATTTAGGTGCTGGAGATACTACACAATGTCACACCATTATAGGGGTGGGTGTGTGTGTGTCTCGTATCGTTGCTTAGGGTAGTTTACCTATAAATGACTGACTATTTGGAGTAACATAGTTTTCCTCCATCAGGACATACACGATGATTACCTATAAAGAATATAGGGTACAGATAAAATAACCCCAGAACAACACCCACCTCCCACCTCTTAAACATAAGAGACAAGACATTCCCTCCCCCAGTACAAGTTTATCCCCTTTTAAACTTTTTTTTTTAACCAACACAATATATATACACTGCTGTCAGGCATTTCTGTGCACCTAAGGTTTTTGTTTCCAATACTGAAGCAAAACGCATACCGAATTTGAGCGATTGACAAAAATAAAATACAGCAATGCTTACCATTTGAAAAGATGCAATTGTCACCAGTATATTCTGTTCAAAATAATATTCATTTTGGACACAGGGGATACCACCCCCCTGTTTTCCTGACTCACAATATGTTGGCCTATTCTGCGCATAGCTTTGAAAAGATGTTGTAATGTTTATCCATCTTGCTATATAAATGAAATGTATTACTTTGGACTGTTTCTGTCAGCAGTTCAGTCGAGTAATTAGGTCAGATTTATAGTGTGTTTTACAAAATTGAACGTAAAAATGTCAATAAATGACAAGAGATATTAAGCAAACTAAACCAATCTTGTAAAAAAGTTAGTAATGTTCAACATTTTATGTTGTTGTTGTAGGGTTTAACGCCATTTTTCAGCACACGATAGGCTATACATGGCAGCCAGTATTAATGGTGGAGGAAGTACCCGGGAAAACCCCAGAAACAACCACCGACCCACTGGAAGCTACTGGCAAGCTTTCTCACATATCCACATTAGCCGAATCCGAGACTCGAACCCATGCAGAAAGAGGTAAGATGGCAGTGATCCGTAACGAAGAGCACTTTAGACCACTCAGCCACTCGAGGCCCCCAACATTTTATGAAAAATAAGCCATTAAGTGTAAGAGAAATAACAATAAATAGGATGTAATGTGTTTACAACGTCTTATTGATGGGGAAAAAATGCTACATAATTTAGAAACAGACTATATGCCAGGGAATTCGTTGAGAATTTGTGTGTTAGCAGCAAGTAGACACGTTGGGTAGCAGACGATTTTGTACATTTGGGACAACTTCTTGCAAAATTGGAAATTTGGATAAAAATACAGTTTTGTTGTAAGGTACACATTTCCATCTTTTAAAAGCTTATTTCGACTGCAAGAACAAACTTAAAGACCTAATGTTTCCTACCTGAAATATTCTCAGCATGTTTTTTATTTTTTAATGTTTTTCTAATTTCATGTTGTTTGTTTTTGTAATAATATTATTATGTTTCTTGTAGGTGTTGTCTAATATTGTAAAGCACTTAGAGCTTCTAATGATTAGGCGCAATACAAAGTGTTATTATTATTATATAATGTATTTGTTTATATGATTCTAAGATTCACAGTAAATCAAATTTTTGGGGTTACAGGTTCAAGAAGGTCATGAAGTGGGTCTTCACGTTGCCATTTAGAAGTCACATTTTTGCGTGCATTTCGAGTCTAAATGTAGGATATTTTGTATACTTTATGAATATCACTTTTCTTAATTAATGTACAATTCTTCTTTCTGAATACAAAATGGATTTTTGACCCAAATGATCAAATGTTTATTGAAATGACGTATCGTTGCACAGAATAGGCCGACATGGCGGTATGCATCTTTTTGTGTCGCCATGGACCATTTGATTCTCCTTTGAGTAGATAAATGAAATAGATAAGGAGATTAAGATGCCTAATGATAAAAGGACTTATTGCACGCACTTTTGTTTTTCACCTCACTTTTATGAGCATCATTACATACACTTTTAATCCATTACATTAAATCCTTCAGCTGTTCTTTAACACTTACATTTTTAAAGTATACCATATCCATTGGAAATAAAGCATTCCTAGCATAGAGATAGACTAAGAATTGATTGTACTGTATTTGACTATTATTTTGTGAATTACATAAAATCTGAGCCGTAATATTATTGTTTTATCACAGTGTTTCCCTTTACGCACATTTGTGCATCAGGGACGCAGGCTGGAGAAAATTGACGCACACATTTTGTTGCTGTTTGTTTTTCTGATGCAAAGGATTTTCATAATGTCATCAGGATTTATTTAACACCCAATGCATTGGACGATGGATGGCATTGTATTTTCTTCTAGCATAGGCACTGACTGGTTCCCCGCTTTGTTTGCTCCTTGCCTTGCGCTCCTCTATTCGTATAGCAAAGTGCAACACAGAGAACATTCGAAACAATGAACCAGACTAGCATAGGCAATGTTATGATGGAGTAGCTTCCCCTAATCTCACGAGCTCTCATGCGATTTTCATTAAGCCGTCATCTAGATGTTTAATCTCATTGCTTGATGCACTAGAAAGTGATCTTCAGATTAAAACACCGTGCATGAAAAATAATTAGCAAATAAAGTGAAAGAAGCAGAACACAAAAGAGTAACTGTGGATCTAACTTTAATGAAAAATGGAGAAAATAATGCCCTTGACTGGAATACGGTATTCATACATTAGGATTACCGGTGTGACTTATGATCGCGTGATTGCGAAGACTACAAAAGTGAATAATCCTTTCTTGACAGTGTTTTAGAATTTTTAAAAATCTGCCCTCGTTCGCCACAAGATATCTGGAGAACACATTATAACCCAAGACATTCTTTCACAACAAAGAAATCAGTAAACTTGCATAGACAAACGCGTTATTTGCATTACAAAGTCAGCGGGTCATGGCAGATTTTGTTGGTTTTTAACTTTGCTGCAATAAAAGACAGGTCTTAAAGTTCAAGTGTAACTTATTGGAAAGAAGATAATCACTATCCTCCTTGATATTTGGATAAATTTGTTCTAGGACGAAGTACAATGAAACCGATGATAGTACACATTTTATGAAAGGCAGTAATTTGACTGCCATTTTGTTAAAAAGATTTATTTGGCTTTTTGTATTGGCATGTATGTACTGTGTTGGGCTACACTATTGCTTCATATAAGGAGACTGTTAAAAGAACGACTTTAAAAGAAAAATGAACTAATAAAATTATTCTTTGAATGGACAGCGCATTTGTTTGTTAATTGTACATGTTGGTTCATTTATATGTTTAGAGAGAGAAAATGTTGTGCAAGTTGCAATATCCTATTTGAAGCTGAAAAAGTACGAGTCATATGAAAATTTGTCAGTACATTTTTGACCCCCCCATTTTTTATTTGACCCCCAGTTCTGACACCAAGGTTTTTTTTAACCCTCAATTTTACACTCCTGGGGGATACACTGTATCATGAAATTCCTTAATTAAATATTAATATTTCTGATTTCTTTTTGTCCCCCATCCCATTTTAAAATAGGCTAGTATTTCTGACGGTTTAAAAAGTTAAAACTTGTTCTGGCAGATGGGATTATGTCCTATCCTTCATTTCTTTGTGTGGATTTTATCCTACACCCAATAACATGGGTTATTAAATATAATTTGTTGGTATATCTTTAGCAACAAATATTTGTCTGTGGTGCCAGGAATGATAAAGTTTTCACATGTCAGAAAAATGGCTGTACAATTTTAGTTTTAAGTAATGGGAATTTTTTACACTTAATCCCAATAATACAATATAAGGTGTACACCCTGATATATTAGCTAGATGTTTTCCCCACTTCTAGGTTTGACCTCCGAAGTGATACCTTTGAGCACGATGCACATGCTTATATATTGGCCTAATCAGCTTCTGGAAAAGCCATCTCAATATTTTCAGAAATAATCGCGGGCTTGCAATTGCCTTACTAAAAGCACATTGTAATTACTGCAGATGTAATGCAGGGATTTATAGTCATAATAGGGATGTAGCAGTGTAGCCAGTAGGAAGAATATTCCAAGGTATAGAAGAGGTTGGTTGATCATGCAGTTTGACTCAGTGTGACTGTTGCCTGTTTATTCTGTCAATAACAAAAATACAATCGTATCTACCTGAGATACCCATGATATAGGCATTTCAGTTTAAATGTAAAATTGATGATATCACATATGATGGATATTCATGAGGAATTACAAGTACCTGCAGTTACAATATGAATTTTTTTTATGTAACAATGCCCACTATATGCACTAACTAACTGGACCCCCACATTGTTTCTGTGTTGTTTACATGCGTATCTTTAGGCTTTTAACCTTTGATTATTACTGTTTTTAATTGAACTTTTACTTTACAGATTAATTGTCGCAATAGTTATAAAAATGTTGGTCCACAATTTCAGAACGTTACATAAATGATGGTATGGTTTGGCTGTTGAATATTTGTGACGATCTTTGAAGTCCAGCAAGGAACCAGCCAGTAGTGGGGGAGGATGCTTTCAATAGGATATTTTGTTTTCTTTTGACTCAAGATAAATTTGTTTTTAAAATAATTAAATTTGTTTTTAAACTAATAGATACATGTATTATGTTTGTTTGTTTTTTATAGCTTTGCTGGTCATATACTAGAAGTGATTTTGGATGGTCTGTTGACTGTCTTCAGTAGTCTATTTTTTGTGTGTGTTAACACAAGTTTTTTTATTGCTGCTTCTCCTAAGCTACTTATAGGATTGACCTGAAGCTTTAGTCACATTGATCCCAGGGTCTAAAAAATGGTGCTGCTCTGACATCCAATATGGCGACCACAGTGGTCATCTTAAAAATATTGTTATCACTATTCCTAAATGGATGGTCTTATCACCATTCAGGCATTCTGTTTTCACTTGACATCTAGCTGGTCCCTAATGAAAATGGTATCACCAGTATGGCTGCCACTGACCATCTTGAAATTCTTGTTACTGTTACAGTAGTCCCCCTCTTGAGTGGCCACCTGCTCCTTAAGGCCAGAATTCATTGGCACTGACAAGTTTGTGTTCAAAAGTACCCCTCGCGAAAGGCCACCCGGTTAACGCAACCAGCGGCCAGCATATTAGTGCAATAATATAAAATTTACCCCTCACAAGCGGCCACTTTTTTTTGAATATGTATCCAGAACCAGTATTTTATTCATAACATGTGTTAAGTAATCCGATTTCTGTTTCCCGATGTCAGGTTTTCGTTACTGAAAGAAGTGTTGAGTAAAGTATATGTACTTCAGCTTTACTTGTCATAGAACAGAAGAGGTTATATGATTGTCTATCATGCATCATTTGTTATCCATCCATTAGTCTGTTACTGCTAATTTGTTGTCAAATCTCTTAAACTACATTGATGATGGCAGTGAACCTTTTCTTATACACGCATTCATCTCATGGTCTAATTGGTCCTAAATGAAGACGCTGCTACTCAGACATCCAATATGAAAACATAGTTTTCACCAGAAGTCTTAACATACAGGTATCGTCTAGTTGAAAATCTTGTCATTACTTCTAAATGGATGGTAATATAATGTTTTAACTAAAAGACTTCTGATGATGTCTAGTTGGTCTTAAATGAAAAGGGTGCTGATCTGAGTTCCATTATAGCTGTCACAGCCTTGATCGATCTTACAAGCTTTTTATCATTACTCCTCCATAGCAAATAGTTTTGTGACAATGATACTGTTCACAAATCCAATATGGCTATCATGGTGGCCATTTTGAGAACTTTGTCATCACTTTTTGTGCTAAATGGATTTCTTATTAACATGTGGATTTTACTAAAAACTTAAGGTTTCTAATGAAAATGGTGCCACTCAGGCCACCACAGTGACCAATTTAATAGTCAATTCAGCATGGTGTTTTAACTGAAAGACTTGTTGTGATGTCTAGTTGGTCATAAATGACAATTATGCTAAACTGATGACCCAATGGTCATTTGGAAATTCTTGCCCTACTCTTCAATGGAAAGTCATTTTGAGATGGGTATTCGTCAGAAGAGTTCTTCTGATGTATAGTTAGTCCTGAATGAAAACAATGTAAAATGACTCACAGTATGACCACCATGCTGGCCATGCTGAAAGTGTTGTTATCTCTGCTCCTGTTAAATGTATGCTTATATCAACATAGGGTTTTCACCAGCAGACTTATGATACCTAGCTGTTGCCATTGGTAGATGTTACATTGGCTGTCTTGAAAATGTTGCTGTCACTAACACACACCCCCCAAGCATGGATATGTATATTGTCATCAGTATTTCACTAAAAGACTTTTAATGTTGTCTTGTTACAACTCTATGGTCTTCAACTCAGTAAAAAAAAGATAAAAAATCATCAAGTTTAGTAACATTCAACAGAAAATTTATTTCCTTTTAATAAAAGGAACTTAACAGTATTGTGAATTAAATCCCAAATAGTCCTATAAATTCTGTCACATTTCCGAAAGTGTAATGTTCCAAATGAATTCCAATCTAGCATGTTCTGATATGTGAATGGTCTTGCTGTTTCAAATTGATGTAACCCAGAATATGACCTTGAATTAATTCACAATAATCCTTAAAGAGTGATTTTATCCTAAAGTCAATGAAAACTTTATAATTCCAATAAAAAGTGGTAATTAAAATAAATAAATCTCCTCATATAATAATTAAACACTTCTAAAGGACCAATTCAACAACAAATGTTAAGATAGGAATAGTAATTCTGAATTAAACAACATTACATGTATGATGTATGTACCTTCTTTTTTGACCTATGTTGCAATAAACCATTTTTGGGAAATAGTCTGTCATTTTAGTAGAATTTCCATCAAATTTGTAAATAAAAAAAGAAAAGAAAAAAGGTCATGTCTGTTTACATAAATATTAGCAAGCTGTTAAGAAAAGGGCAGGTAGATCATGTTTTTCAGATGGGAATACCGATGTCCTGAATTCACTTTATATTTTTGTTTTAAAAACTGGTGAATTGAAAGATCCAAACTGCACCTTTTCCTACTTGGATATACAAATGAAAAATTCATAGTGCAGCATGCATTTCAGTTATGTTTTTTAATCTAAGTATTTTTTTCTCTTGCTGGGAGTATAGTATACTATGCAAAAATAAGAGCAACTCCTGAGTAACATCTAATTTTCATGCACAAAATTCATTGTCATATTCCTGAAAATAACAACAACAATCTCCCAACTATAACAACAAATACTACTTTTACTACAATAAAAATAACAAGAGTCCCTAGAATGGACTGATGCTTTTCTGAGAATTTCCAGGAATTGAATACAATACCATTTTTTTGGTAAAGACTAAGTAGACTGTTATGTATACTATATTAATTTTTTTAATAATTATACATTGTTATGGGTCATTCTTTTGTTGTTGTTGTTGTTGTGGGGTTTAATGCCATTTTTCAGCACATGATAGGCTATACATGGCGGCCAGTATTACTGGTGGAGGAAGAACCTGGGAAAACCCCGGAAAGAACCACGAGAAGCTATTGGCAAGTTTTCTAACATACCCACATTGGCTGAATCTGAGATTTGAACTGGAAAGACAGAGGTAAGATGGCACTGATCCATAACGGAGAGCGATTTAGACCACTCGGGGCCCCGGGACATTTTGTAAAAAACATATTAAATAGTAATATTGTTTGTTATTGTGGGCTTTTACTTTAAGATAATGTAATTTTGTTTGTAAACATGTTAACTTGGATGTGAATTCAGGACATTGGTATTCCCATCTGAAAAACATGATCTACCTGCCCTTTTCTTAACAGCTTGCTAATATTTATGTATGGTTATTGTTATCTAGGAAATGATTGACTGTGGTGTTATTGCCCAGATTGAGTAAATAACAATATCAGATATGAAATTAATGGATGGAATAATAGAGATCTGAGTAGTGATATGAAATAGGACAACACAAGCCCCCCACCCCATATTTAAAAAATAACAATTTAATCAATTACATAAACAATATGAAATTGAACATGACATTGGATATACTTTCTCTTAGAAACAGAATTTCAAAATTTATAAGAAATGCAGTTATCCATTCTGTTATACCGATAAAACAAATTTGATCATTACTGCAGAATTGTAGTGATATGACTGTAAAATTGTGAAAGCTACATTAAAATTCCAAATCACATGCACATGATCCAAATGGCACAGAATTGTCTCTGGTTTGTCTCTACGTTGCGTTTCCCGCCACTTAACCTCATGTTAATATTGTCTCTTCTATATCTCGAACCATTATTCCAGCACGTCCTAATTAAAAATCAATCATGCCCTATCCCATGTGGCAGAGCATCCCATCCTTCACAGGCAGTTATTTATTGCAGGCCAAGCCTATACCCTAAAGTTAATTGTTACATGTCACCTTGACTGCAACAAGATTCCACTTAGTTATGGTACAATAATCATCTTCCAAAATTCATACTGTTACACTGATTTTGTAGTCAGGGTCACTGACCATTTAGGGAAATATAGTTTACTGACAGTATCTTCTGTTCTTTGTTACCTACTATAAACCAGAGATTGTGGATGTCATGCATTTGAGACTAAAGACACCTATTGATTTTGGGACAAAGATCCCCAAATACAGTTTCAACAAATTACTTTAAGTACTATATAAGCTAATTTGACCAAATTTTGTGGATGACTCACATTTTAGACAAGGAATACATCTATTGATTTTGTGGCTTTGAGCTCAAACTCCATGGTCACACTGACTTAAAGAACATATATTACCCGTCTTGACACATTCTGAACTTGAGATCTGTATCCCAAACTCTGGTCAGAATTTTTTGTTGGCTTGCATTTCATGCTTTAAACAAAGAACTGTTTTGATATTGGAGTCAAATGGGCACATGTACTCCATGAAGAAAATTGAGTTGACTGTGTAAAAAATGAAAACTTAATTTATTTCCATGACCAAATTGTTATTTGATTGCATTTGAGTTGAGAAAGATGAGGTGTTTGATATTATAGTAGGTAACGACTTTTGAGGTTCCACCCACCATAATGGAGGTACGAGGGCTGCTACTGATTCTTGGGGAATGCACTGAATGATGCTCATAATTTTGGGAATGGGTGTTTGGTGTACCATTTATTGAACTCATTTGGTGATAGCAAAACAAAACTTAAAGCATGTATCTCAGAACATGATCAAGTGGATTATTCCTTAGCCCACCATGCTTTATTGTTTTCAGAAGCAAGATATTGCCTTTTATGGAGTTAAGAATGGTTTTGCATTTCTAATGAAAAAAGTAAAGTTGTCGTATAATTTCAGCCATATTTAGAGATGTTTTCATGAAAACTTTTACAAAAAATATAGCATGGGACATCTGTCACATTGCCATATGAAACATACTTTGCATAATCTCAGGATCATATGGAATTGAAACCAAGGCATACAAAATATCTTGCCTACTCAGGATGTTGGAATAAAGGCCTAGTGTGATGTCTGGTGAAGGAAAATGAGGCTTCTTGCTGCAAATCTTGGCAGACTTTGGGTGATGCAGTAACCACTGATAGTTTTCAAATTTGGCCAGAAATGTTTGTTGTGTTTTTGCTGTTGTAAACAACATATTACATTACTAAGTCTTCTTTGTGATTTTAGTTTATATATTAAGATAATTAACACTTAGAGATAAGCATGGCTACAGATGTTGAGTTATGGGTCTGTTTCCTTTTTAAATGAATGTTCTGGAAGCAACCTTGCAAACTAATGCATTACATACAAGCAAACCTAACAACTTGCTTACCTCCTACAGCAGAACAACTCGATAACTGCCTGCATTCATTGCTCAACAAACATGCCCCAGCTACCAAGTGAAGAGTATCAATTCAAAAGTGTTATCCATGGTATAGCAGTGTTAGGGACCAGCTTAGCAATGCTAAAAGAGACAGCCGTAAAGCTGAAAGGCTTTGGCTTTCCACCAGACTCGCTATTCATAAGCAGATCTATGAAGCCGCTAAGAAGAATGCCACAAATATAGTCCATGCAGCAAAATCAGCCCACTACACTACTAACATCATGGAAAGTTCCAGCTGCAAAGAGCTCTTCAAGATTACTAACAAGCTAATGTCAAGGAACAAATCTATACCACTTCCAACTACCTTCTCTCCTGTCGACCTTCCGGACATGTTTGCAAATTTCTTCCGTGACAAAGTACAAGCCATTAGAGACATGCTTGACACCAGTTTCACTTGACTCATCATTACCATACTGTTGGGATACAGAATTTGAGTGGCAACCATTAGCAGCATTTGAACCTGTCTCTATGGATTTCGTACGTACAATCCTGATGAAGAGTGCACCAAAGTCATGTGAACTTGATCTAATTCCAACATGACTGCTGCTTGAGTGCTTAGATCCAGTATTGCCTTCACCAACTGATGTTATTAATATCTCTCTCTCATCGGGAATTCCCATCATTTTTCAAAACTGCCATTGCAAAGCCTCTGCTGAAGAAACCAACAATAGACCATAACAATTTAAAGAACTACCGCCCAGTTTATAATCTCCCATTCATTTAAAAAATCTTAGAAAAGATTGTTCTATCCCAGCTTGTATCTCATCTGAATTCAAACAGTCTTTTTAGCAATGTACAATCTGCATATCGCCCTTGCCACAGTACTGAAACTACTCTTCTAAAAGTAGTTAATGACATCCTCTCTGCTTTGGATAGCGGAAAGATTACAGTCCTCACCCTCGTTTTGTCTGCAGCATTTGACATAATAGACCATGATATATTACTTCACCGTCTCCAACATGTATTTGGCTTTCATGATACAGCCTTACTGTGGTTCAAGTTCTCCTTGGTCAACAGGACACAAATTGTATCTGCAAATGGAATGCACTGCAGCCCAGTTGATTATGTTGTGGTGTTCCACAGGGATCTGTTCTTGGACCTGTTCTCTTCATTCTGTACACTCAGTCGCTCTCAAGTGTCATAGATCATCATCCAGTGTCTCACCAATTGTAAGCTAATGACACCCAAATATACAAATCTAGCCAACAAACTGAAGTTGATGCTACCATCCAAGGTGTAGAGAGGTGCATTTCTGATGTGAAATCATGGATGACATGTAACAAGCTGCAAATGAATATGATAAAACTGAGGCCATTCTGATTACGATACAAAGACTTTCTCATTAATATCCTTTACCTCAAACAATAATTATCAGCAACACCAACATTAAATTCATACAATCAGTACGAAACCTAGGTGTTACTCTGGACAGTACTCTCACATTGCACCAACACGTCATGAACATATGCAAGGCTGCATATCTTGAGCTGAGATGCATCATTTCCATTTGCAGGTATCTTTCAGTTGATGCCACTAAAACACTTGTGTGTTCATTAGTACTTTCAAGACTGGACTATTGAAACTCAATTCCGTCTGATTCATCTCAATATTTACTCCAAAAACTTCAAAAAGTTAAAAACACAGCTGCTTGGATCATGCTTAGAGTACCACAATCAGAGCCCACCTCCCCACTGCTCTGTACCCTACATTGGCTATCCATTCGATCCAGAATCAAATACAAAATTTGTTCTCTGTGCTACGTTTCACTGACGGACTCTATTCCAACATACCTATCTGTACACACTAGCAAGATAATAATGCTCCTCTTCTGACAATCATATACTCATTATTCCCACCATGAAAACAAAGTCATAAAGACAGCGTTCTTTTGCATACCAGGGCCCAGAAACGTGGAATGAATTGCCTACTGAACTTAGACACAAAGACACAGTGATCCCATTCAAGAGTGCTATCAAAACTCACTTATTTCGATGGCAAGAACAAACTTAAAGACCTAATAATGTTTCCAACCATAAATATTCTCAGTATGTTTTTTTTTGTTTTCTAATTTCATGGTGTTTGTGTTTGTAATCATATCATTAGATATGTTTTTTATAAGTGTTGTCTAATATTGTAAAGCGCTTAGAGCTTCTAAAGATTAAGCGCTATACAAAGTCCTCATTATTATTATTATTATTGTGAATTTAATGGAAAAATGAACTTCTGACCTTCATCCAGGTTATGTTATTGTGTCTCGGCTTTTGTTATATATATATATATATATATTGTATATATATATTGTTTACTTCAGAATGATTCATATCTTAACATCAGTCTACTGGAGTCAATTGTGTTCAATTATATTTTGTGACGATTTAATTTATTTATTTCAATTATTGATTTTAATTACAAAGTACTCTTTGATTTTAGGACTAAATTACTATCTTGGAATTATTGTGAATTTATTCAAGGATATTTTGGGTTATATTGTTGCATTACATCGAGACTGTCAGCACATCCATACTATTCCAGACTTCTCACACATAAGTGCATTCAATATCGAATTTCTTTTGGAATACTACTGGAATTCATTTGAAATACTTGATACCCATTGGACTTAAGTTATAATTTGTTGAGACTATTTGGGATGTAATTCACAGTAGTGTAAGTTCCTGTTAAACTTTCACTTTGTGTTCTTGGGAAATAAACTATCTGTTGAATTTTATGAAAAGCTTGTTGGTTTTCACTATATTCTGATACTTAGAGTCATAACACCAGTCAGTGTTGTGTTTGGGGTTTTGGGGTGTAAAAGAGATGTACAGTACTGGTATAATGTAGTGCCATTTTTCTTTGCATAGAACCTAGTAATTGTATACTTTTTATAATTATGAATTTATATTTAAAAAATGCAGCTAGATTGAACTAGTTGCAAATTGTCATATTGGTTCTTTAATTAAATTGGAAATAAATTAAAGGATACTGAATTTCTCTTAAACAGGTCTAACATATTGTTGCCAGGGGGAGGAGGGTCAGATCCCTTGCAAAGTTGTGATCATAACATTTTATGGAAATGAAATTAATTCTGAGTTGTTTTTGGGTGATTTTGTAACTGTCAATATTCTGTGCCCAAGCTTTAAGCATGTCAGTGTAGATTAACAGTACATGCATACAAAATTTGTTGTTATCTATCTGTTTATAACAGCTTGAACTCACTAGCCAATACTGTGGCATGCAGTTATATAAATATATATTGCAGTGTAAACTGTGTTTGTAGCCATTAATTGAAGAACTTAAGGTACCATGATGGAACACTGCATTGCAAGTTTCTCAGATTTTACTTTTCACACAAGATTTATTTAGGATTCATGTAGAGCTTAAAGAAAAAAAGAAACCTTATAGCGCAATGACTAGGCACCCTCTAAATCAAGATTGTGCCCCTCTTGTAAGCTACTGTCTGATCTGTTCACAAAAGGTGCTGTATAATTTGCCTCAAAGAAACCATGATCCATTTGTCGAAATTATGCATTTGCACAAAAACTTCAAAGTATAGGACTGGTATAGTAATACAGTTTGCCCAGCTCTGAAAGTTTTGCCAGGCTAGCAAATTCTTTCCCGCCTCCAGCTGAAAGTGCCCCCCCCCCCTCCCCGGAATTGGCTAGTTGATTACCCCCCCCCCCCCGCCAATTACACCATTAGAACATTAAATAGCAAAACTAAATTTATAAAAACAGATACTAACTTAGCTTAAAAAAATTATAAGAACAAATCTCTGCCCCCCACCCCACCCCCCGTATATATTAGTTTTTAAAACCAATCATATTAAAATAAATATTTATGTTGCAACCTTCCATATTAACAAAAATATATATAATATGTCCATTCTTCATTGAGGGGGTTATATGTTTTTCTTATTTTGTTTGGATTTTATATATAATTAGAATATAAGATGAGGAAATAAAACTTTTGTAAGATCTCACTTGGAAGAAATATGATTGTCCCAATTTGTCAGTTTTTATTAGCATGTATAAAATAATTTTGTATTTTATTGAAATTGTAAATTATAAAGAAAACAATAGGAAGTTTGCAACCACTGTTGTAAGTATTCTAGGCATTCCTTACTTTATGTATATTTAATGAAAGTGTCACAGGTGTGATGATTACAGGTGAATGTTATTGTTCTAACGCATATTTTGGGTGTTCAGTGGATCAGGGAAGGGTGGTCAGATTTTGAAAAGAAATAAAGCCACAAAACCTCTCTATTGCAAAACCCACCAGAAATGTCATATGTTCTATACACAGTAATTTTCACAGGTAATTCCAGGTGTTCCCTACAGGAAATTGGTCTATAATCCCATTTATAAGAGCATCCGGTGGCATAAAATCATGATATAAATAAATTGAGGTTAAAGACTTTACTGCAAGTAGTGGTATACTTTATAAAGATGACTTCTTAGAAGAAAGGAAGTATCAGCAGTCCTAGCAAGCTTTCATTATGGTAAGTAGTACTTAAAAAATTATTAATAATAATATAATATTAATGCAAAATTCTAAGATACTCAGATGACATGTACAGAGCCTGGGTCTATTGGCCATAGTCCACACAAAGAACCCAATATAGCACTACTTACTAAGCTACTTAATATATTGATACATCCATACTCTATCAAAATCAATTATCCATCAGTATTCCAGGAGTGGAATCTGTTTGTCTCTTCTCCCTCTCTCTCTCTCTCTTTCTTGTCTCCCTTTGTCTTTCTCACTCTTCCTCTTTGTCATCATTTCTTCCTATCTCCATATTCCTTGTTTTCATATCTTTCTTCCTCTCTATATCTTCCTTTCTCTCCCCGTCTTTTGTTCTCTTGTCTCTCTTTTCCATTCTGTCTTCTTTTTTTCCTCTCTCTCTTCCTTAAGTCTTCCACTTGCCCTCTTAATCCCTTTCCCTTTCTTCCTCCCTCTTGTCCTGTCTTCCTTTCTCTCTCTCTGCCACATCCTCTGTGTCTGTCTTCATCTTTCTTTCTCTTCCTCTACTCTCTTTCTTTCCATCTCCTCTATCTCTCTCTCACTTTTCTTCTCTATCTATTCCTCTTGTTTTCTTCTCCTATCTCTTTCTTCCTGTTTTCTTATATCTCCTCTATCTCTCTCTCACTTTTGTTCTATGTCTATTCCTCTCACTCTCTTTCTTCTCCTATCTCTTTCTTTCTGTCTTCCTCTCTCACTTTTTCACTCTCTCTCTCCTTTCACCATCTGCCTCTAGAACTCATATACTCCTCTTCCTGTCATTCTGTCTCCCTCTGTCTCTCTCTTCCTTTCTTTTTCTGTCTCAATTCCTTTCTCTCTTCTTTCTCTCTAGCTCTTGCTCTTATGCTCTTCTTTCTCTCTGTGGTACACAAAGTACATAATTATAAATTGTAAACATTCTTTTCTTGTACTTTTGAAATATAATTGTTATATTTTTATTTTAACAGATAAATACATCTGGTGGACATGACAAAACATATGAGAAATGCCAGGAAGGGTATTACTGGATGTGGATGAAACAACATATGTCAGTGACTGCAATAAATACAATAGAGTGACTCTAGGCCAATACTAGCAGTACCTCCTCTGAATTCGTTACCAGTGCCATCAAAAGTGTTGAGTTTAGTTGGAATCAATATTAGCTGTCCTCTTCCAATAACAGACAGCAGGAACAAATATATTGTTGCAGCCACAGATAATTTTTTTCAAATGGTCTCAGGATGAAGGTCTCCCCAACAAAAGTGCTGATGAAGTAAAAAAAATTCTACTTAATATCATGTTATCAGGGAAAAGAGTTCACAAACCTTTCACTCAGTCTGGAATTTATTAACAAAACCTTGCAAATGACTATTTTAATATAGTGTTATGTTATTAAGAAGAAGTATGAACAATAATTGAAAGCTGTATTTTATTCCATGCAGGTGATTTTTGAAAGGTTATTAGTCTGAAATTGTAATCTGTATTAAATTTAATGTAATGGCTCATTTGAAATAAATCCTATATGAGTTTGTTACATGAACTTATTACATGTATTATATTTCACATGTGGGCCCTTAAGCAGATTAAGAAAGAGACCATTAATGAAAAAATAACCAATTAGTTGTATTGGGGAAAAATCGGTTAGCTAATTCTGCTGCGCCCCCCACCCCACCCCCCGATTTGTTAAGTAACCAATTCTATGTAAGGTATTTCACTTGTAGGCATTAAGTATATTACGAAAGAACCCATTAATAATACTAAACTATTTGGTTGGGGGTGGGGGAAATAATCAGCTAGCTGATTCTGGCCCTACCCCCCACATTTGTTAAGTGACCCATTACATGTATGATGTTTCACATGTGGACATTAAGCTTATTACCAATTAGTCCAGCCGGGGTGGGGAGGATTGGCTGTTAAACTGGTTGAGCTAAATTATACTCTGATAAGCATGAAATTGGGGCATGTGTTTTACTACATTTAATAGTGAGACACAGTATGTGCATGCTTGTTAGAATCTAACTGAAAAGTCTGAATATAATCAGTAAGAGAAATTAATATATTTTTTTTTTTACTGTAACAAGATATACCAAGGGATGTGGGGAAAGTTTGGGGTTGAAAATTATCTCAATCCAGATGGATTCAGCCTAAAATATGTATCAGATAATGAGGGATCATAGCCAGTTATCTTCCTTTTAAACTGATTGGTGGCAGCATGGAACAAAGCAGTCCAAAATTGTATGCAGTATATTTCCTATAGCATCTACATTTTGCTATGCAAAATGTCTCAATCATAAATTATGGTTAGGATTTTTATGAGTTATGGCAATATGCAGAATTGGGGTGTACATATGTTAAGAGGGAAAGTATCAAATTCCTGAGACCGCTCCGGTGGCCTAGTGGTTACAGCGACCGCCTTGGATGCGGGAGGTCGTGGGTTCGATCCCCGGCCGAGTCATACCAAAGACTTACAAAAACGGTACTAACAGCTGCCTCGCTTGGCGCTCAGCATTAATAGGTTAGTGTTAGGACTGGTCGGCCCGGTGTCAGGATAATGTGACTGGGTGGGACATCATGCTACATGTCTGCGGCATGATGCCCCAGTGCTAGACATCACTATAAACTGCCACATTGCAGACATCATAGTGATATGACTGAAAAATTGTTAAAGCTACATTAAAAATCCAAATCACATCACATCACATCAAATTCCTCATATACGGAATTATTATTTTTAGCAATCTCATTAATGTATGTTGAAATTTTTTATTTAATTTCTATTGACGGGTCTTCGATAATGTTTGTAGTATTTTTCATCATTTAATTGATGTTCAACTTTTTAAACATAATCATCTTGATTCATAATAATAATAGTGTTTGACTTATCATCCTTTTTAATCACAATACTGTCGTGATTCATTAGATTATATAAAGACTTAATTTCGTCTTTATAAATATTACTATGATATTGCTTTTTATGATTACCAGTTAATATCTCTTTTGTGATCGCGTATATATAAAAATCTAAATATGAATCACATAAAAGATGATATACATCTGTTATTAAAACGTTATCTAGGTGACAAGTATTGGGGTGACTTCTCCAACCTTTTGGGGCGACTTCTCCAACTACTCTGGGGCGACTTCTCCAGATACGTTGGGGTGAGTTCTCCCAGGGCAAGTTCTACATGGGGCGAGTTCTCTGCATACCGGTTCCCAGCATGGATGTTTGGCAGTGGTTCTAGCTGTAGACTTTCAGTCTGAACTTGATTCAATAACCCGTTCTAGCCTTGATTGTATGCACCGCCCGTTCCGTACTTGATTCATTAGTAAATAGATACCCCGAGGCGACTGTTTGTCACCTGCACTAAACACAATGGCCTATTTTGAACCAATATGGTGACAGCAGGAGAAGACACGTGTGTATCCAAGTACTGGGACCAAATTTTTGCCAAGAAACGATTTGATCGATATAAAAAAATTTAATAATCTTTAATCTGGTCACTTTTGCAATACACATGAATTAGAAGTATTTAAAGTTTACAAAGTTGGGGATTTAAGAGCACCACAATGTTTTTTTTTAGATGGTGTAACAGTGTTGATGAGACTGGGCTAAATTCTAGATTGAGTATTATCCCACCCACCCCACCCCAAAAAAACAACACCGGCAATAATTGCTTTTTTTTAGTGGAAACAATAATGCTCATTCTCAACACGTTTTACCCAGAAAGTAACATTCACCACAAAAATGCATCATTCACCTTAACACATTGCACCCAGCAAGGCAAATTCCTGTGTTTAGTGTGGAAATTTAAAGAAGATGGCATGAGAAAAGAAAAAGAAAAAAAAAACTTGAAGGAAAGGGAGGGGACCGTTACAAATTTTTTACTTTAACACGACACAATGTTATTGCTTGGATTTTAACATAAACAAAACCTATTATTTCCATTATATTAGTTGAAAATAAATTAAAATGAGTTTTAAAAAATTAATCCCAACATGAAAAACGTCCCATCCCAACCACCTTTAATTACATGGTCCAAACCTTATATTAAACATGTAGCTGATTCTGTGTGGATCGAAAGTAGGGCATCCTTGCATTTTAACACCTCATCTTATAGTGCATGTGTAATTAATACATTAATGTAAGGAATGGAATTTTAATAAATAAAAAAGGCGTCCATCATTTGCATCTCTCTGTCCATCCTCAACCTCTACATTTATGATGTAGCCATCTTTAGATAACATTTTAAAAAGAATACTTACATTTAGGTATAGAACAATATTGTTATCAAAATCTCTGTCTAAAAGTGTTAAGGGGAAAATCAACATGATTAAAGAATATTTATATTGCATTTAGTGACCTAGCAACCATCAAGCTATGCCAATGATTGCTCTTCACTGCTTTAAAAAATTTTCTTTTACTGAATACAACAGAAACATTCATATGTTGACATTATATTTTATTTACTTGTAGACACTGCATTACTGTTAAGCATCCACATCATGGAATGCTTTCTGGCTATGTGGACACAACCATGAAACAAAAGATGGAGACAGGTGGCAAGTTCTGGAAATAATTAAACAATTTATCCACTTCTTCCAAATATCCTATCTAGTTACTGAAACCATCATCATCATCATTGGCGACTCGGTCTCGAAAGACCATATGAATAGCGCCCTTGGGGTGTTGTCTGTCTCTGTTGGCATCGTCTGCTGTGGCTGTGCAGGCCTATACGTGAGTGACAGTCCTTACTGCAGTTTATGCAGACATACTGGGAAGTCTGCGTTACTGTGGTTGCTGTTGCGTTCTTCTTTCTCTTACGTTTCTCTGCCGCCAACTGGCCTCTCCTCGCATCAGCGACTGAAATGCCATTCTTTACCATCAGTCTCCAAGTGCCTCGGTCCTCAGCCAGCTCTTCCCAGCTATCGGGTGAAATGTTGCATGCCTTCATGTCCCTCTTGCACACATTTTTGAAATGGAGTGAGGGGTGTCCGACTCTTCTCATGCCAGTGGCCAGCTGTCCATATAAGATGTCCTTTGGCAGCCTTCCATCCTCCATGCGTCGGACGTGACCAAGCCGTCGAAGGCGGCGTTTAATTAGCAGGGAGTACATGCTGGGGGTACTTGCACGCTGCAGGATCTCGCTGTGTGGAACACGGTCTTGCCAGCTGATTTTCAGGATGCGTTTTAGGCACCGTATATGGAAGGAGTTGAGCCAGCGTTCTTGCCTCATGTAGGTACTCCACGTCTCACTTCCATATAGAAGGGTGCTGAGAACGCAGGCCTGGTAGACTCGGACCTTGGTGTGCTCTGCGCGTTGTTTTCCCAAACCCTCTTTGTTAACCGAGCCATGATGTTGTTTGCCTTTCCAAGCCTTCTGTCCAGCTCCATATCAATCGAGAGAGTGTTGCTGATGGTTGACCCTAGGTAGGTAAAGTTGTTGACTGCTTCCAGGGTGACACCGTTGATTTTGATTGAAGGGGCAATGGTGGTATCTTGCACGCTGACATTTGTTTTTTCCAAGCTGATTGTGAGACCAAACTGCGTGCAGGCAACAGCAAAACGGTCTCCCAGTCTCTGGAGGGCTTCCTCGGTGTGGGCCACAAGAGCTGCGTCATCTGCAAAAAGCATCTCCCTGATGAGCACAGCTCTCACTTTGGTCTTTGAGCACAGTCATGCCAGGTTGAACAGCCTCCCATCGGACCTGGTGTGTAGATATATGCCATCCATGGACGTGTCGAAGGCGTAGGACAGGAGCAGGGAGAAGAAGATCCCAAAAAGTGTTGGTGCCAGCACGCAGCCCTGCTTCACACCACTGTTAATTGGGAAGGAAGTTGAGGATGATCCATCATACAGGACTGTTCCCTTCATATCTGCATGGAAAGAGATTATCATGCTGAGGAGTTTTGGGGGGCAACTGATCTTACTCATAAGTTCAAAAAGGCCTTTCCTGCTGACCAAGTCAAAGGCCTTGGTGATGTCGATGAACATCATGTAGAGTGGTTGACCTTGCTCTCTGCTCTTCTCTTGGAGTTGTCGTAGGGAGAAGATCATGTCTGTCGTTGACCTGCCTGCTCTGAAGCCGCACTGTGATTCCGGGTACACACGGTCTGCCAGCAACTGCAGCCTGTTGAGTATGATGCGGGCTTACACTTTACCAACAATACTCAAGAGCGAGATCCCTCTGTAATTATTATAGTCACTGTGGTCACCCTTGTTTTTGTAAAGGGTCACAATTGTGGCATCACGCATGTCTTGGGGGACTACTCCTTCCTCCCAGCAGCGGCAAAGTAGCTCGTGCAGTGGTTTAATCAATGCTGGTTTTCCACGTTTGATAGCTTCGGGCGGGATGCTGTCATTACCTGGTGCTTTGTCGTTTGGAAGGCAGTTGATTGCTTTGCTGAGCTCCTCTAAGGTTGGCACTTTGTCGAGCTCTTCCATGGTGGGCAGATTCTTTATGCTGCTGAGGGCTGCATCAGTGACTGACGTTTCTCGGGAGTATAGTTCTGAGTAGTGCTCCACCCATCTGGCCATCTGTTGCCCATGGTCTGTGATCTTCTCTCCCGTCAGGGATTTCAGGGGAGCGACCCCTTTCACTGTAGGGCCTAGAGCCTTCTTGATGCCACTGTACATGCCTTGGATGTGTCCGGACTCGGCACTGCGCTGGATCCCTTCACACAGTTGTTGCCAGTACTCATTCGCACACTGTCTAGCAATGCGTTGGGTGTTACTTCAGGCACTTCTGAGAGCAGCAAGCGTCCGTTCATTAGGGCATTTTTTGTAAGCTATGAAGGCTTTTCGTTTCTCCTCGATTTGTGGTTCCATCCTTGATAGGTGTGCATTGAACCAGTCCTGGCTGGGTCGTTCCTTCTTGCCAAATGTTGACATAGCTGTACTGTAGATGGCACCCTTCATGGCGTTCCACTTGGCGGTAGCGTCATACTCAGGCAGGTCCTGGAGAGCCTTGTTCAGGGCAGACACATACTCCTCCACCTTGGCAGGGACTGACATCTGTGCAGTGTTTATGCGAGGACGTACTTTTGGTTTTGAGCGGTGTAGCATGTGTGGCTGTAGTCGCACTCTGCTGCTCACAAGGGCATGGTCGGAGTCACAGTCTGCACTGTGGTAGGTTCTGGTGGAGAGGACGCTGTTAAGGGCAGAGCGCCTGGTGATGACCAAGTCGAGTTGGTGCCAGTGATGAGATCTGGGGTGTTTCCATGACACTTTGTGTTGTGGCTTACACTTGAAGAAGGTGTTTGTGATGCACAGGCCATGGTAGATGCATAGCTCCAGCAGTCTCTGGCCGTTTTCGTTGGTCTTTCCAGTGCCATGATATCCGAGGCAGGTAGGCCATGACTCGTGGTCCGCACCTACTCTGGCATTAAAGTCGCCGAGGAGGAATAGTGGTTCATTTTTGGGGCATCCTTTGATCTGTTCGTCCAGCTGCCCATAGAACTGATCCTTCACGTCTTCTGATGACGTGAGGGTTGGGGCGTAGACACTGATGATGTTGACAGGACCTGAAGCAGTGGTGAGGCGGATGGACAAGAGACGCTCAGTGCCCCCTGTGGGAGGTTCAACCGAGGCCAGGAGATTGTTTTTGATGGCAAAGCCCACTCCGTGCTGACGGGGCTCCTCAGGTTCTCGACCCTTCCAGAAGAAGGTGTAGTTTTCCTCTCTGAGGTTGCCACTAGAGGCGAGCCTGGTTTCCTGGAGGGCAGCTATGCTGATATTTAGTCTGGTGAGTTCTCTATCGATGATGGCCGTCTTTCTGGTGTCGTCCACTTCTCTGAGGTCGTCGGAGATGCCTGTACACATGGTGCGCACATTCCAGCTTGCAAATCGAAGAGCTGGAGTCTTCTTTATTGGTTTCTTGTTTCTTTTGTCTGGTGTGGAATTACCGTCTGCTTGTCATGCTGAACAACACACTGAGCTCCAGACACCCACTGGAGCAGGCAGACGATGGCGGGTCAACACCTTATTGACCGGGGGCTGCCCGGCTTGAGGCGGGCGATAGTTGGCCAGTGGGACACGATGATCCCTCCCACCGTCAAAGCTGACCCGTGGCGCCCCTTCCCTACGCCAATCGGGTGGGACTTATAACCCGTAAACTGTCAGCTTCCGTGTTGTTTCCTCACTCAGTAGCGAGACTGGAGTGTCCTCTCCAGGGCGCAAGCCTGGGCGTGGAGTATGGAGATCCTGGGCTGCCCAGACGTCAGGATCCCCCTCTCGTCCTTGCTGGTGGGGTCCAAAGGAATGCTGAGCATGACATTTGGCACCAGTTTGGATGCAGGAGCTGCCGGAAGGAGGTCATAGTCGACCCCCAGCCGCCTTAGGGGCTCCACTCCTGATTTTCTGTCTGGATTTACTCCCGTAGCCTTTCCTTCTCCCGAAGATATCCACAAGGCAGTGGAGCCATAATCCAATGGATGGGATTTGGTTGGTTTTGAATCAGAGTTTCCTTCTCCTAGATGAACTGCCTGACAAGGCTAACGAACTTCATCTGCCCGGGTTTGGGGTCAGAGTTTCCCTTCTCTTAGACTGGTTGCCTGCCAAGGCTAATGAGCCCAGTCTACCCACCCAGTTATACCGCCGGGTACTCGGTCGCGTCACACAGCAGGCTCTGTTAAAACAGGGGGCACTGCGTGAAGGTGCTGCTGTGGACACAATAGTGTAGTCGAGGCCATATGCAAGTAAGCTCCCGCCCCGCAGAGCGAGACAGTGGTCCTGCGGCAATCACTACACCTGGGAAGGAGGCTATGAGAGACGCTTCACTTTCCTTTGGCAAGTGGGACATCAGGCCCAGGCCACACACCCCCCATATATACATGCATATGCAGATTTATCCATGCACATATAATCTAGATACATGCAAGGCAAATTCATGGTATTTTTTTAATACTAAGTATAGCTAGCCACTAATACTGTGACAGAAGCTTATGTGTAGCTGATTTTGAGATGACTAAATTTGCATGCAAATAACTTTGTTTAAACCATTATTATTTCCTGCAAACAAAGAAGCCTTGGACCAATTTGTGTACTCTGTTCTTAGTAATCAGTCAGCCAGAGATGAGGCAGATGAAGAATCTGAACCAGAAACCACTCTCTTGGATCATCAAGGTACTTTATATATTGACCCAAAACTTAGCAATATTGGAAATGTTAAAAATTTACTTGAAACAAAAATATGGTGACCAGGCTGCAAGAATTCCAATCCACAGAATACAAACTCCACCTGGATAAATGAATTTATGTGTTTTTGTTTGCAGAAGACATTTTAGTATATTCCTTTATTCTCCATAATTATTTTTTACCTTGTTTCCTAATGGCAAAACCGCTCCGGTGGTCTAGTGGTTAGAGCGTCCACCTCGGATGCGGGAGGTCATGGGTTTGATCCCACGGCCGAATCTCACCAAAGACTTACAAAAACAGTACTAACAGCTGCCTCGCTTGGCGCTCGGCATTAAGAGGTTAGTGTTAGGACTGGTCGGCCCGGTGTCAGGATAATGTGACTGGTTAGGGCATCATGCTACATGTCTGCCGCATGATGCCCCAGTGCTAGACATCACTATAAACTACCACATTGCTGACATCGTAGCGATATGACTGAAAAATTGTTAAAGCTACGTTAAAAATCCAAATCATATCACATCACATCCTAATGGCAACGTTTAACCACTGGCACTGTATACTCATTATTGTGCTGATGTGAAATTAATGTCTATACATACATACATACATACATATGCAGACTGTTATTTTTTCTTCATTGGTAAATATTTTAAAATGTATTGATATCCATTTCAGAAGCACTCTGGACAAACAAGAATATAAAGGCACCACTTAGCATTTATATTGAAAATAAAAACAGGAAGATGCCATGGGCAAAGTTAGGGGAAATGGTGAAAAAGAACATTGCCATGGGTAACTCAAAATTTGGTGACAAGTGTAGGCTGAAAATCAGGGGATTACAGCAAAATATAAGCGAGCAGTTGAGAGATTAAATCACAGTGGTGGTGAGGGTTTTTCTATACCAGAGGAGCTTGAAGACGCATTTGGAGATGAGAAGCATGTTGGTAGTGTCCTGATGTTGAACTCTTCAAAGTATCAAAAAGGCATGTATGACTATTTACAGTAAAACACGACTTCCTCATTTAATGAATTTTAGTCGACCATGTCATGAGTGTCTGAAATTATGGCAGAAACCTGGAAATTTTCCCCTTATTGGATGGGGAAACAGCACTTGCTCCCACTTTACATTGTATATATGGACAGCAAGATGGAAAATTTCCACTTAAATATTGTCATACTCTCATCCTAATGAAAGATTTATTGCTTCTCTGACAACACGTGTACTAGTATAAATTAGCAGCAAACAAATTTTGATTCAGTGTTGAATTCAATATTGTGATTTATTTACAGATGACCTACAGCTGTGTTAACACAGTTTGAAAGAGAAAACATTTTGATAAAATACTGATTTTGTTTTTCAAAAAACAAAATATTGTAAGCTAGTATTTTTATAGTTTTTTTTTGCATGCAGAAAATGACAACAGTCCAGTACATGACAAGGACAGGACCAGAAGGGATGAGAGTGAGGACATGGAAGGTAATATTGCATTGAAACTGATTGATATGCAGAATCACTTAGCTCAGATTGGTGCTACACTTTGAGTGCAGAATTTAAGGTGTCCCATATTTGGCCCCATATCTCTTGACACTTGAACCCCATGTGCTTTTTTGCCCATCATTTATAATTTTAAATAAATATTTGGCTGGTGGTACCATGTCCAATGGAAACAGGTAAAACTAGTTTAACAAGCATATTTTTATTGGTAAATTTAAATAACCATATTTCTCTTGTTTTTCTCTATAACAGACAACATCTGTTGATAGGTTTATAAACTATGTTATACAGACATAAACTGCTAATAATTGTATAATTACTCTTGAACCTACTTTTGATGTTGCTCAAACATAACTACCACATTTTGAGTTGTCTTTTTTTTTCTAAGGTAAAACTGTTTATATGTTCACTGTTGCCCGTGTGTATATATTATTAACACGTGTTTCCATGTCAACTTGTACCTATCTGCCTGGCAAGCTTTTAACCATTGGATATATTTAGTTTAACTATGCCAATATTTAAATAATCTAAAGACATTGCCAGTTACTGTAAACCACATTCATAGATCTAAAGATGAAAGATATGAGGCATTTGTTGGTGACGTTACATGGTACTTTATTAATTGCAACTTATATGTCCAATTTTAGGTGATCAAAACCCAGCAAAAAAGTCAAAATCAAATATTGATCGGATGTTGTTGTATCTTGAGAAAGCAAGAGAAAAAAGGAATTGATGATGAAACAGCATGAGAAGAAAATGTGTGTTTTCAAGAGCATGGTGGATATCTTAGCTGCCAAAATGTGTGTTTATATCTATATTTATGGATAACTCCCTGAACCTATTGTAGCAAACTTCCAACTAAGATTTTTGACAGTAACAGCATCAAGTGTTAGTGTTTAGTGCTAATCTGATTGGAGTACAGCAATCAAAATTGGTTCCACATCCACCGTATCAAGTGTGAATGCAATGATGATGACCTAGTACATATTTCCTATCATTTTTTTTATACTTTTGATAATCTTGACATTGATCTTTGGTACAAAGGTGGTTTTGGAAGTGACATACTTAGTAGCTTTTTTGTGATACATTCGAAGATATGATTGTGAGAAAAAATGCATATTACATAGTAATATAAATTGTGAAAATCAGATACATGTACTGCTACATAATAGTACCCAATACATGTTTACATTCAGCAATAGGGGCCCCGAGTGGCCGAGTGGTCTAAAGCGCTCTCCGTTACGGATCACTGCAATCTCACCTCTGTCTGCATGGGTTCGAGTCTCGGATTCGGCCAATGTGGATATGTGAGAAAACTTGCCAGTAGCTTCTCGAGGGTCGGTGGTTCTTTCCGGGGATTTCCCGGGTTCTTCCTCCACCATTAATACTGGCCGCCATGTATAGCCTATCGTGTGCTGAAAAATGGTGTTAAACCCTACAACAACAACAACATTCAGCAATATACTGGTATACATTTTAATGCAAAATATAATTTTCTCATTTAGGTAGACCATCTACACATCATATCACATTCAGAAGTTTCCAATGAATGGACAAAATAGTTAGACCACCTCCCCTTTTTGGTGCATCCAATCGCTGGCTACCATACTACCTTGAGCCAAAATACAAAGGAAATATTCTTTCATTATTGCACTATAGACAAACTGGATTTTTCCGTGACTGGGTTGCTACATGAAAACTCTATCAATCAACTTTTCCATCACATCCTAGAGACATTGTAATTAATCGTGATCCATTCAAGGAAATGAGCTTTAAGTTCCATCCTAACTGCAAAAATAGGTGTTGAACTGAGTTTCCTAGCAGACCTAAACAGTACTTTTTAAAACACATCAATTCTGTTTAAGTAAGCTGTAATTAACTTCACGAGTTGCAGGTTTCAATGGTTGTGCCTTCTAAAAAAAAATGTTTAGAGGAATTTAGTACTGAAGTACCTCATTAGATACAATCATTCAATTTGAAACTTTGTTCTGCATTGTTAAATTTAGTTTCAGTTATTTAGTTTGTTTTTGCAAGTTATGTACAGTTTCATGTTGTTTGTTTTAATTATCAAATCAGACATTTGGCACCATTTATGATGCAGGCATTTGGAAAATGCCAAGTTAAGACTAATTGTATATGCTTTTACTTTCTTTTTCTTGAACATGAATGGTACATATAATTAGAACATTTCACAGCTTTTGTGGCACAGGATTTACATCCTTACTCAGATAGCATTTGCATACATTTTTATCCCATTAGTTATGAGTATGCCATTAGTTCTGAGAATTTTTAAAAGTAATTTGTTGGTTAGGATCACAAGTTGAGGCCCAAGTAGCAAGTCTGTCACAGGCAATATGTGGATATTTAAAGACTTTTAAAAACTTCAGTTGCTTTCATAAATATTTGTTGAATGTTTTGTAAGCCTGCTATTTCTCAAAGCCAAATGCTAACCAAAACACGCCATTACTTGCTGGGTAATTTAAGCAGTCTTCAAAAAGTCTTAGAAAACAAACAACTTATGTCAGAGATAGAAATGTCCATGTGCTGGATATTCTTAAAGAAGTCTTACAAATGAAAAAGCTTGTGTCAGATGTTGAAATGTATGTATGCTATCCCTGTAGTCATACAGGTTGCTGTCCCAACTGAAAATGTCTTATATGAGAGTTGAATAGGGTATCAAGATAGGCAAAACAAAAAATTTCACCAAAGCTCTTGGGAGATTTTTGTTACATTTTCCTTAATATGTGTTTGTTTTGTGGGTGGGGTGGGCATGTTGTTTTTGTGTACTATTTTATTTTTAAATGTGCCAAGGAGAAGCATAAGCTTTTGTGTTTTAATAAATAATAACAAAACACAGTATTTGTTTTAGTCTTTATTTTGTGATTTTACAAATTATTAGTAATTCGAATTCTCTTTAGCTGGCCCATCGCATTTGTGTTTGAAGGTCTAATTATATCTGGTGTAGGCTGGAGACGAGGGTTGTCTGGTCATCATTATCTTCATCATCAAAAAGCTGTTCTGGGTCTTCAGGTAAGCATACGGTATGTAGTACACATACAGCCAAAGTCACTTTGTTCAGTTCATCAATATCTTTGATGTCTACACCGACCTTTAGTCTCCGAAACCGTTGTTTCAGTATACCAAACGAATGCTCAATAACTTGTCTTCTATGTGATAGTGCTCTGTTGTAGTCATGCTGCTGTCGTGTAAGATGACCATTGTCTCTATAGGGTGTCATAATCCATGGGAGACAAGGGTATGCAGCATCAGCTATAACATGGTATCTCCCAAAATTGCACTTCTGCCACCCAGTGCTCCAAAGTTCAGGTCTCCGAAGGATGTTGACATCAAGCATTCTGCCTAGACATCCAACACAAACATCAATGAATGTTAGATCAGGCTTACAGACAGCCTGCAGCACAACAGAATGAAACTTTCTCCTGTTGAAATATGACTGAGGTGATTCCAGTGGGGTTGCAATGGCGATGTGGGAGCCATCCAAAGCTCCTACTATCTCAGCAAAGTTATGGGCTGTGATGTTATTAAATTCATTGGCCACATTATTCAGCTCCTGTGGAGTGGGCCACTTAATTGTTGTAGCTAAAAGTCTGTTTAGAATGGCCTCAGTGACTTCTCTTCTTGCCTTTTACCACACTATATTCTGTTAAATTAAAAAGCTGTCCAATGTCTAGTATTGTGTCTGTGGATCCAATATATTTAAAGAACACTGCTATTTTATCTTCTGACTGTCTACCACCAAAATATGGAGTATGTTTTAAATCATCGTTTAGAGTGTCAAGGAAAAAACTAAAAACATTCCTAGGTACACAAAAAGTTCTCCTAAACATGTAATCTGAGTACAAAGGCAATGTGTGTGAACAGAAGTTCTCAACTTTTATCCTCTCTTCGTGCAACCTGGAAAAAGAATATATACACAGTTAATTAATACATTACTTATCAAAGAGTGTTGGAACAACTGCAACTGGAATTGTATTCATTCTAGAGCTATCTGAATTTGTGAATTTCACCTAAAAATTCTTAAAAAAATGTAGCCATCTTTAACCTTCTTTAATATTCTGTAAAGATAGCTTGCAGCAAAACTTCCAAATATGTAAAATAATAATGAAGGGGTCTGCATGGTGTATATAAAATTACAATCAACCAACACAAGGGGCTAGGGGTGGATTACAGTGATCAATTATGCAGATGCTGAAGAAGAAAGTGGGTAACTTTTCAACTTTAGACGGGGGGCGGGGGGGGGCTTTATCATCTCTATATGCTGGCTTGGTATACCAAGAAGTTGTTCTCCGCTTTTTTCTCTCATGTTACTGGTGGTGAATAATACTAATGTAAGAAGAAAAGAAGGCCAAGAATAACGCTGGTCTACCGACCTGGGTTGAAAATATTCCCGAAAATCTGACTTTCGTAACGATGTTAGTCGACATCAAAACACGCTACACAGCGCCGTTGGTAAGGCTTTAAGACCTTGACGCCCACAACATAAATATCAGCGTCAGGTCTCACATGTAGGACTAGTGCCAGAAATCACAGACTTCATTGTACATATCGTATATCAGCATCGACACATTAAGAGAGGGGAGTGTCTGACTACGGTTATGTGAGAAAAAAAGAAGCGGAGATCAGCTTGTTAATGTAAGCCCTCGACGCTGATATTTATGGTTTGGGCGTCAGGCACTAAAACAAAAATAACGTGCGAACTTACATTGTATGAAGAAGAAATGTACACGAGGAATGGATGATATCGAAGATAACACAAGAAACAGGAATTGCTCTTTAAAATTAATATTACCCATAAACAAATTATGGGTAATATTTCCAATGAAATCCTACCTGTGCCTGAGGAGTTGCTGTAGAGAAAAGCTTCTGAATAAGTACTGTATATTAAAATAAGGAAATCCACAACCACCACCCGTAAAATTACAATCACGAACGCACTTAGAACCATTCCTATATTTGAACGAGATTTACATACTTACAAAGTATATAAACATTCAACGCCTGAGTCTAGGAACACATCATTATTTGACTCCATAAACTCAACTGCTGCCATACACATTGCTATCTCCGCCATTTTCGCCGTTTTTGATTTCCTTGATTGGATCACCCGGTTAACGGTCCGACTAAACACCCCCAGACTACCACAAGACTACCCCAAGACACCCCTAGACTACCCTAAGACACCCCAAGACTGTCCCAAAACAATATCACCAACCCATTATACATTTATACAATTAAAAAAATAAAATAAAAAGCAAAAATTATAATTATGCATTGCATAATTATCGTTTAACATCAGTAGAATTTTTACCCTTGTCTGTCATCGCCAAAGGAAAGACTCCAGGACACCCCGAGACTCTATAAAACATCACAAGACACCTAAAATAATGTTTTACAATTTAAATTCTTTATCACTTGACCAAAAAATGTTTTAATTTAATCTTAATTACCCCCACAATTGAAAATTACAAATACAAGAAATGTTTCAAGTTCAGTCCACCAGAGTGGCGAAGAGTTTCGTTCGTGCATCTGATTCTAAGTACTGAATAAGAGCGTTCTGTTACATATGGATAAATGAATAATAAATGCTCTGCAAAGTAATTGAATGCTCATTTTATTTTCATTTATCCCTATATATCCAGGCTACACCACGAGGAGGCGTTCTTTCCATGGCCCTTTTCTGTTAACTTTTTTTTAAATATTATTTTTAATAGATATTGAGTACATTTTTATCCTCTCGGTTGTTGTTTGTTCAAATTTCCATAGCCTATTTTCATTGATGTTCTTCGTATTAATTTTTATAATTATTTTTATTTTTTTTAAATTTATTTTTTAATTTTTTATTTCTGTTAGATCTTGAGTACATTTTTTTTGTTGTTGATTTTCCTTGTTGGTATCATTTATAAAGAAGTCTCAAAACACACAATCATCGTTTTTTGTCCTTTCGTTCACGGGACGCCGTCGCTGTCCCGGTTTACGTTTTTCCATCTTTTGATTTTAAGAATTTTGCATTTTGCCTGCATTTTGAGTCCAAGAGAAAATTTTGGAAAAGTTCGTTTTTTTTCTTCTTCAGACTTGCAACGCCAGACTGCATTATGAACACGGTAGATTTGTTCTTCATTAGTCAGTTGATAATTTCCTGTGTCATGTAGAGAACTTCTATAATCCATAAAATGCAAGTCTGTAACGCCGTAAAGTTTGTTTATTAAATCTTTAGTATGTTTAGGCTTCCAGTCAACGGAAATTTTTAAAATATTGTTGATGGACTCTGCGTTGTTATTGGTCCAGTGTTTGTTTTCTTTGTTCTGTCGATCTGGTTCAAACACAAATTTTCGAAGTCTTGGTTTTAGAGTCTTGACATAGTATTGTTCGAAGATGTCAAACTTTTCTTTTATTAATTGCTCAAGTTTTTCAGAACGGTTTTCAAACTCGATGGTAGTTTTACGAAAGATTTGTTCGTTCTCCACTAGCTTTTATGTGAAGATTTGTTTCGTAAACTCTAAGTCAATCTGTTTCCAAAATTTGAGAGAGAGAGAGAGAGAGAAAAGAAAGGAAGTTCAATCCTCTTGAAAGAGGTGTCACCTGATGATGTTGTAAATACAGCTACATGTTTGAGAGTCTTGGCTTGCGAGGGTAGGGGATCGAGACAAAAGTCTGTTTGAGCATCTGGCCAGCAAAACTTTTTTGAAATACTCAACATATAAACCTACATTTCAATATCAAACTACAACAAGCTCAATTTATTTTCGGATATAAGAAATACATATAAAACTACGATATTCTTTCACTTACCAACATCATACTTGTATAATAACTGCCGTTTAGAATGTAATACAGATAATTAAATATCGAATAAATTCACGATAGTAAAAGAATCTAAAATTAAATATTTCAGACTAATATCGTAATTGAAATATATTTAACTGAATTTATTCTAAAAAGTCAACATATTAAACTCTATTATTTAAAGAGTATTTTATTTCTAAATTAACTATTACTGAGTATGAAGTTGGTAGCGAACGTTGCTTTTACTATAATCAATAATATAGATATAAGTAAATATAAGTTCTTCAAACAATTAAACTTTCGGATACATTATGTTAAATAATATTAAAGAAATATTAAATTGATCTAATGTTTAAACATACTGATGTTAGGTTAACATCTTAACAGTAAAAATTCTTATAACACTAAAGAATCTTATACTATGAAAAATTGTATATAGATCATAATCCTACCTGTAAAGACAAAAGTCTGTTTGAGCTTCTGGCCAGCAAATCTGGTGTCGGCCCGTGGCTGGGGCTTAATATACCAGTTTCTTAAGACAACGCCAAATATGGCGCGCTCCTAGCTTCTTGCAATGGCCAGAATCTCAAAGTGAGGCTTCGTAGTCTTTTACAGATTATCGTCTAGATCTATGTACGTCATTAGACAGACAATTCTACAACGTCAGCGCGATTAGTAATAGCTTATGATTTTTCTAGGTTTCCGCAATGCGGTACTTTACATGTAGTTTTTTGTGTGTGCCGACTTTAGGATACAAGGGAAATAACTGTTTGTATAGACGGTTCGTAATTGATCATAAGGGCGCAATCTGTATTAAATAGTATATAATTGTAATACCGAAATAAATGGATTCAATCTCAATATATTTTAATAGAAATTTACTTTCAATATAATTTATCAACTTACTTTTAATACCATTTAGAGAAAATTTCAATCTTGTTACTCGTACTAAAAATTATGTCCTAATAGTAGTATTGGCGTCCACGATACCTTCGCTACTAAACAGAGACCTCATGACTGTATCGCGCTCTACCTTGTCAATTCCTACCTTGTTTTGTAGATAAAACTTAATATTGTATTTTAGATGTTTTGTGCACAAATATCTTCTAGCAGAAGGAAACACGTGTTCGATAGCCTTGGTCACAGCTTTCTCGTCGTCCGTGCCTAATTCCATATTCTCTAATATTCACATTTTTATATTTTCCACATCATTATCAAGTTCTGTTGCCACGTGTTCCATGAATGATTTGTACGTTTTATACGACACGTCTTTGCACAGAAGTAGAGGACCAAGAAATATAGGATGGTCATTTGTATTTTTCCTCACAACTCTCGGATTTTTGTGCACCAACAATGTCACATAAACGTGTCCAAGGCCGAATGTTCGGTCAATGCCAATCGCTTTGTTCTTTGTGTTTGTTAAGAAGTGTTTCAGATCCTTTATTTGTTCTTTTATGTAGTAGATAATTGATGGCACTTGTAATTTGTTGTGTATCACAGTTTCTACGTAAGGGTATTCATTTATCATTCCCAACACATCTAAAATCTCATCAGCTACATTGGTGTTTCTTGCGCAGTTGGTCTTTTCTCTTTTTCTGGCATTATACTTCTGGTTTCGTATCACTCTGAAGTCACGTGCACAATTCATAGAGTCTTCTTTTTTCAAGTAACGAAATAATTCTCTCGGTTGCTGTTTGTTAAAATTTTCGTTCTATTTTTCTATTGTTTTGGGGTTTGTTCTTGTGAATGTTTGTCCACTATGCGCGTTCCCATGCGATTGTGAAGTTATTGGTTGAATTACTTGGTATTCGAACAGGACAACATTGCTCAAGGTTTGATCAACTTTATTTACAAAGTATGAGACCCTTTTCTTAAAATTTGGATCTCTCTTGAGAATAGCGTAGTACCGGCTTAAAACGACAATGCTATCCTCAGCAGGTTGTGGTTCGAGAGGTTCCCAGTATACCTGAACTTTGCATCTTTTCTTAAGTCAGTACTTTTGATTTTGTTACCAACATGTATCAAGTGTCCATTTTTAATCACAAAGACTGATATTTCGTGACATTTCAAATCGATGTGCGCAACCTCAGTTCTGACGCCAAAACTGCACTATCCGTCAACACAACTGAAACAGAGTGGAAAAGGCAGTTGCCTCGCCAGTAGATAGCGAAAGTACACCGAAAGAAGACAAACCACACTTGTTCATGATTTCTTGTGCGTTTCGATCTATTTCCACAAAATCGGACGGGATGATCTGTTTTCCATACAACTGAAAGGACTCCAGGAACTCTCCCTCTCTTGTTGCTGCGAAGCAGAGACTGTCTGTGCTAAGCGGCATAATCCTTCAGTGTAGTTGTTAGTTAAGTCCCCATCTCTAACGTGAAGCAGTTGTTGCATACATATGGTACTTTATCGTTTTCATAAAAGATATTCAATTTTTCTGCAGATAACTGCTCACATTTGGAATGATTCCATTGTTTGCAAGAGTCGCAAAGTATGCAATTAGACGTACAATTTAAACGACATGAAACACAGGGCCAAAATGCTGCTCTTTTTGTAACGGTAATATTGCGCTTTTTCGAAGCCATTTTAGATTTCGAATTCAGATTGAACTGATAAATATTTCAGTATATGAACCGACAAGCAGATCAGATATTCAGATATGACCTGCAATAAAATTAATGACGTTTATATACACACCAAGTAAAGACATGTTTATAATGAATGTATTTGAGCAAAGTAAACACTTTTACGCGCAAGCAAAACAAACAAAAGAAACACCTTTTATACTGATTAAATAATTGTGCGGCTCATTAATTAAGCAGATTCGTGACAGGATATCGTCCATTATGTCCAATAACGGCATCCTTTTTGGTTCCCCTTAATACATTAATTGGCTTAAACTCCCCACGCGAGTATTCAATAACACTGTAGCCATTAAGAAGATTAAATTCACGAGCCTTACAATTTGCCAAACAAATCACCTTTGATTTGCTATACATCTTTAATTTTGATACTGATTAATGTAGTCAAAGGAAGGTACACTTTTCGGTTCTCCTTTTATTAGTTATTTAATTGGCATAGGTTTTGTTAACACAATAAAATAATTAAAATTTTATAAATGTTGCGCCCTTCGGATCTAATTATTGAGCGGACCCCTGTTTGTCAGAGAAAAATATTTTTTTGAAACAAAAATTTGTAACCGATTTATTTTATTTTTTTAATTGTATAAATGTGTCACGTTTGCCTGGCCGCGGTTACGTAAGTCGGGAACAAAGGAATGGGTTAGCGCAATAAGTATGTCGACCCTTCACTGTTACGGCGATTTTGTTTGTACAAGAACCCTTCGTTAGGTGTTATCGCTCGCATATAGATGTTAAAAGCTTTGTTCTAAGAACAAAGGACCCTCGATGCTATTGTAAATCTCTCCGCTTGACAGATGGCCTGAGGCTCGTCTGTTAAGTTGAACCGACTGGGGGTACAATTGATATCCAATCAGAACTGAGCAAGGGTGGGGCCATCAGTTCGAATCAGAACTTAACAGTCATTTGAACTGATAACGAATTAGTGATTTGTAAGCTATTTGTAAGCTGTCGTACTGGTAAAGCAGAGTATACTCACTCCGAGGGAGCCACTAGTGATTTGGCGGGAAAACTCTTAGTACATTCTAAGGACAGAAAGCTTCGTAAAGGTCAGTGAGTTATTTGCTCGATTGTTGCAGAATGTTACGGCATCGTAATTGTAATTAAGTGCAGTATGTATATTTACTTACAAGAATCGTTAGGACGTAGAATTACCCTTTGATTGTCTAATTTACATGCGTACTTGATAAATGAGCTATGATTATGTAGATTGCTCGCTCGTCAGAATTAATATTGTATTTCGCTATTTAGTTACTTAGTAGTAAACTAGTGTATTTATTCATGTGATATTCTAGATTTTGCAATTGTTGAATTAAATTGTAACTTTTGGAAATAGTTGAAGTGTGTAAATTTAAATAATATGAATATCTGAATATTTGTGTACACTTGTGGGAGTGTAATGTACAGAAATGCGTCGGATTATTGTGATTTTTGTTGAGAATACTGAGAATAAGAATATATATATATATATATATATATATATATATATATATATATATATATATATATATATATATATATATTGATGTGACGCAATTTAGTGATTTCTGTATGATAAGTAGGATACCGCTCTTATTGCAACGTTGTTTTTATAAGAACGTGTGTGTTTTTCGATGTGCACGAATGCGTGACCAAAGATGTAGATAACCTTGATCTGATGATTGATTGATTATTGATTTAGTGTGAGCGAGATGGCTAACACAAATGCTAGCGTCCTTTGTGTTTTTCGTAGGAAGCTTTTGGGGACAGAGTAGTGAAGTCCCTAGTCTCAGAGAGACAGGATAGAAATAGGCGGAGAACGCCGGAAGGAGAAATAGAGAATAGAATTAGGCGAGCAACAAGCCTCGTTGAAGGAAAGAGAGAAAGAAAAGGAGGAGGAGGAGAAAGGAAGACAAAAGGGGAGGAGGACAGGAAGAATCGGAGAACGCCGGAAGGAGGAAAGCAATTGGCGTAGTAAACTCAGATGAGTAGAAACCAAGTACAGGGGAAAGCCATCTCACACTAAAATCACGTGATGAAATAGGTTGTCACATGGTCGAGAGGAAACAGATTGGTTGAGAACTTAATATCGTTTAATTTGTATTAAGTATTAAATTGTTATTCTTTTGGATTTCACACTTGTGTTCTTAATAATTTCATTGTCGGTATTGCTGACTGGGGGCTCGGAGCTTTACCCCTGTCTATCACTAATTTCACTTCCTATAAAAACGAGCCAGGGTGGGAATTCCACAGTAATTCACATAAATATTGGGAGCACCCCACCCCAACGCATAACAGTGAGTCACATAGAACTTAACAAAATTTATACTGTTAAGGTGAGCGTGTTTAGGGAGAGTCTTGGGGTGTCTTGTGTCTTTCCGTTGACCATGAGCGACAAAGGAAAAACTCTACTGATGTTATTCTATTTTTATACAATGCATAATTATACTGATTACATTTTTATTTTATTTTCTTAATTGTATAAATGTATACTGGTTAGGTGAGAGTGTTTAGGGAGAGTCTTGGCGGTGTCTTGGGATGATTAGTCGCTCCCTCCGGTTAATATGCTTGATCACGTGATAGTATCATCACGTGTCTCCGGTCGGGTGATAGAATGAAGTTGGAATTACATCACAATGTAGTTCTAGTCTATTTTTAGAACATTTTTTCCTCTCTCATTTTGGTGGTGATAGAAGAGTTTTATTTATGCATTTTTGGTAGGGATTTAAAGGTAACTGTTTATTCTTGATAATATGAGCTCAGGGTGTTGTTGTCTGTATGTATTTTGGCGACAGTGCACAGTGAGTAATAAGGCCTTGGTGATGATCCGGAAGTGAAATACGTGTTCTGTTTACATGCTGTTATGTTGACAGTCAATGATCTAAAAAAAGAGCAGGTCAACCTTTGACAAGAACTTCACCGTGAAGTCATCTTTGAAGGTATTTTAGATTAACATATGATTTGCATTGATTGTCACACAGTGGAAAGGTCAGTACTGAGAAACAAATGTAGAGAACATATAGTAAAATTAATTGTGTACTATGTCCAGTTGGGCCGCTGCTGCATTTATTTGTGTAGTAAACAGTGAACTGTCTGTTATGTGTGTCAAAATGCAAGACATTATTCAGGACTACATATGATTTGAAACGATAAAGAATAGATGATACTCTTTCTCTCTAAGCTTAGAGGAAAATGTATCACCTTGCGTATTGATGTAAGTAATATCAATGCAAAATTGGTCGTGATCTTTTAAGAAAAGGTAAGTAATCGCTCGTTATCGGATCCATGTTGATATTTACTCCAGGTCGGAATAATGTTTGCTCTGTCTGCTCCAACTGTTTTGAACAGGCTCAACGTAAACATATTCACCTTAAGAGTATACATTTTTATGCAAATATTACTTCTTAAACCAAGAAGGAACTAAGCGTTAAAGATAACGGTTGCTTTATATTTAATTTACTTCCTTCATGACAGTTCATGTGTTCAGTGACTCATAAAGACCGTGATTACTTCAAAAAGTTGTCATCGGTGAAACGGACTTAATTAGTTTAACAACATTTGGCTGCATTTTTCTAAAGGTATCTGTCAGGCTCATTTCCATGTACGGATAGAGAGATAAATATGTTCATTCTTTGTTGACACCCATTCAATGCACTGCAAAAATATAATATCCCTTGTAAGACAATTGCATCGTATAAGAGTGTATAGATCTGGCCATTTTATAAGTATTCTTTTATGCATTATAATAACTACATAAATTACATGAATTTAGGTATAAATGTGACAAAATACATATCGTGGGTGATTGTAATTACAAATTGTGCTCTTTGGTTGTCTCCCTTTTGAGCCTCCACCACGGATAGGGAGCGCACGAGCATAATATGATGTCGGTACAACTTCAGAATCAAATTTGAGCGTTTGTGTAACAACTTTCTTAAGAGTTTCACAATGAGCATATTGTAAAAACCAGCTAGGTAAAAATACATGTATAAATATAAGCCTTTTGTACTTAGTTCATTCATTTCCACTTAGACAACTGCATTGTTTGAAATAAGATATGGGAGGTAATTTTGGACCACTTCAGTGGTATAAGTGGTTAGAGCATCCGCCTCGGATGCAGGATGTCACAGGTTCAAATCCCGGCCGAGTCATACCAAACACATAAAAGTAGTACGACCAGCTGCTTCCCGGTGTCAGGATAATGTGACAGGGTGGTAGATTATGCCACATGTCTGCGGTCTGCGGCATGAAATTCCCGGTGCTAGACATCACTACAAACAATTACACTGCAGATATCAAAATGATTTAACTAAATAATTTTTAAAGCTATGTTAAAACCCCAAATCACATACATACATAATTTTGTTTCTTTTGTCTAAATTGGTAATAAATACCTGGTAAGTTGTATGCATATTTAATTTTCGAGTAACATTTAACATGCGTGCTAAATATTGATAACAGTAGTAATCCTAACAGAATGTTATACTCTTTGACAAGTACACACACACACACGCACGAAACCACACATATATAGTATGTACACTGTATCATTGATATACCATGATATGTTTAAGGCTTGCTGAGCTTCCTTTTAGTGAAAAATTTATACAATAAATGCTATATCCAAGATTCAGCGTACATAATAAATATATTTCATTTATATAACATACAAGTACATGCATGCATATTTTCCCTTTGTTCAGAGTTAAGATTGACTGCAGACAAATGTGTATTGACCGACTGAATGAATCCTTTACATCCCTGCCCAGTAAATCCATACAAAATGTAATTCTATGCTTTTGTGGTTATTCACAAGTCGCTTTTTGGAGATTCTGTTTTTATTCATGTTGATTAAATAAATATGAGACACTTATAATATAAAAATGAAAGATGGTTTTGATCAAGGAAGTGGAGTAATACAAACACATGGTTAGCTTCTTGAACACTGAACTGTCAGCCATTCATGTACTGGTGAATGTGTGGACATTAGGAACAAGAGGTAAGGAAAATATGTTTAATGTATTTACAGTTGATCAAAGTCATTATTCTGCTTTGTTTAACGTTACTACCGCCCATAAAATCGATTTTATCTATATTGTCCTTTGGTAGGTTGGACTGGATTTTTACCCCCATCAAATTTGGCCCGCCCCCACCAAAGTTGAAATGACATCCCTGATTTTCGCATGTAGCTTAGGCAGAGAGAGAGAGAGAGAGAGAGAGATTAGGGGTTAAAAGGAGAATTATGATGGGGCATTTTTTATTGTTATACCTTGTGTTTTTTCTGTTGGTTGATTAGTCTGCTTCCATGACCAACCAAGTTAGTGACCAACAGGGTCATGGGGTGGCCTTCGGACATTTTCATATTTAGTTAATAATAATCAATATTTAGATCATTATTCTATGTTTCAGAAACAAAATAACAGCAACATCCCCTCACAAAACCCTGTTAAATACATTACACCATGTGTGCCTCGTGGCCTAGAAATTTACAGTATATTATCAACAGACTTTTGAAAATTTGAATCATTGATAAATGAACACTGTAGATAAATCCTAGGGAAATTGTACACATACAATTACAACAAAATATATTCTTATAGGTTATTTTGTGTAAGTTCAGTTTCAAGGTTTCCTTCCAGCCCAAAGTATTTTTCTCCCTCACTCCAGATTTATATCTACTTATTTTGTCCCTTATGCACGAGAGAGAGAGATGTCCTTGTAATTTCAGAGTGCACTGATTGCTGATTATTAATACAATTAATATCATATGAAGAAAACTAAATTCTGTATGTAAGTATGAATGGCATTGTAACCCATGCACTTGAAAAATAATAAGTTTATTTTAACACCGATATTGTTGAAATTAAATATCTTTGGTTTCAATGAATTCTGGATGTATTTTGGTATAGATATGTACATGTATGCGCCTATTCTGTGTTTAGATTGTAGTGTCTAGCAGAAATCAAATTAAGCTGCATGGCATAATCAGGTCAGTGTATACCGTACAGATTGTAACTTTTCTTAAGTACGAACATATCTTTACATATCTCTTTCAGCCATGACATACAGATGCAGACCGTTATACTAACTGCAAAAGGTGTTGCTTAAGGATATGTGTTAAGCATTTAGCCTTGCAAGCACATTAAAATAATTCACATTACTGGAACAATAACAGGAATCAATCACTTCAGCAAAGAACGAATGATTATAAAATTATTCCTCCACACCAAAGACTTAAGAAAAGAACATCAAGAACTTAAGAATGAGAACTAATGCTTCCCACTGATAATAATAATAAGAATAAGAAGAAAAAGAAGAAATTCAAACACTACTGCCATTTTCCACTTATAACATATTTATTCAAGCAACATATAATTGCCAGAAAACCGAAACACTCAGCAATATTCCTCCAAGATGTAAATTAATAGAAAATGAGAGCTGAATTTAGTTCAGTGTCCTTTGAAAAGATTATCTATTTGGAATATCCTGTAGTTGTGTTTTGCCAGTGTAACATGTAAGGGTTTTGTTTTCAATAGTATGCAGTCATAACAAAAAATAAGATGATATGTATTTATGCATAAATCATCCAGATATTATTGATGTGTTTCTAAATTTAAATAGTGTTCCAGACTTAAACACATTTGAAATGTTTCAGAAAAGATAATATTATTATTTAAATATTGACAAAATTATATCACCATATGTAATGATTAAAGTAGTATTTTTGAAAAACTTGTCTTAAGGATCTAACGTAAGTCACAATGAACTTTCAAGTATCAATTGTCTTGCTGTTGATGTTCGTATTTTGATTTAGAAGATAACCATGACATTACTAAATAATTTGGTTTCTATGAACACGAGAATTGTTAATCATATCAATTAGTACTTTAAACTTGTTGCACATTGCCGAGTAAATGCCGTTTGGGGTTGCTTGATCATCAGTGGTCATGCAGCAATTCAGAGAGTAAGGCTACTTGTGCTTCTGCAGTGGATCACAATTAAATTGGAAGGTATTAAATTAAAATTAGCCAAAGTTCAGTCTCAAAAGCACTTAAGATTCTATAGACAAGAAAAGATTTCATGTATTAAACCAAAAATGCCCATATTGAGAGAAGAACAGATGACATAGATGCATATTTGTAAAGTTTAGAACAACAAAGGCCATATATGGTTAATGACCTTGTGATAACTGGGTTACATTTCTTGCCACCTTGCTGACCGGTGGGGCACTTTCCAATTTATCATATTTTGACCGTTAAAACCGATATTACTTATGATACTTTAAAATAAGGGATGCTTCAATGTTTCCAATGCTCAGGCAAAGATTTCCCTAACAGATTTCTTTGGCGCTCCTGGAAGTTGATGCCACCTTTCAGGCTTTTGCAGAGCGCTTAAGTAATTATATGGAAAGATGGTTGAACCGCTGTAACCCAAACGTTTTCTTGAAGATTTGTCTGACCTAATTTTGTGTGACCAGTTTTTTATATAACATGTGTGTCATTTTGACTTAGCCAATTGTTCACATTAAAACAGTTCATTAACTTTCAAGATGTGATAGTAACTGCCGTGAAATACCATGAGGCCCCATCTTAAAGAACACTTAGCCAATGATGCAAAAGCAAATGGATTCACATTGTCTGTTGTCCAATACAGGTCTGAATTCAGGAATAAAAGAAGTGGAAGGAGTTACTTGCATCCCCGAAATTCAAATGCACCCTAAACACATTCAGACCAACAGCACCTTACAGTACAACAAAGCAGGCGGATAAGCATAATTCTAGCTTGAACACATGCTGGAAGTGTAATTAGTGAGGACATTTTACTAAGGACTGTATGAAAACGGCTGTCGCTAACGCTGGAATTAGGATAGGTCCTTGTGATGGATGCTCTTTGAGTGACCGAATTAAAAGAAAGCATCAATAGATTGTGGATTCTAGCTAAAGATCCCATCTTAAAACTGCCTTATCTCAGTAAAGACTTTGTTTTTCATATTGATGCCTCAGATACAGAACTAGGAGCTGTATTACTTCACTGGTATGAAGATGAATGGCACCCTGTACAGCATGCTAGTCGTAGGCTCTAGGTCCACGCAAAACACTGTGGTGCTACTGAGAAACAATGTTTAGCAATAGTATGGGTATCAAGAAATTTGCTCTATTATTACATTGTAGGGAGTTTACATGTCGACTATAGGCCATTGACATTCTTGACCTAACGTCATACTAAAAATGTTAGTTGTGTTATATTCTCGCTCTCCAAGAGTATATATTATTAGTTGGTTATTGCAGAAAAGTATAATGCAGTAGCTGCCCTGAAGAAAATACAGTGGTCCCCCTCTTATATATATGGCCACCCCTTCTGCACCAGGAAATTGGCAGTATAAGGCAAGTGCCCTTTCCTGACGGGGGTATATTTATGAGATGTAAGTGTATGTATATGTATGCGTAGATAGTAAGAAAGCTACTTGTAACTTTAGGCAGTTAATATCTTCATTTAAAAGTAGCATTAATTATTACAATACTCTACTTGTCTTAAAAACAGAATTATTTCAGGTAACATAAATCAATAGTTCTTAATTTTGGGCGTGAAATGTGAGTTGGGTATTATTGGCATGCGCATTCTAAAACCATTCAAAAACGTTATTTAAGTCTTGGTACAGACATTGTTTAGTATGTAAGATAAGTCTCTTTCCATTTACTCCATATTTCCACTGCTTCAGAATATTCTCCCTATCGGTTATGATTTTATAAAAAATTTTGGCAAGTGAACTCTCCTCATTGTCGTCAAGTCAAGTAACATTTAGTTTTCCTTCTGGAATATTATTTTTCCACTTAGGTGATGTCATGTTAAGGTTTTTTAGCAATGTATTCCTATGTTACTAATTGTACAGCATTGCAATTTAATTATGCAGATGAAACTTTTGTAGAGTAAACAAAATTAATTGTTTATCAAGGATGTGATACATGTACTGTCATATGATTTTACGGTCCTTGTCTGGTACAATTTTTTGTTCAGTGTTAATTTATGTGTGTGTTAATCCTCAAAATCTATATTTAGCTTATGTTCACCATGTTATGATCTTGACAATTATGTACGGTCGTAATCATGAAATAGACCTAATATCCTCCTGCCCAAACCCCCTCCCCCACCCCCCCAAAAAACGTTGTGTGAAGCCAAAACTCGATGAAAAAAACATTGCTGTCCCTGTTTCCTCAAAATGTTGGAATTGATAATACTAACTTTAGTCGTACTTGTACTTTATCCAACACTTTTTTGAGTAACGAAAACCTGACATCCGAGAAACAGACACTGGGAAAGATAACGTGAATACTTACCATAGAAATTAGACATTAGTTCTGGAAACATATTGATAATAAAATGAAACAACTTGAGAGGAGTGAATTTTACATTTTTGAACTTATATGTTGTCTGCTGGTCTCATTAATGGGGTGGCCTTTCTTGAGGGTGACTGTAACACAAACGAGTCGGTGCCAAGTGATTCTGACCATAAAAAGTTAATGGCCACAGGTGGGGTGGGTGGGGGTGTGTTCATGAAGGGGGCACCATAAATAAATATGCTGAAGCTATGTCAATGTCAATTATCAAATCTTCACTTAGTATCGAGAGCTTAGTTCTGGTGTTAATACAATTTTTAAACTATTTCTCTTTGATCTTGTGATGTCTATAAGGCATTTGTCTCAAACAGCTAGATGGCATAATTCTCAAAATTTTACTTAATGTCATGATGTTCATGCACACACACACACACACACAGGTATATGTATGTATGTGTGTGTATATATATATATATATATATATATATATATATATATATATATATATATATATCAGTAACAAAGAGCATTATGATTTGTGTGAACTGGTCCAGGGACAACAAACCCGTCAAGTTAAAAGTGGACGAAACATGTTGCCAAGAGTGTACCTATGAGGAAGTCAAGACAAAGTCATCAGTATATATATATATATATATATATATATATATATATATATATATATATATATATATATATATATATATATATATATGTATGTATGTATATAAGTGTGTGAGTGTGTTCCATAAGGGCTCCACCTAGGTTCCTGGCTGGGTAGAGGAAAGATTGGAAACATAAGCAGGGAAGCAGTATAGTGCTGAAACCCAGAACAGTGAATAATGTTCAGGTGTGGATGTTATTTTGTGAAAAATGCACATATATATATATATATATATATATATATATATATATATATATATATGTGTGACTTATGGATGAATAATTATGTAAATTCATGAAGTCAAGCTGTTAAGTGCTATTTTGACCAGGAATAAAATGGAAAAAATTGACATTAGTTAGTTTCTAATGTAGTGCAATGATAGACCCCTGCAATAAAAAACTATACAGTGATAGACCTCTGCAATACAATACTATACAATGATAGACCTCTGCAATATAATACTATACAATTACAAGAGAACTGAATAACAGGGCTTGAATCAGTTTCTATTAATCTTATTTCAACATTTTACCATCACAAGAGGTAGTGTTATTAGCAGTATGTGAGTGCATGCTTTCATAGTGTTTTATGTCAATAAATGGGATGTTATTTGTGTATTTTCCATTGTTTGTCTAAGTTCTTTGAGTAGTCATCGCCTCTCCCAATATATATATATATATATATATATATATATATATATATATATATATATATATATATATATATATATATATAAATAAATACATATATATATATATATATATATATATATATATATATATATATATATATATATATATATATACACACGTATCCACTAAATAGGAGGGAAAGATACTATTTCTAGATATAATATATCAGGACACATGATTCTATGTAAAGACGTTACATATCATAACAGCAATATAACTGGTCTTCGCCATCACTTGGGGCATTGGTTGGATCTTTTTCGGTATTTACAGACTGTATTTCAAATGTGGATGGAAAGTATTTAATGTGGATATTCAAGAAATGATTACCTTCTGCGTTGAATATCTTAGAGAAAAGAGAAAACACCATTTTATTAATTCATGATCTATTCATTTATAATAGATGGTAATTTTTATTATGTGCTTTATGTGATTTCCTAAGATGAATACATTTGCCCACGCCTTTACGGTATAACTATTTGTAAACAAAGGTCCGTTATGTATCTCTTAATACCTCTGTGTTTTGTATGTTGAACCCAGATACTGTTTACATTGACTGTTTGAAATTGTTGAATATATCACAGAAAGCTGTGTATGATGTAGAGAAAAAGTTTTTAAATTTTGTATGCAAGTCTACAAGAGTGAGATCATTCATTAGTTATGGATGAGGTCGCATTGTTGTAAATTTGATAGTGTATATGTACTCAGTGTGTTCTTCCATCTATGGGATACTGTAGAAATTCGCAAGCAGGCATATTATTGAAAGTCAGAAAGATGGCACAAGACCCAACTCGAAACATTAATCCATATACATTTATTGGAGATGTACATAAGTTCATGGAAAACAACTTACTTCATTCATTGCAGTCTGGTCTCAGAGGTGGATATATACAATATGATGAATATCAGCAGAGAAATACAAAATACGACATGACTTGATGACCTTCATGGCTATTAAATTAAGCATTTATGTTGTGTGATATTTTACAAAAAACAAACTAAATAGTTTGCAATCACAATTATTTTGTCTACGTTATGCTAACACCTTATCTTTTCAGGCACCTACGACTGCAGACAACTCAGTCGGTAACTTGTTCATGAGGGACTCATGTCAGAGATGTTTAGTGTCAAAACTGGAGGTATGGAATGTGTCATGTATCCATTTAATCAGCTTTCTGTGTGTTTTATGAATCAACTTGTGTTTACATCATAATAGCTAGAGATGAAAGGACATAGATGTCTTGTGATAACAAAATGGAATCTCAAACTTTATTCACAGCTGGGAAAAGCTTGTGGCTTTTTGGTGGAGTAATCTTAGATAGCATGAATTTAAGGATATATATATATATGTGTGTGTGTGTTTGTGTATTTTGTGGGTGTATCATAAGTCATATATGAGATTTAAATAGTGCTAAAATGCATAAACGTGTTTAGTAAAGAGAGTCTTTTGTAAACCGTTTGGTTGTCTAGAACTTGCAAGTAATTGATTAACTATAAACATGTACTCCATTTTCATCATGGATTGTTCAGTCATGATGTTTTATTATGGTCCAATAACATATTAATGAAATAGCTGTTTGATTGTGGTTTTGTTGGATCAAGTGAAGAAAGCTTTGAAATAAGTTCATTTTCTGTTTGACATTGATAAGAAAGAATATCTATCTGGATTTCCTCCATTTGCCACCTGAACATTATTAATTCCTTAGTTCTGTAATTTAATGTTTAGAGTGACATTTTTGTCATGTAGTTAAAAAAGTGGTGAATATGGAAGGTTATTTGCATCCATTTTATTTAAAAAGGAAGCACTGTTTTAAAAAGTAAAATAAATTCCATTGAGTAATCATATCTTTCCTTAGAGAACTACACTCGCAAACTTGTGCTTCTATTAAAAACTTATGTGCTTCTGAAGTACGTAAAACATGACCTAAATCTGAAGAAAATTTCCTTTTGGAGTCTTTGTGATAGGGCATATCTGGATGTGATTTTTTTTCTCCATGGGTTCACATGTTTGTGATAATATTTGAACATAATCTTGTTCCTGACAGACACAGAGTTGTATTAATTGTTTGTCAGGTTTGTCGAAGGCAATGAGTACAGAAAAAGAAATTCACTTTTCTTTCACCAAAGAAGATTCAAAACTGGTGATGTATGATTTGTTCAGAGAGTTTCAAATGGTCAGAAATGCTTGAGAAACAGAAGCATTTTGCTATAGAAGTAAAGAGTTATGCTTGCAATTTTAAGGTTATATAAATGAACATCAAAATGGAGTGCTACACACACCATGGATTATATAATTGATAAAACATGGAGAAATGGAAAATGTTAGGTTGCAGAAATGTCAAATCTTGTTTATAACATGCATCATTATAATTGTCTTAGGGTTTAAACTGCATTTTGTTTATGAAGTTGTAAAATATGTCAAAAGATAATTATTTTAAAGTAAGATGATAATTGTAATGTCATGTTGTGCTAAACCACTTTTGTGCTGTAAAAATCAATATTAGCATCACTGGTCAAAATATATCCTACCAATCTGTGCTCAACATAGATAAAATTAGAAAATAGAATACAATATTATTAAGTGCCAAAGAAGGTATACATACACGCTATATTGCATTAATTTTATTATGGGGAGGTGGATGGATAGATAGGAGAGGATTAGGAAAATGTAATTGATGACTGATTTTAATCCATGGGAATGGTGTTTAATTTGCCTCCATTAAAACCAGTTTACCTCTCAAAACACACATTATACACATACAGCGATTTAAAATGAATTAAGCTTCGGAATTGTTCATTCTGAAGTTCCACATCAAAAATAGCTATTTATAGTTGCAAATTGCCAATTTTGGAACCGTAGCTTGATCCTTGTATGTTTTCAGAATAAAGTTAAGGGATAAAGACAATCATGAAAATGTGATATGTTTAACTCCTTATGTGAATTTGAAGACAGATATGAAATATTTCATTCAGTGTCTTCATGATTCATAACAAGCCATAATACTAGCTGTGCCATAAAGGTATTACTGACAGTATGTTAATGTTAATGAGTTGCTCCAGACAGGTTAAACATCAGACCCGATCAGTTCAGTTTGGGATATCAACAGGTAATCTGTGTGCCTTTGTGTGTGCATAGCAATCGCCTTTGAAGATACTTGCGAAGTGGTGAAACTTTCAGTGACCTTTAAATTGAACATATGGTTATACTCTGTTTACCATCCTCAACGTATTCCAGCTAAAACGGTGAAGTCATAACGTTATTTCATCTTGTAACAGAAGTCAGAATGTCTTTTATTGTTTCATTCTCTCTCTTCTTCTGTCAGAGAGAAGTGACATGTTCATAGCTGAATACACTGGGATGGTCTCTGTAAAAAGCAAGAACACAATTCTTATTAGCTTAAACATATTGTTCTTGTATTTCAGTGAAAGGTCATGGTAATTCTAATGTACTTTTGTTGTGTATCATTATTTAAACATTATCTATCCAATGAACACGGTAAAGGTTCCAAAAGTGAAATTCAATATCGACTGTGCTTTAGAGCGGAACACGTGTTACAAGGACACCAAGCACATTAATGTGAAAAGTCCAATAAAAACATTGTACACTCAGCAAAGACATTACGTACCAAAAGTACTTTTAGTAAACAATGGCAGAATTAGATTAGCCATACCTTTCATAACATTGATATGAAAAGAGTAAGAAAATTCTCGCAGAGTTATGGTTGATGACCACATAGTTTTAGCTTGTATTTCTTGTTCTACCGTCTTTGTTTCTTTTTAAAAATATTATATCACTGCTTTCCATTTTTATTTCTTTTTTTGATACAAGTTAACTTACACAAGGCTGAAATAAAATTTAAATTTAAAATTTGATGCTGGACAGTAAAGCCTACATTGATAAGATAAAACACTGTCAGTTATAAAATTAAGGCCGAAAGCAATTATATTTCATTCTTTTGGTATTGTTAAAGAAAGCTGAATATATACTTGAATTGACGTTCTAAAACTCACAGTTACTTATTTCAAAGCATTACAGACTTTCAACATTGCTTATACGTATTTAAGGAAAGTATAGCCTTTTGTACACCATTGATTGAAAACGTTCTACATGACTGTCTTATTTTTGTGATAATTCCTGTAATTTCAGTCGACCTGGATCCGATTGCACCAATTTATAGTGTATCCAGTCAATCACATTGGGCTGAATTAGCTCAAAAGGAACTCGATGAAGGTATTGTAGTACTCATATCATGAAGCAGTAGTTTACTCATTAATAGTTATTGGGTTATTTTGCCTTACCACCAATGATAGCCCTAAAATGGTTTAGTTTTCATTCAACACCCTTGCAAGTTCGGATTCTACTTGGCTAGTTTATGTATTACCTCAATATCTACAAATGGCAACTTCTGAGTGGTACATCGGTTATGCCTATTTCACAACAACACATTGTAATTCAAGTCTTACTGCACCTGTTAATCGCATATATTTCACTGTAATGGGGAGTACTTTAGAGGTTACGACAGATATATGTAAATAATAGTCTGTAAACTTTGTATATACTGTATTTATCTGACCTAACTGAGAAAAATGACATGTATAATGCAAACGTAATATTTGTGAGTGCATTTTATTCTTTTCATACCTGAATCAACTTATACTCATGTTATTTTTTTGTTGTTCCACTTTTCGGGGGTTGTGCTGGTTATTCAGCGCACAAAATGTTTTCAAACAATGTGGTCTTATTTCTTGCATGCTTGAACTGTTTAATATCACTTGTGGCAGTATCGTTCTGTTTGAAAGTTTGATAACAGCAGTGCTTAAAGAGTCATTGAGTTAAAAGATCATGTAACATAACATACGAATAACAGCATGTCGTTATGCAATTGCAAATTTTGTTTTCATGTAATGAAGTATACAGGTAAAACAAAGGAATGAGAGTAGACCACTGGCCTAATGTGTATGAGAAAGAAAAAAAAAGAAATATAATTGTTGTAATCATACTTTGAAAGATTTATGTATTTCTGAGCGATCTCCAACATGTGTTTATACATATATTAGCAAATAATTTCAGTTCTGAGTCCTGCCTAGCAGCAGGCAATGCAAACAGGCACTTTCCTTTGTCTAAATGTTATATTTGGTATGTGTGAAAGGTTTTGCATATCAGTATTATACGGTATGTGCAGGGATCATTCGTGGTACTTAAAAAAGAAAATTACGTTTCACAGCATTTTTCACTCAAGAAGAAACATATGGTAAAATAAACATCATTTCATTTATTGTAGAACTCTTGCATATAATAGATTTCCTTGCATGACTGAATGCTTTCCCAGTGGTGTTAAACAATTATAAAAAATCCTAGTTTATGCAAGCGATGCATTTAGAACAAAAACATTTTAAGATGGGTTACATCTGCCCAACATTGCAGTATCTGAGCAGGCTTGTGCTGCTTTCATTTATTACGATTATATATGACTTCCAGACTCTCCTCCTCAATATACTCATACAGTAAACCTAAAGCAAGGAAGTGTGTATCAATACAAATTCAAATATATTCAGTTGTAATTTACGAAGTTAATTGCTCTGTCAGATGCGATTAACGGCATTATGATTACCGTGGAAAAGGTAGTGTTGATAGTATTATTCATTTTTTTAAAACAATATTATTATCACGTAGATCTCAAACTTCTGTCATTACTATCCTACTTTGTCATATCATACTGGAGACATAGACATTGTTTTTCCACCAAAGACACATATTTGGCGTGTACTTTTAAGTAGAACTACTTCAGTGAGATCAGGTAAATATTTGACGAGTAGTGTAGAAACCTTTGTGAGGATAATATAATGGCTGGAAATTCCATTCTTTCAATTCAGTCAATTAAAGTCTTATAAGTATTTTAGTGTGTAACGTACAATTTTTATTTGGATCTGACATTATGCTGCTAATAATGCTATATTTGGAAAAAGCTTCTGAAAAAAAATCATTATTGTTCCCCAGAAAAGTCATTGTTCGAGAATGTTGTACCATTTTTAATACTTCCGTAATTGTGGAAACGATTTAGCTTTTTATCGCTCTACTCTCCAGCTTCGGATAACCAGGTCAGCAACATACATACTGTGCTTTGTGTAGATATATCAGACAGTGCTAGCCAAGGATCAGCATGGGAAGAAACCCAACAGTTCTTTAACGATTTTATTACAGGTAAGTACTTGAGTGTATTATCATCATTCGTTCTTCATGCTTAAATATTATTATTGAATAAAGTGTTATCTGTTGTTTTCATTGTCTAGTCAATTACTTATCCTCAAGATGTTTTCTGTCTGGTGTCTGTTAGTATTTGTACTATTCATCAGTCTGGTACTTTTTCTTTGAAAGTGTCTGGCATTGTTAGATGGCAGTCTGGATTTGGAGATGACAACAGACCGAAAGTATGTAAATTCTGTACATGAAGAAATTCTTTCCTTTGATACTGTAGGCGATTTGGGGCTCAATGTTCGTTCTCTTGATGGACATATCGGGCAACTACAATCTTATCTCTGGTGGAGTGTTGATTTCACCTTCAAGTTGCGTTGGACTTTGGGCATTTTGAAATAACATTCTATACTTGTCTCATCAGAAGCTTGATCTTCTTTGATCTACTGTCTTCACAGGTTGAAAGTGCGCAAAGATAAAAGCGATACAGAGAGAGTAAGATAGAGGGGTAGAGCCACACAGATAGAAAAGGGAGAGAGTACAATAAAATTACACTTAGTACAGCATGAGCGAATGATATGAAGAAACGACAACAGAAACCAAAAAAAAGGAAATAGAATATGTGTGCATTTGTATATGTGTGAATTTATGAAAGGACGAAAAAAAACCCACCTGTTAATAGTCACGATTTAAGAATGTAAGATATATGCAGCCAAACCTAGCAATAAAGGCGACTCATTTGAAAATGCAAACAGACCGATGAACACAGGTGATAATTGTGCATTGCTTAACATTTAAATTTTTTTTATGAATTACTACAATGCACTGAATATAGTTATTATTATTATTATTATTATTATTACCATTTTTTTTATGTGACTATACAACAAATTCACTTTGTATATGGTGTTGTCTTTCAACTATATTTTCCACAGCAAGAATACAGTATTCCCACTCAATTTAATCCGTCACAGAAATGAAATATATGTTTGATAACACAATATAAACAATATTTGCCATAGTCAGTCGCTAACTCACCTAGTTTTAAAGACAATCGGATTATGTGACAAGCCTGAGAAGAACAGAAAATAAAAATAAACCGTATCTTGCTATTCATTGTGACCCATGAACCAAAACTCTCCTCTGCTTCACAGACACCTTTTAAATATGGAATGACCCCGGATTCTAACCTAAAGGGATGTAACTCGTATATATTCTCAAAGGCAAAAAATTGTTCCTTCAAGGATAGCTTTAATTGACCTGCAAATAGATAAAAATGTCAAGCTATACCCGCCACAGTGTCACAAAGGTGACTTTCATTTCTGTTACAATAAAAGAACTACTTTTTTCACCATCCAGTAACCTGATTTAGTCATCTCCTATAGGCCTCCTTTCAAAGCTGACGTGTTGACACCTTTGAGTTTGACTGACAGTGTGACTGGAGTACATTAAGTACATTCGAGATATGAAATGCTTTAACATATAATCACATGATATGCCACAATGCCTTTCTCGTCAGTCAAAATAAGTGTTTAATTTGCATGCCTGTAACGGCCACTGCTGATTGCTCAGTGACCACAGATACACAGGGTAAAGCTATTGTTTAGATACGAAACACGTTGTTCCTTGCCGCTGAAGGACAGTAACTATTAAATACAGTGCATTTATGAAGAAAAATTGCCTGGGGGAAATTAGAATGACCCGTTTTTGAAGAGGTGACGTGCAAGTGGCAGGTATTGTGTATAGAGTACAGGCAGTTGTAAATAATTACTAATTTTCTCCCTTACTGACAATACTCCAACTTGTGTGCAAGAATGTAAATATGAGGAGAGTTATATAGACTGGCAGAAATTTCTAAAGACTGACATACGTTCTTAACGACAAAGAACCACACATACAAATAAAGGATGAGGGAAATGAGAGCTGTGTGATAATCATTAATAACCATCATTACAATTAACCCTTCACCTTTACAAATAAAATGGATGAGAGAAGGTAGGGACAGGTATTAGTCACTGGCTCATCAAGTGATTGATGATCTAGAAAAGAAACTTGTAAAAGTTCTTGCTAACAAAAACTAATACTGAAAGTCTGAAACTACGGGCTTAACTATGACTGATTATAAAATATATCGTTTAGCTGGAAAATGGTACTAAATTCCTGAAACTGTCATGGACTTCAGTGGATTAAAAAAATATGGCTTGGTGCTAAAATTCCGAAACTCTCATATATTTTAAGGGACACTAAAAATGATCTGGAAAAATATGCAAAATGTATAGCTTAGCTGAAAAATTGCAAAATTTATAAATTAACACTGAAGTTAGCAGAAACTGAAATAAATCCCTTAAACATGTAAAAAGTTTTAAAAGATTTTTAACAAATTGCTCTAGAAAATTAAAACTAAAAAAAATAAAAATAAAACTTTTTAAAAAATAAAAATTTAAGAATTTCATCCAATTTTATTGTAGACTGAACACTTTTTTAAAGTTAAATGGTTAAGTTTGAATATATGAAGAAATGTTTAATATGTAAAATATTCAAATAACAAAATATTAATTAGATTTGCCAGTATTAGGTAGGGTTATTTGGAGTTTAAAAAATTTAATTTGCTAACATATGCTTTTTGATGCATCTTTTGTTGGAGTCCCGAGCCACGTCTGCCATCATCGTTATTGTTGTAACTGCTTCAGTGGCTGATGACGATAATGTTGGTGGTGATGATTTACCTTTTTTAGGAGCAAAACAGGCCTATTTTTCTGAGAGGTTGATGTTGATATTTTGTCTAGCACTCTCATCTTGTTATGGTCATCCAGTAGTTTATATCTTTTTAAAATGTACAGTAATAAAGTACACATACACCCAGTGTCAACCCCGATCTGTTTTGTCTGTAAGTGTATTCAGTGATAAAATATTTATTGTGATTGTGAGAAATAGTGTTAGTGATCATATCCATTAAAGATCTTACATATCCTTTCACGTGAAATGTATGTAAGAATATAAATGTTGGATATTAACTGACGTGTGCTGAATTATGAATAGGTGTTGCAGCACTACTTGACTATATAATCTATATAGACTGCATCCCGTTTCCATGATTTTATATGTGTCTTGTGTTGCATTTTAAATTACCTGCCTTTAATTGTAATTATGAGTGATTGCAATTATAGAACAATTCTCCTCTTGCAAATGAATGCATTTACTTTTGTGAGCACGATGGATAGTAAGGGTGCGTGCTTATTTGGTGATAATGACCATCACAAATTCGCATTCAGTCATCCTTTTCGTTTCTAAGAGTTGGTGTATGTATGTGTATTAGTGACCATCATTTAATTTCTTTTTCCGTTTTGTTTTGATGATTGCTTTTAGTCAGGATCATTTAGTATTACGAGCAGTTAGTTCTGTTCCTTTATTTATAATAACAGTGCAACATATGCAAACTTACTGACATCTCCAATATAACCTTTAATGTAGGTAATGCATTTTTCTGTAAAAGCTTGAGTGTTGAATGTTGACAGTAGGTGAATTTGCTCCTACTTTTGCAGCATATCCTTGCATGATTTTATTTGTCAGTGTATGTGCTTTTCAGTAGATGTGGGGACTGGACAGTAATAATGGCTATTGATTAGTATATGTGAATACTGTTAAAAACACATTGTGCTGGACATTATTTGTGGTGATGGTCAGTTAGTAGTCGTATATACGTCATCAGTAGATGTGGGTGCTATTCATTGACACTATGTATTGTAAGTGTGACTTTTGGTCAGTAACACTGTATATTATATAATAATAATGGGAGTTGGTCATTAGTAGTGGGTGATGGTCAGGAGTATATATGCTGGTCAGTGGATGTCATTGCTTGTTAACTATGTATTTGTTAGTAAACATGTATGCTGGCTAAAATCACTACATATTAGTTGGAAAGCAAATTTATATATAGGAGCTGTTAGTGATGGTCACTAAGGCTATTGGGGAGTTGGTACAGATAATGGTCAGTTTATGCATTCTTGATGGTCAGTCAGACAGCATGTTGGTTAGCAAGTGTAGGTGTTGGTCAATAGATGATTAGGTACTAGTCAGATAACCCAAATCAGTAAGTGTTTGTCTGTGGATGATTGGGAGGTGGTCATACAAACAACATGCTAGTCTTTAAGTATTGCTTTAAAATAATATTTTCCTTTATACCAAACATCCCCACCATTTAAACCCAAAGGAAATGTTAGCATTCCACATATCCATAGAGTTCAAAATATCTACGCAAGACCTATACAATTGTTAAGGACAGTGGGAAATGTCATGTTAAGAACTAATGTAACCCCATTATCAAGTTAAGCTGGTGCATTTTCATTTTGAGGATATCTTGGTATTGTTGTGCCAACACCACCAAGTTTAAAGTTCTCTTTTTCTATCTTCAGGGTTAGATGAAGCCAGAAGAGAGTCAGATATGAATGTTGAAAATGTTGCATTATCTGTATTCGGTGGCGAAGTAAAGATTGTCCAGCGTCTTACAACTGATTATAACCTTCTAAAGCAGGCATTTTGTAAGTAAAGAACATTTGCCTGCATGCTAGATGTCTTATAAACAATACTATCTTGTCTGATTCTTTCATCATAGTTAATACATCTTTGTGGTCTTTGGATCATTTATCCTTTGTTTTAAGGATCCCACATAGAAGTTCTGGATCTCATAGGTAGTCACCATTTTCCTTTTGTCCATTTGCTAGTCCATCCACCTATCTGTCTTAAACATTTTGTAACCAGCTGATGTACTTGTTATACCTCAATGATGTTTGATAGGTTAAAACTCTAATCGACGTGACCATTACAAAGGCTGCCCCTTTGTAAATGAACTTTTACTCAATTTTAAACACTTACAAAAGCAACTATTGTTAACTCCAGGTATGCCTTTCCCAGTTCTTGTTTACTTTTACTTGCCTACTTTATATTTTATATGCCCACCACATCATCCGTAACATTAATTCAATATAAAATGAGTACAGTAAGCTCTTATCATCCCATCATATTTGGTGGAATATCTGAATTGAAGGCAAGGAAATAATCTGTAAATAATTCGAGGAAAGATATATCTTAATTACGTTTCAGTAGGCATGTGTTTATGTATCAATGCACAAGTACAAATTTATAACAAGATTATATTCATAACTCTTGGGAATTTCAAACGATGGAATTCCATGTGCAAAATATTCAGGTGAACTGAGCTTAAAAAAGTTACTGTCTTTAACTCAGTTTGTCACTAGGCAAAGTGGACAGTTGGTTCTCCCTGTTATCTCTATTGCTAAGTCCATGTCGTGTCGTCCATCCACATTGCTATTGTTAAAGTCTTTCCAAGAACCACAGAAAACATTTCAGTAACTTAAAGAGACTCTTCGTCCCTTTTTTAACAAATTGTAATTGAGAAAAATACCCTAGAACTTACATTAGAGTAATAGAATCCTCACAAATAGTTTATCATTTTCTATCATTACCTTAAAATAAAAAGATATAAAAACAATGAAAATGATATAATAAGATTACCTGAACCATTGCAGCTCCTTCTAAAAGTATTTGACAACCTCCACAAAAGAGAACATTTTTCGAGAAAAATTTATTTGGGTTTTAAAAGAGATTTTCGTCTGGAAAAATATAACAGTTTCAAGAGAGACCTCTAAATCATTTTCAAGGATGAAATATACTTCGATATGGCTGGAAGGATAAACATTTTCTCTTGGAGAGAGAGGGAGAGAGAGAGATTTTCATACACAAAAGCTTAAAATAGATAGAGACCCATTAAAATTTTTCTAACCTGGCAGTATCATTTTTAGTTATATCTCGTGTGTGTAAACGTTTCTGTCAATTTATTTCTTGTTTCCTAAATTACTATTTTTAAAAGCCATTGATGATCTAATTCAGACTGCTATCTTATAAGTTAATGTTTTAATTAAAAGGAATGCACACATTGGCTTAAAATACATGTATATTTAGGTCTAAGAATAACATATGAATAAATGAATGAATGAATGAATGAATATTTGAATGAACATATGTAGAAACATGTACACAAACAATAAATAAATGTAGGAAAAGATAAATAGATGTAATAATGATGAAATATGTGAAACTAAACATTAATTACAGTTGAATAAATCAATGAATATTACAAGAGCGTACAGTTATAGGATCACACGGAAGCTTCTTTAGTTTTTTTTACAAAAGAACAGTTTCTTTCATTGCAATAATGAAATGATTTTTAAATGGATGCTTTATATAGTGCTTTATTAGATGAAACAATAGCATAATTGTCTTTCAAGCCGCTTGGACACCTTAGAGACAATAAACCAGCTCTTTATTTTATTTAATCTACTATATTTGGTGTTTGTGTCTTTGTGTTTCATACATATTGATATGACCAGAGGAATAAATTTATGCTTGATCCATCGTAGCGTGTTTTTTGTTTACCGACATTTTCTCTACAGGGTATGGATTGATAGGTTTCTCCTCGAGTTAAACTTCACAGGTTCTCACAGGTATTTCATTTCTTTGTTGAACTTAGGCATGCACGTAGATAATGCAAAAGTTCTCATTTTATCAACCGTGTTATGACTGGTTGTAGGACATGTTCTGTCAAAGCTACATTTGTTATAGGGTAGCTAACTCTGTAACACCTTGAACAAGTTAGTTTCAATTTTTTCTATAGGATGCCAGAGCCAATTTTGATTGAACTTAGAAGGAAATGGAGTAGTACAAAAAATCTAATTCCTTGGACAATTGACAGATTGCAGGCAGGATCATGGGGTTTTAATGCAACTTGAAGTGAAAAGCAAAAATAGCCAAAACATATTATTTTAAAACACCTTATACTATAATATACATTTAATACTTAGATACTAAAGTTTTGACTAATTTGTTTGCTTTCTGACCGATTTGAAACAAAATCATCAGAAATATGCTTTCTCACCTAGTCCTAAATTTTTATTTACTCATTATTATGTTTTCAGATGTGACTAAATGCACCGAATTGTACTTCATTCGTTTAGGGAATAAATGGAAAAAACCCCACAATTATTCAAGTATTAAAAAGCAGATGAGCTGAGTGCAGTCCTTTCATCCCGTCACGTACCCTTTTATCCCTGATTTTATTAGTCAGTTCATTTAGTTCTTATGAAAAATTACATATATCGGTCATGAAATTTCTTGATGTTAGAAAACACAAACACACTCTGCCACTTACCAGATGCAGCTTTTAAAGCTTAGACTATTTATTAGATGAGAGAAAGATTTTTTTTGCAGAAAACAGATTTTGTAATATAAGACATTCAGTATTTAAACAAAACAAAACAAAACACTCTTTCAATTTAGATGATGATGATGCATTGAAAAGATATATACCAACATGTTATATGAAAATTTACAAAATGAATTAATCAAAGCAGTAAAGTATATGTATGTGAAGATTTGATTAAATTGTTGGGAATTATATAATTTTACATGGGTGGATGACATCAATATATGTTTTGTATTTACTTTCAGATAAGAAAATTAATCCCCGAAGATTCATGACCAGATAATGGAACTTTTAATTTGTAACAATATAACCGGGATGGGGTCAGATTATAACAAAGATTAATGATGGTAAAAAAATACAAAGTTTATTTATGAACAGTTTGATGAAAAAGACTGATTTGTGAGCCAAAATAAATCCATTTATTGGATATTTAACAGAATATGCACAAATCTGATAATGCATTGCAGTTTAAATGAAACATGAACTGATATGCAAGAAAAAACCTTAAATTGTAAAAAAAAATACAATGATTAATGATTCAAAGTGATTCCACACAAACAACGGAAAAAATGATCTATGCAAACATAGACAATTTCTACACGAAAACGATATAGTTCACTCTGATAGTGAAATATGGCTAGTTTTACTCAAATAGTGAAATGTGATATGAAACATGGAAACATATCACTTGCGGAATCGAGCACAAATCCAAAAGGTCTTTTCGGCCCCAATGCTATGTCGAATGGTTGAGGAGCCGCCACGAACGGTCTGCCCCTCCTGGTCTGCCTAAAAATCAGTAAAATCTCTTAATTTCTTCAGACCCGTTGGTCCAAAAGCCTTAGTTCTTCATCATATGAAGACCTTTATCTTCTTCCGGGCCATTGTCACCTCCGACATATGTTTCCAGATATTGGAACTTTTAATCCGACAAATAAAGTAATTGTAGATAAATTTAAAATACGTGTAAACTTTATTGTTCCAAATAATTATGATGAGGTATGTCTAAGAGACGAGAATCTACCAGCCATTGCTACCTCAGCAAGTATAAATTTAACAAACTAGTAGAAGACGTTTGTTTAAATAAAGTTGAAGCATATAGATTTTAAAGAGAAAAGAGCACTAGAGTGTATGTAATATATGTTTTAGATGATAACATAGGAAATATAGATTCTTTAATGGAGTCTGAATGTAATGTTTAACACACAAAAAATGTTTAGTTGAACAAAAATAAGATAAAGTTACAATAAGATTCCGGGAAAATTATGTGTCAGATTTAAAAGCTAAACTATGCAGTTGGCGTGGATGGCATATTTTTGACACACAAACTATGGTGAAGAAAATTGATATTTGCTTATTCAATATATTCATTAAATATTGAGATTAAATAATATAACTAATGATGTTAATACAGACACAAATATAAATAATTTAAATATGAACAACGATGAATACAAACAACCAAGTGTTTATATTATTTTCTCTGTTACAATATACCTATTTTGATTAATTCTTCATTTATAGTACTGACTGTTTGGTGTTCGTTGTACTCTTTTGGTAAATAGAAGCAAACCTGTAGGTACAATTGCAGTGAACTGGCAGAATAATCTAATAATTAAAAATTATGTTATTATTAGCTATTAAAGAATTTTTTCCAGCTTATGTCTGTCAATAATGCTGCTTTCGTAGCCCATTGAAGTAAATATTCAACATTTTAAACTCCTTTCTTGGATGCACCATTGAATGCACTATGAATGCTGCTTGTACATTCACTCCAGTCTCCATGGTAGTCTTGAGCAGACTACTTTGCGCTTAATGTTAATCCTTTACCAAAGTTTGCTACTGCTATACCACAATAGCTCAGTAGCTGAAGAGACAGTAACATTTATTACGTCATGTTTCGTAAACAGTTGTTTTCACTTTGCACATGGCGACAGCTCTTCTCTAACACACACACACACACACACACACACACACACACACAACTGTAGAGAGAGAGAGAGAGAGAGAGAGAGAGAGAGAGTGAGAGAGATGGATAGATGGTGTTGGTCCAAAATCAAATCATTGCCACTTAGACCACTAAATATTGCCAAAATAAAACACGTCTGAAATTCTCTACTTTGCTATTTCTTTTTAACAAATAGTGACGACTATGGCATGTTCATTTTAACAAAAGATGTGATATACATTTGGTTCTTAACAGAAATAATGCAATTACAGTGTGACCCCACTATAACACCGTAGTTGGGAGCTATAGAACCCGGCCGCGTTATAGACTGAACTGTGTTATAAGCAACCAGGTGATTTAGCTAAAGAAAATTATGCATGTACCCAAAAAAAATTGTGAGCAGGGGGTGTAGGTAATAAATGCGGGCGGTAAAATATGTGCTTCATTGGCACAGTTACCATCTTAAATCGATGCATATTAAATGAGAAATACACCTGTAGTGAAAACAGAGAAGACATATATAATAGCTTACTTTATTTAGAAAACCACAAATTGGTACATATACGTGAATACTGTTTATATATACATGTCTAATGCATAGCATGAATAGTATCAACACCGTGTACCCGCGAACCTCATCATATACATTGAATCCACAATACAAGTGATTTAATTAAGAACATGCACACACACAGTTTTAAAATATTCAATAATTTTGTCACAGGTCATATTGGTCTGAATTCAGTGGAAAAATATGGCACAATCACATAACGAATGACGAAGCACATATACTTTGTTAGTATGTCCCAAGTCGGTAAATGTTAGTTCATGTTTTAAGCCGCCATTGGTAGCGTTTGTAAGCATAGACATTTTCCCTACAAAAAGAAAGTTTTCTCGGCACAGCTAATGTGTTCCAGTCACATTGGAAAATGCAAAAATCCATCTGATTTCATCACTTTCATTTAAGTTTGGGACTGAGTTCCTTTGATAAAAAGTTCCTTGTTTTATTGAAAGATTGTAGTCGGCTTTCTTTGATGAAGGGTGTATGCATTATTGAAGTCACCACTAAAGGACAGCCTTGGAGACCCAAACAAATGCCCATTTCTTATTGCGGCGGCAACATCAAATAATTGTATTGCATGATTGAGACTGATTTTTTTCCCCATTTGCTGAGTACGTTTTCACAACAATCGGTGCTTCAAAGGTAATCTGTTTCCTTTGAAATTTCAGCAAATTATTTTATCTGGGTACATTTTTAAAAAGGAATCGGCCATCGTTTGGACTATTCAGGTTAATGTCCCTCCATGCCTGTTGATCAAACCAATAAGTAAGATGTAGTTTGTATTATTTTTTTTATTATTTTTTTACATTTGTGGTAGCAGCTTGATGCGTCTGAAAATTAACAATGGGTCAACGGACGATAGAGACAAAGGTGTTCAGGTTTGATGACAGTGATTATTACAGAAAATGTGAGTGTTCTGAAGGATTTATTTCTGAGTGAAAAGAAGAGGAATTTTACTTATCATCCACGTACAAATGTCAGTCTTTGTAAATATATTAATTACTAGCGAGCAGCTGAAAATCTGATGAAAGATAAATCACAAGATAATACCTTGTCCAGTTGATCTCCGTTACCAAATATGTCAACAACAAAAAAGCGGACATTTCACATTATACAGTACTCATGCTAGATGTCATGATAAACAGATTATAATATAACAATGCACTGTTTATTTATGTAACAATAGATAAATTTCAGTGCATTTTATATCCAGTTTGTGGCTTCCTTTCATATGGCCTCTGAATTTCTGCACTCTAAACCAATGGTTGTATATAAAAGTTTATACAGCCAACAATGTCGGCAATAAAAAAGAAATCGCCACATGGTATGTTTTGCCACCAATAAGAAAAAACAATCCAAATTTGCAACATTGGCAAAGACCTACGTGATCCCAGAATAAACTTCTTAGGCGTTATTTTTCATACTTTTAAGGAGAAAAAACTACTTTTTCGTGTACGAGAAAAATACCTACAAAAATGCCACGATCGTCTTATATTATTCATACACGATCACTTCCCCAAAATGATAATAAAGTTTTTCGTTTTTTTTGTGCTGTTAAAAAGATTTTTTTTTTTGTGTACAAGAAAAATACACGTATATGAAATTTCGGGAGCCACACCACGACTGTGTTATATCCGAATTTGTGTTATAACGGTGTGCGCTATAGCGGGGTCACACTGTATATCTGCCTCTGATGGTCGACCAAAGTGTCTGTCTATAAAAGTTTGTTATAGCTTCTTTTGCTAAATGAATGATGTTAGCAACATGGGAAATTCACAAAGGGACTTTTTATGCAGTTGGTCTGAATTAAAAATGGCACCAATTAGTCCTCCAATATCATGCACAATCTGCATGTTCTCAACAGATGGTCATGACATGTGGTTCCCACTAAAATATATCTTATCATGAATATTTGCTCCAAAGTAAAAACATACTGTGATTTAAACTAAATTTGTTATAAATTTTAAGGATTGTTTTCTGCAGCTTTTTTGTATTTACAAACTAAAACTAAAAAATTATTTCCTCTTGACTTTTTATCCTTTATCATGTAGTACCTAAAGTCTAGTTAGTCATAAGTTAAAATGGTGTTAAACCATTTAGAAAATGCTATCAGTACTCTTCCAGAAAGGATGCTAAGAATGAGTTTTCGTTTAAAATATACATTATGTAATGTCTACTTGGAATGAAATGAAAACTGTGGTGCATTGACAGCCATTATTGCAAAATTTGTCTTATTTATATTATTTATGTATGGCTGTGTATCGATAGCGAGTTTTCAGAAAAGCACATTGTATGATGTCTAGCTGGTTATAAACAAAATTAGTGCCGATGTGACATCTAATATGGCTACCAAGACATCAATCATGAAAATGGTTTTAATCACTACTGTTCCTCAGTTGATGGTGATATCGACTATGATTTGTAATGAAGGACTTATTACGATGTTCGTTTGACCATAAATGAAAATTGTTTTTATGGTTGTTATAGTGTTGATATTTTCAATGGTTCTCTTCAGTAAAAGCTAATGACACAACCATTGGCCCTCTTATGATGCCTTATGTGTTCTTAATGACACATGCGCCAATTTGATATACAGTATCATGGAGGGAAACTTGAACATCTGTTATCGCTGTTACTTCTAAACCGATGATCTGATGGACATGTAGTTTTATTAAAAGACTTCTTATGATGTCTAGGTATTGCTAATGAAAGTAATACTAGTTTGGCATCCAAATTGGGCACCGTGTGAACATTTTATAATCGCCACTTCTTCTGAAGCTATGGTGCTATTGACATGTGGTTTTCATTATAAGCATTCCCATAATATGTAGATGATTGTAAAACAAACTAACACTGACTAGATCTGTATTAAGGTTATCATAATCACCAATTCAGAGCTATAACTCTTGAAAGGGTGGTCATATCAACATATTGTTTTCAGTAGGATAACTGTCACACACAGACAAGCACGCAGAAATATATGGCTTCCTTTATGTTCACTCTCAAAATCGGTTATGGCAACTTCATTTCAACGTAACGATGTACTGACACATTGTTTCACTTATGCATCGTTGCAATATTAAGCTGGCTCTGGATCAAAATGAAGACCAGGATGGTACCCATTGGGGGTCGTCTTAAATATATTTCCATCATACTCCATGTGCAAGAATTGGAAATATTAACGTGTGGGTTTTCACCAAATTCAATGTATATTATCATTTGCTTCTGGATGAAGAGAATGCAGATCCATCCAACAAATACTGGTACTATTAAAACCAGTTTTGACCCATAAGTAATTGTAGTGTCTAATGTGAATCAACCTGGCCCATGGTAATTGCTTGGATTATTGTATTTTATTCAACATAGTAGTCCACTGTTTTGTTCAAATGCAAATTAATTCTCCCAAAGTTTTTAGCTACCTTGCCCTCCATATTATATTTTGAAAATAAGCACTCTGATATTGATCTTGAATGAACATGTGTTGACTCAGGTTGTGAACCAGATAAGACAAATATATATTAATGAGTTTTATCAAACCGAGGTTTTCAATACATATCAGGAACACATGGAATTGTGCCAATTCTGTATGTTGTATTTTCCACAACTGTATTTAGAGTCAACAGAACTTAGTAAACAGGTGTATTTTGTAATTGAGTAATTTTTTGATCTTTTATTCATGCTATCAAGTTCAACTTCAGAAGCAGTAATATCAGTTAATGTAATTCGGGTTAGATGAAATTGATATTTAAGAAAATTCATTTTGGTTAGAAGGTCTTCTGTTTCTTCCAGGGACTACACATTTTGTTTTATTTTAAAAAGGAATTGAAAACTGAAATTTGCTAACTCGTGTGTTTTAAGCAATATGTCTGAGAATACTTTAAATTCTTGCCTCAAGTTTGGTTTGGCTGTCAGTTTAAATATCTGGCGTTGTTTAAATCTCTTAAATGTCTGCATAAATTCTAACTTTACAAGTGCATGTTTCTTGAAATGATAAGTGCAATACATCTAGTGTTCTTATTTTAATGTAACCTAAGATAAACTGGTTTGATATTTCTAGTGTTCTTATTTAAATGTAAGCTAAGAGATACTGTTGACATTTCCACATTATGTTAAATGTAATCAAATAAGAAGCAATTACACAGGCTGTTATACAATCTCTTTGTATCGTCTAAGTTAGATGTCTAATGAACATCTACTTTTATTGGAACATTCTGCTTTAAAATTTATTTTTGGTAGTCAGTATTGCAAAGAGATTTACAAAATGCTAAATCATATAGTAGATTCTTATGGTTAGAACAAGACTGATCTTTCCATAGTACTGAACTTTAAACTTTGAAAGAAAGTAACATTTTTGTCATTTGAATCCCTAAACTGCTTCTAACATGTTTATGGATGGTTATATTTACCTTTCAGTTGAAGATATAATGTGTTATGATAATAAGTATATCTTTTTGAAGGCGCGTTACGGCTTGGAGGCCCGTCTCCTTTGGTTGGTGGTTTGCTAATGGCTTTAGCAGGAGTTGCAAGTAAGTAAAGATAATTCAGTTCAATCTGAGAAACTAAAGTAAAATATTTTGCGGTTTTGGTAGTCTGAAGCGAACACTAATTTCAGATATAAACATTCAGATGATACAAATATGTCCATTTACATACAATCTTTCAACTAAATAATTATTACCGTACAAATAATTTACATATTTCCAACATATTTGTACCCTTTTACGAGTTCATTTTCCATTAATGCGAACTGTGAGTAGTGGATCAAAATCATTTTATATCGAATGTCATGACATATAAATAAAGAGACTACCCTGTCATGACTCGACTAACTCTACCTCCGTTATCCAGCCATTTCCAATCACACGTCGTTTAAGTACTTTTCACCAGACATATGCTATGCTAATTTCCCCTTATGTTTTACCTTTTTTCTCCACTAATCGATGGCATTTAGTATCTATTCTGGTGATATAACAGTATTCCGAATTGTACCAGTTTTGTTTTGAGTGATATTACAGACAACATTATTTGCCAACACAGATCCACTGTAGTTTGTGTGGCGTTCAGTCAAATGGTGTCTGTTGAGACCATGGTTTATTGAAGCAGGAACAAGAGAAAAGAGTCAAGTTACTAACGAATGGCAACATACCTGACTTACATTTTGTTTCAGAACATAAATGACAATTAAATATGCTCCCCATGTATCCGCTAGTTTGACTGCTCCTGAAATAATATTGAAATTCGGTGATAATTTGCTTAGAAATGAAACAGTCAACCATTTATCAGTTTAAAAGTCTTGATTGATTGGGGAGGACAAAATGTTTAAGGATTTTATGGCATTGTCAATAATGGAGGCACAATGACTTAAAATGCAAAAACAAAATAAATGCAGAAGAAATAAATACATACACAGAAGCTGCTAATATAACGGCACCTGTTTCACTTGCAAATATAAATATTATTACCACCGTTAGAAAGAAAATTGAATTACTTCACTTGTAAAAGTACATATTCCACTGTCTTAGAGAAATCATATTCAACTGTAAGGAATCCAAAACCATGCAAATGCATAACTTTGTACTGTGCAACATTGCTTCAGATTGCTTAAAGAAATAAATAGAAGTCAAATAGACAGTTATCGAACTTGATAATAATTGATCCTTGTTTTGAATTCATAATATGCTCATTTTTGTCTCTGTTAACTTTATATTGTCAGAATCATGCAATATTTTACGATATTGCAAACCTCTATATTTGATTGACATGCACAACACGTGTGCCCAATAGTGTTTTATTAACTACTTTGCAGACAAATCATGTTCACTCATGTAGTAGACGCTTTACATTTTCGTTGATTCACTTTATTTCCGAATGAACTAAAGCAGATGTTTTGTGGACTGCCACATACCAGCTACTTTGCAATGTTCAGCGTTACGGTTTTTGATACAAATGTTTTGGATTTAAGCTAGCTATAAATGCCAGACAGGTAAAACAATTGTTGGGACCTACAGATAACATGCAAGTGACAAGGCATAAACGTGTCTTTCTTAGCTGGTAATAAGAATGGCAAAAATGTACTTACAGTTTTACATTATCAATTTCCTCATAATGTACTTCTTAGTTCTGCAGATCCCATGTCATGTGTTCTAAAGCTTGATTAACCATTTCGAAATTGTACTGTAATTTCGACTACATTCCACGTGCAATTACATCCTTTTTACTGCATTCAAAATCAAATAAACATTATATTTCATAGCGTCTTTTTTATAACTACAATTGAAAGACTTCATTTTTTTCCCACATTATGATTCCAAATGTTCAATGACAAAACAGAAACATGCTTGCAGATGTCAACACGTTGTAACCTCAATGCTGAAATCAGATGTACTTCATGTAGAATGGACACAGATAAATCCAGTCATTATCACAAAATTTAGTAGAAACGACAAAAATACCAAAATCTCTTCATTCCAGACTAAATCGAAAATTTTTGCAATGCACTTTCATTCACATTATGAATCTAAACTTCAACTTTAAGTAGACCAAAACGCCATTTACTTTCGAAAGTGATGTCTAGCACACGACTAGGTTAAAATTTGTCTGGGTGGAGTTATATGTGCATTAATAATGTTGTTTTTGTGTACTGATGAATCTGCGCTTATGTATTTAGTTTGAAATACATCATAAATTCAATTACATTGTTTCTTGTAGTGTATTTTTGTTTATATAAGTAAACCTTGGTAGAATAAGAAAATGAGCACATAATAAAAAGGTTATTGCATTTGTATGGGAAAATATGAACTCGTTTATTCGGATGGATATACTGCACTCCCATGGTCGTGCAGCATATCCAGCTGAAAAAGTTCTTCATATTTTCCCATACAAATGCAGTAACCTATAATATTTATATAATATGACTAATGTTGCTTAAGACATTTGAATATATGGTATTGTAAAAAGACAACATCTAAACCTCAGCAGCTCAAAATGCTTATTACTATCTCTTTCCATTGTTGTATTCGAACGCTTAAATAAAAGGTACAACTACTGTGTTATTCCAATGGTCACTTGCTCGAATGATTTTCATAAAGTTTATAAATAAACACATAGGCTGAAGAAAGGCATTACAATTAAAAATGAATTTTCTACCAGAAAATGAAAGTATTACTGCCAAAACCACTGGGAAGAAATTAAATATTTTTTTCATAATATTAAATTTAAGAATGTAATAAATTTGAAGGGTAACGCTTTATCTCTAGTTCTGTGTGTAGTCTGGATTTTTAGTTTGAATATAATTGTGTGGTGGTGGTATGCATCGATACAGAGAAAATACAAAATGGACTGAATTGTGTTTGAAGGAAGAAAATGTATGGCAATTTATTAAAAATTAATATTAACTATTTTCCAGATATATCAGGTCCCAGTTGCAATGGCATAAGAATTTGGCCACGGATTATACTCATCACAGATGGCCACCCAACAAATTCTCTCATCGTCTCTGGACCCGATGTTTGTCATTCAGAGCCAATGGTGAAAGCATCTGGAGTTCAGATATATATACACATCGATCGTTTGAAGGCTTTTAATACTAATGCTCCATATATATATATATATATATATATATATATACATACATACATACATACATACATATATATATATATATATATATATATATATATATATATATATATATATATATATTTATATATATTATAATAATAATAATAATAATAATGAGGACTTTGTATAGCACCTAATCTTTAGAAGCTCTAAGCTCTTTACAACATTAGACTACACATATAAGATAAAAAATATATATAATGATATGATTACAAACACAAACACCATGAAATTAGAAAACATAGAAAACATGCTGAGAATATTTAAGGTAGGAAACATTATTAGGTCTTTGAGTTTGTTCTTGCAGTCAAAATAAGTGAGTTTTGAGAGCACTCTTGAATGGGATCACTGTCCTTGTGTCTAAGTTCAGTGGGCAATTCATTCCACATTGCTGGGCCCTGGTATGCAAAAGAATGCTGTCCATATGACTTTGTTTTCATAGTGGGAATAATGAGTATATGATTGTCAGAAGAGGAGTGTAAGTATCTTGCTGGTGTGTACACATGGGTGAGGTCGGATAGGTATGTTGGGCTAGAGTCTGTCAGTGAAATGTAGCACAGAGAACAAATTTTGTGTTTGATGTTGGATCAAATGGATAGCCATTGTAGGGTACAGAGCAGTGGGGAGGTGTGCTTTGATTGTGGTACTCTAAGTATGATCCGAGCAGCTGTGTTTTGAACTTTTTGAAGTTCTGGAGTAGATATTGAGATGAACCAGACAGAATTGAGTTACAATAGTCCCATCTTGAAAGTACTAATGAACTCAAAAGTGTTTTAGTGGCATCAGCTGAAAGATATTGCGAATGGAGCTGATACATCTCAGCTCAAGATATGCAGCCTTGCATATGTTCATGACATGTTGGTGCAGTGTGAGAGTACTGTCCAGAGTAACACCTAGGTTTCGGACTGATTGTATGAATTTAATGTTGGTGTTGCTGATATTTATTGTTTGTGGTAAAGCATGTGAATGAGAAAGTCTTTGTGTTGTGATTAGAATGGCCTCAGTTTTATCATCATTCATCTGCAGTTTGTTACATGTTATTAGAATATGATATGTATTAACATTTATTCAGAACGTGATTATTTACCAAGTAATCAACCATGTATTTGACACTGTAGACCATAATATATTACTTCACCGTCTCCAGCATGTATTTGGCATTCATGATACAGCCTTACTGTGGTTCAAGTCCCACTTGGTCAACAGGACACAAATTGTGTCTGCTAATGGAATAGACTCCAGCCCAATTGATCTATGTTGTGGTGTTCCACAGGGGTCTGTTATTGGACCTTTTCTGTTGTTCTATACACTCAGCCGCTCTCAAGTGTCATAGATAATCATCCAGTGTCTCACAAATTGTACGCTGATGACACCCAAATATACAAATCTAGCCACCCAGCTGAAGTTGATGCTACCATCCAAGGTGTAGAGAGGTGCATTTCTGATGTGAAATCATGGATGACATGTAACAAGCTGCAGATGAATGATGATAAAACTGAGGCCATTCTGATTACAAACAAAGACTTTCTCATTCACATACTTGACCTCAGACAATAAATCTCAGCAACACTGCCCACTGAATTTCCCACTGAACTTAGACACTGTGTGTGTGTGTGTGTGTGTATATACATTGATCATTTGAAGGCTTTTTATACTTAGTCTAATGCTCCATGTTGTTTCATGTGAAATACTATATAAGGTACACATTCACACACAGTGCACTCACAAACATACACACACACCTGCTCACACTTTCTCACACACAAATGCACACACATAAAATGTGCAATGAAATCATTATGAGTAAAACATACACTCCACTAAGAATCAGCCATGAGTTTGTATTTCTATTACAATTTACGGTTCAAAAATGAATCGGCTTAACAATAATGCTAATGAAAAGTGGTGCAAACCTATCACATTAACTAGCAAATGTAAAATACAATATATCAGGAAAAAGTGAAATGCATAAATTTAGGTATATATAAACTTCATTTGTAATAATTTCTCTATTTTCCTAGGAGCAAGTTGTTGTTTTATTAGCAGTGTCCAATATTTCATCTAAAAGGATTCAACTACATTGTGTACCCGTTGGAGATGCAAATTTGGTGAGTACAGCTGTTTTAAGGAGGTTTCTAAATAATACAACAGTTCTGTTGTACCTATATAAGCGGAGTAGGGGTATTATATTTCGGAAATGTTTTCAGAATGGTTGTATGTTGCGAGTACAATGACAGCTCCTAAAACTACAAAGGATTTTTTGTATGTGCAGGAAAGTCATGATTTGATTTTTTTCTAAGTTTGGAATGTTTTACTCGTATAGATTATGCAATATATATTAAGCGAGGCCGGTATAAGTGTATACTTTAGCTTGTCTGTTTGTCTACACTTTGGTTCATTCTGCATGCTATTAATAATGCCAACATATTTATTTCGTTAGATTTACTCTTCTGACATCTCAGGAAGAAGTAAGATTCGTCATGGAATTATAACATTAGTTGACAGTTTATGACACACACTTTCAGGATGATCTCTTGATGTTTTTTAAGCATAGCTACATTTATTAGCTTCTGTAGTGATCAAGTTCATTCTGCAATTTTGTTGATCAGACTTCAAATGAGTTTGAGTTTTCCATTCATACTAATATATAATTAATTGATGTTTACAAATATATAGCTCGAAAACCCGAACTGTTTGTCATCATAAGATATTAATAAAAAGATGATTTACAATCCTTAAATTTTCATGATACAGGGAAACTGCAGTTTTTTGCAGCAACACCCCATTTGTTATAATAGAGTAAAATAGCATTGGTGAACAACAATGCTGATGAAGTATCGTGTACATTTTATTCAGATAATTTACATAATTGTTTGGTTTGATTCTTTTGATTGTCAGATAATTCAAATTCCTTCTCAGGAATGTATTTCTTGCAGTAATCGGTTTAGTTAAAGTCAAACTATGCTGGCGATTTTGTATTTGTTGATTGGAAATTTTCAGGACTGGTTATCTTGCATTATATGGAACAGTAACACTTTAAAGGTTATTAAAATGTCTTGTGTAACAGTACCCTATGTTTGCCTATCTAACTAGGTCTGATACTTGCAAGTCACACTGTACAGCTATACATTCTTTAACAGCTTTTAAAAAGCAGGGCATTTTGTAACTTCATGGTTGTTTATTGATTTAATTTCAATTACTGAGACAAGACCCTAAAATGAAAACACAAAATGACCACGGATATGGACACATTGTCAGACTTAAATATTGTCTCAATAATATTATTTTTGTTGTTCAAAGGTATCAATATTTTAATCCTAGACAATAAGAGTAATTTCTAATTTTGCTATTTAGTTTAGGTTAGTTTACAGTTAACATATATGTGGCTCAGTGCAATCTCTGATTAAATCATGTATCTTTTAGCCATTCCTGGAGAAGATTTCAGCCCAATCCCATGGCAAGCTTTACTCCTATAAAGATGGACGAATGCTGGCCAGAAGAACCTTATATACCGTAAGCGTCACATCAGCTCCCCCAAAAGGAAATATTGCAATAATTAGAATATATATGTATGTATGTATATGTATATATATATATATATGTATGTATGTATGTATGTATGTATGTGCAGAATTTATTTCATTTATAGAATTATAGGCACTGAATTGAATTGAAATATCAAAATCAGTAGACATACCGTTAGTAACTCTTGGTTTGTGACATCACACTTTATCTGCTACCGCATCTGAATAGTTGTCAGGGTAGACTAAAAGTCAGTGTTGGTTGTGGCCTGAATTTATCTGTTTTTGTCTTTTTGTCATGACCTAATATGTCCTCAAACTACTATCTGATATTAGCTGAGGTCAATAGAGATATATTAAGTGTCAAAAATCTTAAAACCAAGAACTTAGGAATATCTTTCATTTTATGTAAAACCATCATATCCCAGCTATTTCTATAAGAAAATGCAAAACTATAAGACCGCTTTGCGTAGCTTAGAGATCAACCGCAATCATTTTGCAAGATTTTATGCAAACACGCTAACAAGGTCAGGGTTATATAATCTCCACATGTTTTTCAAAAGTGTGGAAAAAATTGCCTGTTAATATGTTACACGTGCAAAACGTCGTGTAAACAACCACATGTTAATTATTCAATTAATTGGTCAAATATATGAAGTTCGAATGAAAAATCTTGAGTTGAGATCCTTTCCATTCTGATGGCTACTTATCCAAATTTATGTCTATCCTAAGATAACTTTACTCTAGGATTATGAAAAATGCACTGAACTGTAACAAATCAATGGGAGTTCATAACTGATCCCTTGTGATTTGCACTGCAGCGGAGCACGTTTATGATATGTTTTTTGTTTTATCAGCTCTTTCAGTACAAAACATCAACTTGTCTACCTAGTTAGCGCAGAGGAAAATTAGCTAATTGCTTTTTTCAGTTAAAATCTCTTTTTATGTCTTTCCCTGACATATGTTATTAAAAAAACAACAAATAGCATCAACTTTTTGTTACTTTTATTTAAGTGAAATGTTTGTCATGGTTAATTAAATTCTTTATATTGATCTTGGTGTCATCAGTGTATAACTTTTACCCTTTATTAAAACAACTCATCTAAAGTCTTGTACTAAATAAGCATGATCGACCTTTGTTGTGTTCTTCTTTAAAGATATTTTAGATAACTGACCGGCATAACACGTAGGTTGTCATTCAGTGATTTAATGTTTATTGATGTCGTATTTTGTCATATATTGGAGGGACGAATTATTTAATTGCAGTTTCGAGCTGGTCATGTTATAAATTCTTGGCAACAACTGAATGACATCAGCAGGCCTTTAGATATAGAACTCTCACTGGAGGATGCGGTATGTACTTACTGAGATCTAAACAGGGATGGGGTGCTAGTGAATATAAATTCATATTCAGTAGCACCCTGAAAATTTCAAATATGATACAGGAATGGGAAGGTACAAATATGATACAGGAATGGGAAGGTACAAATATGATACAGGAATAGGAAGGTACAAATATGATACAGGAATGGGAAGGTACAAATATGATACAGGAATGGGAAGGTACAAAAATGATACAGGAATGGGAAGGTACAAAACTTGGATGATCAGTGATTTAAATATTTTTTACTTTTCTGATGTTTTTATCAGAATCTAAATCAAGAATATCTTTTTGTTCAAGCTCTTTTACTTCTAGTATCTAACGTATGAAACCATGGTACATTTTACATACTAAAGTTTAATGCTTATTTTCCTTTATATATAGTTTATGTTTAAAGCGAGAAATAAAGTTTGATGTTTACCAGGCCCGATAAGATGACCGTAATATATGAAACATTAATAGATTCATATACTCTAAGCATCCGATCCTTAGAGATTTTTGTTAAACAAATCTCTTTTAAAAATAAAAGTCTTTCTTGTGTATTTCATTCCAGATGAAATCCAACTTGCAGATAGCATCTTCCCCAGCAGAAGAACAGGTATTTTCTCAGGCATATGACACACATAGCCACAAAGAGACTCAGGTCATAAATGGCACAATCAACCGTTCTAGCCCAATTGAATTGTTTTTATTAATACATAATACGTGTGACCATTTACCATCTACTTTGTTTCTTCCCAAAACTCGAGATCTGCACTATCTACCTTTATCGAGCTTGATAATTAGCTTGTACTTTGGTCAACAAAGATGATAAGGCAACTAATTAATTTCCCAAAATAAGTGATGTTAATATGGTGACCTCATTCCTAAATATTCATGGGTGACGCATATAATACGCTTACTTTCTTGTACTAGACCTAAGAAAGCATTTTCAAATGATGACAGTATCGTGCAGCTCACCTCCTTTATGAGATATTTGTCCATCTAATGTCGACTATACAAATCCGTCCTGGTGAGAAATCTCAGTTTACATCCAACAGTATCAGTGGGGGACAACCACAAAATGAAAATGGATTTAGGCTCAAGTCTATTGTTGCTTAGAATACATATGTTCAATCTGAACCAAACACCGTAATTTTTCCAGATACTTATTTTTTCATGCAATCAGCGACATTTATTCTTATAAATGCAGCGTTTACTATACTACCGAACATCAGTTCAGGTGTTGTCTGTAATAACAATTTGACATATTTGTTTTTCCAAAGAAATGATTTTTCCCCTGATAATTATATCACTCTTTGCCTTCCTTTTCAAGTATAAATAGGAATACTCACACACACATGCACACACATATTTAGTCCTGAATGCCATGTACATGTCAAGCTCAACTATAGAAAATGTTCTAATTCATCCACTCATGCATGTGCCAACAATTGGTGGCTCAAATATCCTGCTTATCTGATAATAAATGATGGACGTGTATATATAATAAGTTCTGTTTTGTTTGATGGCTGATGGTCTTGAGAGATAGAATCTCCGTTTCTGATTTGGAAGAAGTATAAAATACTGCTTTGGCTAACATTGCATTACAGTTGTTTCTTCATGGAGCAGCATCGATTTTTCTAGACCCAGGAGCTTTAAATGGGAAGGGTGGAAGTGGGAGGAGATTGATCATGGTAGTATAACATCAGGTTTAGCCCACTTTGACTTGTGGAGCAGCAACGTTGTTGTTAGACACTGGGAGCTCTTTGGGGTGGGTTTATGTGGGAGGGGCGAACACTATAATGTAGTAGCAGGCAAGTGTTTCTCAACAACACCAGTTTAGTTTAGTTTGAAACTGAAGTGGGAAGATAGCATTGGGGAAAAATCCTCAAGCGATGCATGTTTAACCTTTGAAATATCTTTCCACTATTCAGACCAGGATGATGGGAATTATATTCAGCCACCAAATGCATTCGAGATACTATTTTCGGTTACCATAAACATTTATCAGACTTGCCAAAGAAGAATGGACTTAATACCCTTACCTTATAGTATGCTGATATTCTATCCATCCTCCATTTATTTAGCGTCTCGGAGGAAACATGTATGGGGCGTACACACCTGAGGATCAATAGGAAACAGTTCAATTCATAAGAGCTGCTCACTTTGTCAGTTCAGGCTCATAGGCAGGAGGAGCTCTCTGTTCCTGGAGATTGGGCAATATAGATTATGAATAGTTTACTCACCATTTGATGTATCCTCGCCTAACATTTTATAAATTCCGAGCTTGTGTCAGGAGCGTACGTTTTGCGGCATCACTTATTTGGGTGACATAGGCCATAAACGTATGTCATTTTAGAAGATAGCATTTACTTTTTATCTCATGTGTAATGATAGTAAGCTTCTTCTAAACAATAAGACTTTAAAGAGGGCATGCAAAACTGTTTCGAAATCAATTAAAATTTTTAAGATTTCATGAGTAGGCGCCAGGCATCCCCAGCTAGAGAAAAGACTCAGCAAATGACTGATAGTGAAAGGCAGACACCAGAATATCGAGCATACCCACACCCGCGATCTCACTACATATTTTTCGATGCTAGTACCATACCATCATCAATGTTAAACATTCGTTCATAATTTTGCGGAGAGAAGGCCTCTGCTTGACCTCAGCATATAGCTGAACTTCAATACAGCGATCTTGTTTCAAGTTGTAGTAATTGGGGTATTCTTCGAGTTGTATGGATTATGACTACATAATGATGAACAGGTCTACGTCACAACTTCAGTATATGATCTAGCCTTAACAAGGTCAGAATCTTTAATGCAGTTATATATAATGCTGCAGCGATTGCAACCTTATATTGAGTCAAGACTTCAGTCGAGTAATGAACATCTTCAGGTTCATTATTAAATATGTTACCCAATAATAATACCTTAAGGGTACTATTACTATTTTACAAATCCATCCCACCCAGATACTACTTTTAGCTAAAGGGAACTAAACGTTGTCTGTCGACCTATGTGGCAGCCTTGTAGAATGATATCCCCTTATTTATAAACCTGGCAGCAAAGCCTAAGGACTTTTTGGTTACTACTTCCGGTCGTCCCAAGAATCACATTCTTGTCAAGAGAGACCTCACAGAAGACGGAATGTACATGGAAGATATACCGTTACAAGCTCGAGGAGGTTTTGCACTTCTAATGAAATTATACTCTGTGTATATTTCCAATGTTATCGGATCCTATTCGTCATCACACACTTAGGTACTTGAGCGGGAGCCTAAGGGACTTCACATTCAGTTCGTGGTATAATTATTTAGTATGTGTAAGTTTCTAGTGCTTATAAGATCTCTTAATTTATGTGTAATTCCATTACGAATAGGTGCATATCGGTGAGTCTCTTTTACAAGGCATCACCTTCAGTGTGTTTTGCTTGTACAGGCGGTCTGTGGGCCGCTTCTCATACAGATAATTGCCTCGTGATTAATATTGTCACACCTACTTTAACTGTGCCTCTGTTCCCTTTGATATGAAGGCTTTGTGATGTGTAATGTAGACGCTTGTGTATGTTTATGCATTGCTTCCGCTCTGGGCAGACTAGTACAGGTCAGCTTTATATACAAGATTTACTTAGTCGCATCCTGGTCTTGGATGTTTCTATAGGCAACACTTGAGTGATGTTTATCTGCATAATCATTCCATCATATGTAAAGAGCGCTTAGTCACTCACATCGGTAGCCTATGTGATTTCACAAGGTTCGGGTTGCAATATTCGTAACTGTGCATGTCTTTATGCCCTTAAGAAATTCCTTATTTATGACAAATTCCGTAATTTCTGGTACATACATGTGCGTTTCCTTCACCACAGCATCCTTAGTCTTTGAATGAACTGTTTCAATGATTCCACTGTACATGCTGTCCTTGACCTTCGCTACAGGTAGCAGTGTAATTGAGATTGTCTGCTATCACTTTTTTCCAGGTAACCATCATTTGGTATAGCTCTGCACCCACACTGTATTTAGTCATCACTTGTGCATGCCCACAGGTGTATACATCTCCTTCTTACAGATCTTACAGATAGCATTGTATTATATTTTGTCTGTATGATTGATTGCCTCTTTAGCCTGTCTGTTGTAAATTTCTGGGTCAACCTTTTAAGATTTAGCACGTCACGGACAATATGTTCTAAAAGACATACAGGTCCATGATTTTATACGTTTTGTTCTCTTTGTCTTACAGATTAGATCTGTGGGCAAAGCACAAGCCCCACCCCCCAAAACAAATACAAACAGCTTAGGGTGAAGACGTCAGCAGTATTCATGCTGACCTTTTCTCAGTGTGACAAGAAAGCTAAATCAATTTATACATCAGCCATGGATGACCTATTTTCGTTGCGACCAGCTCAGGGATCATGAAGGGCCAAAACATCAATATATGGGCACAATCACCAACAGCAAAGCTTTCAGTACGTCGAACCCTACTTTTGCAGACATCTGCAGGGACCCATAGAAGCCTCATAGCACCTCAAGACACTCATTCGGCACGATGTCACAAATAATTCCTCATTTCACAATTTCTCTACACTTTGCCACATGATGAGACACTTTATTCAGGACTGTCTCGATGTCATGGTTTCTAATTCAGGGAGTTCTACGAGTTTTGTGAGAGTCAGACCTTGTCACTCTTCACCAGTTTAGTCTCTTGCATTACAGGGGACCTTAGCTCATGCAGCCAGGGTGATGTTGCTTGTTCTCCAGTGCTGTCATCTATTCTACACTATCCAGTGACACTGGAAGATTCAGGCTTCCGAGCACCCATTGAGGATGTTTTTCACCTTGGAGGCCCGGAGGTTTGCCCTCCTTCTCCTACCATGTCAACAACCTGGACCAGAGCTCCGTAATCTGTTGATGTTACAATGGAGTCTGATTTCAATTACTTTCAAAGTTAAGAACAGTTACAGACATTCTGACCCATCTTCGTTATCTGTTCATCTGCAGATCTACCTTTGCTACGCCAGTTTTTCATTTGAAAACCCAAACAGTTGACAGTGATTTTGCCACTTTGGGGATGATGAAGCCACACTCCATTCATATAGACCTCGTGGCCTTTGATGAGACTCAGTAGTTAGTGCGTAATATCTTTTCCGTGGTGTTTTTGTTGTACTTGCATGTCTATGGTTATCTTCCAACAGGCGGAACATAATTTACCTTCTCCAACACCGAACATACCAGGGCATGCATGGGAGTCTGTCTCAAGAATGGATCGAGTACTGAATAGAACCTCTGAACACACGTTGTTCAATGCCGTAACAGGAGCTAAAAATTTAAAATTGGCATAACGTGCCTCAGTGCTTTCTTCCTGCATGTTCCTACAGACAACCATCAGTCAAAACTAAGTAGACAACTTTTATCTGCTAACCTTCTGTTTAATGGACAGATTGAAGTCCACATACAAGCCACCCAGGAGACCAATTCCTTCCTAACCACAGACACAGCGCCAATTCAAGGATAGTACTGGAAATCAACAAAGGGACTCTAGTGCCACTCATAGGATATGAACCTCTCAAAATCTACCAATCGAGGATCCAGCCATCAGAAGTCACATTTCTTGCATACCAAAGCGGATATAGCACCAAGAGGGTCCTATCGTTAGTTCCAGACTTGGTCCTAAAGGCAAATGTCACTCTATGTCCGGTCATAGACCTAAGCATCCTCAATCAATTCATTCGTGCCTCTTGGTTCCTAATGGAAACACTACAGCACATTTTGAATGCAATCCATGAAGTACACAATGACATCAGTATGGACTTAAACAGCGCATACCTTTCATGTCCCTATTCACAAGGCTTCCAGGACGATTGTGTGATTCGCTTTCAACATTGTTACCAGTTCTGGTAATAATGAAAGGAGGCATGCCAATGCGTAGCTTTTAGAAATAAAAAGTTAAAATTTACAATACAATCAAGAATTCTCTTTTAAAATCAGTTGCATATTAACCTAACTTTAGTTTGGGGACATTCTCATTTGTTATCATAATTTAAATGACTTCAGCATCAATTTCAAGCGATGGGACGAAAATATATCCCCTTGACTTGAATATGGGTCGAGCAGGCCAGGGCTGTGATGACCTGTGATTGAGTATAGTTATTTACTAAGGACGTGCTTGCTGTGCAGTCTGTTTTAAAGTTGTTTGTGGGCTGTTTAAGTTCATATTGTTTCGTCTCAATGTAGAGCAAGTTTTGTCCAAATTTTCTAAATGTAATGCTTGTCAGGAATTATTACTGCCAGTGGACCTGGAGGACAGTGTCAGAATTTTGTTGGATCGATAGCTACTTTATGCTCTATGGATTCCATTTTATCTTTAAATTTGTTGACTGTCAAATTTAACATTCTATTTAAGGCGCAATTATACTGTCCTTTGACGAACCGGCTGCTTTGTTTAACAATTAGCACGATACAAAGAAGTGTGAAAATATGTACAATTTGCAATGATTGCAGTTGCAAAGCACACAACAGTTGTGTTAATCCACACACACTGTGGCCCGAAATGTGACCGTAGAATTTAATCGGAGAAGATTAATGGACCATTCACTAAAAATATCCTTGAGTTGCGAATAAAATAAACTTGACTCCATTCTTAATACTTTAGAGCAAGAACGAGTAAAACAAAGATATTGCATGTGAACATTGATGCTGCTTTGATATGGTTGAAACTATTTGTAGATAAAATTGTTTATTAATACTAACTTGGATATTTTAACAATGAGAAGCTTTTAAGTGTACATTAAGTTGAATTTAAACTGTGGGTTGTTGTTTCTTGCTGTGTCTAACCTTTGCTCAAACATACTACATTGGCAATGCTATGATTGTTACAGATAAACCAAAATCAAGTATCTGTTTTAAATAGGCTAACATACTACTGTTGCTGCTACTACTACTATTCCTACTACTACTAAAACTCATAATATTAAAATATTCATACATATCATCTCCATCACCTTTTATCCACACATGTATTAAAAGAACTTAGTTTCTTTTAGGCCTTGCTTAGATAGGCAAATGAAAATTAATAGTTTTGTATATGAATCATCATCCAAGCATTGCATCATATGTTATAGTAATGTTGGCATCATAATCTAATTCATTTTGAGACATTGCTGCTTTACGATAATATGAGGAGAGCACATATGGAAAATCATACACTTGTCTTGTTTTCATTGGCTTTAAAATGCGAGAAATTCAGGACAATAAGATACAAGAAATATCATTTATACATTTACTGACCCGATGTCTTGGCCCTGTGATGTCAATGAAATCAGCTTAACCCTTTACCTCATACAAGCGTCTTTGGACGCCCCTATTCCATTCACATGGAAGCGCCTTTTGATGCCTCTACAAGATTCGCATGGAAGCGCCTTTTGATGCCTGCTGTAAACATCAGCCATTTTGAGCTAGTTTTTGTAGCGCCACCTTTGGGACCCCCCCATTAGATACTACATTCATTTCTGCGAATGACAATTACGTCAGATCAGATGGTCACTATTCATGCCTGGTCGATATCTGCTATTTAAAGTAACAGGGTCATAATCTCCACTGTCCAAAATGGCAGCCGCGGATTTCATTCAGTATGTACGAAGTTTTCACGATTACAATAACAACCACAAAGGTTCAATAAATTAGGTAAAGTCTCTGATATTGATGTAGGCAGCGCAATTAGTTTTTATAAATTATCAAATTCAGATGACTTAGTGATGTAGACGCACACGAAAACCTTGTAAATTTAGAGCATCGGAAATGGCAGCTACGGTTGGTCACGCGGCCTCACTGACATGACGGTGAACGAGTTCTCTCTCGATTTTGAAGCAAATAAAAAAATTCTTCTGTGAAAAATAATTACACAGCTATAACAATCGGACTTAAATTTTTCCACATATATGTGTACGAAAAATGTAAAATGGTTAAAATTGCTGTTAAACGTAACATACACTACATTGCTTAACAGTTCACAGGCAGGATTTCATTCAGTACTTACGAAGTTTTCACGATTAGAATCACAACCACGAAAGATTCAATAACTTAGGTAAAGGCTCTGATATTTATGTAAGCAACAATTAGTTTTTATTGATTATCAAATTCAGATGACTTAGTGATGTAGACGCAGACGAAAAACATGTAAATTTTGAGTATGGAAAATGGCAGCTATGGTTGGTCACACGGCCTCACTGACATGACGGTGAACGAGTTCTCTCTCGATTTTAAAGCACAAAAAATATTCTTCCGTGAAAAGTAATTACACAGCTATAACAATCAGACTTTACTCTTACATTTTTCCACATATAATAGATGTGTACCAAAAATGTAAAATGGTTAAAACTGCTGTTAAACATAACACCACTACATTGCTTAACAATTCACAGGCAGGCCTATGCGTATGTGGTCGGCTAGGTAACATGTGTTCTGTTTATAGTGTGCTGCACTTTGTCACTATGCTCTATGAGGTAAAGGTTTGACACAATCATTAATGTTTTCGTTTTAGGAGGAGATATTGAAAATCGCTCGTGAGGCTCTTGAAACAAATGTTAAAGATGATAATGATGCTGACATCGACAAGGATCACTACGAACGTGATGATGTTTCGTTACCATCCCTGGGTACAAGGGTCCGACGTGGTCCAGACTGGGACAAAGGCTTGCAGGATAACGATGGCCCAGGAACAATAGTTTGTCATCATAAAGACCAAAAACGTAAGAATGTTTAATCATATTTGCATCCACTGTGTGATAAAAATGTTTCATATATATATATATATATATATATATATATATATATATATATATATATATATATATATATATATAATGAGCTGTGGATGCTCATATGGCCCTCAAACTGTGTTAAAATATTAATTTTTTTTTCCAGCATAACGAGTGTTGTTACATATGTGTGTATTTTTTCATGTGTGTGTGTGTGTGTTCCATATCTTGATTACATCACAAAATGGAACTCTAATGGACTTTTTTTGAGTCATGAAACAAAAGGAACATCTTTGTAAGACCAATGCTTTGGTTTTGCCAACGAAGCAAACATTGGATATATGATAGCATAATATAGTGCATTTTTTATAATGCAGTTAAGAATGTTATTATATTAGGTTAGTGAATACATGTCTTTAGGAAATAATGCTGGTTCTCTCAATGTCACATGTGAGCATACTGAATCTCCTAATGTGCCAGTAGACAGTACATAATGTATTGTGTCATGTAGCTTATAAAACACAAGTACGTAAGATGAATTACGAATAGTACAATGTAGATGCAGATCAAGAGGTTTCGTCATGGATTTGAAATGACATATAAGTTTAATTTCCACCTATTTATATTAATGTCGCTAGCATGAAATCATAGAATAATAGGCATAAATTTGATTGCATTATAGAAAAATAATTGGTTGAATAAAAAAATATGTGAAATGAATCTCTTATGAGATGCAGAGTACTTGTAGGAAATGTTTCCTAGTGACATTAAGTACGTTATAATTATGTGTTTAATTGCATCGAATAATTGACTTCTTTTTTCCCCAGAGGTAAAGGTAGAATGGGACAAGACTAGACACTCTGGCTTTTATCGTTACGGCGACATGGGGCAGTATGATGTACTTATCGATACTGAGCCTCGAGTTTTGCAGTCTGAGCTGATTGCGACTGGTTGCCTTGTGAGACGAGGTAAGACATTAATGTTTTACTTTGCCTGATTTGTATATCATTGTTCTTATCAGATGTTGGCAGAATTTATATTTTGAAGAAAAGTTACGCTTTGAAGGATTAATAATATTGTATCAACCTTCATCATAAATGTAAATGAATTTAAATATTTATGAGTTTACAAAAAAGTGAATAGGGTATGAAAATTAGCATACTTTCTGCTTGGCTCTGATTTAATAATGATATATGTCAGTATAATGCACTCAGGTAAATCCAGTAGCTCAGAAAACTTGGTCTGAACAATTAGAAACAGCATTCCTAACTACAGATAAAATGCCTAATGAAACTAATGTAAAATATACCTTTTAGAATAATGTCTGAATAGTCTAAGTCATATGCAGAAAAGCAAAACTAGCACACTGTTTATTATGAGACTAAAACACATTCGAATGCTGTTTAAGTGTGCACACAGTGCTCCTTGGCTTTGTCTTAGGTCATTTTCTAGTTCATAATACAATAGTCCCTGTCAATAGAATCCATGTGCTTCATACGGCCAAAATCTGGTGGAACTGACAAGTTTGAGTTAAAAAAATGACTCCTCTTGGATTGTCACTCCTCTAACTCAGCCAGCAGTTGGCAAATTCATGCAAACAATTGACAGTTTTATTACTAGAGAGCTGGTATATAATGGGTTTTATGGTATCAATCTGATGAATAGTATTTTGATTTCTAAATTCTTTAAAACTTGACAGTTAGTGCAACATACCAATGACGTAAATTTAATCCATATAGACAGGCAACAAATGTGATTATCTTTACTGTCGTAAAAGCCTTCATGTGTCACTTTGATAATGATTAACTATTATTACCACCCATAATTATTTTGATTACTAAAGCCAATGGCTGAGATGGTGTGTATTGTTCACCCCCGACAGCAGGACATCAGATTGCCAAAATATGAGAAAGATATGTTAGCTTCACTATCAAGGACATGACATGACAAAGTCATGAAATAGTTGTAGACTGAACTAGATTTTCATATTTCTTCTCATGATAAATCTCAGAATATTTACATTTATTGGCTGACATTTGATATACTGATCAGCTGATTTTGTCTATTCAGGATTGGATGCCTGACCATTTAAACGGGATAAGATGGTTTTCTATAATCAGCAGTACATACTGGAATTTAAATATTGAAAGGGCACCAAGAAAAACAAATATTAAATAATGTTTTTTGCATTAAATTTGTTATTCTTTATCTCAGTGAAAGACAAGGCCTATTTTTTTTAATCACTCTTGTGTTACAAACAGAACCTTGCTTTAAAACTATCATCTCCTGAGGGGAAATGTACTTAATCATGGTCCTGAACCTTTCTGACTGAATTAGATACATTGACACGTTGAATTAAATGTGTTGATAGCATTCTGGCAAGTAAAGTAGAAATGTAGCCAACCAAACTGTGTATTTTTTCAGGAGAACACTGGAAGTATGATAATCAAGATGGGACACCTGGTGCAATAGGAGTTGTACTCAAGGTCCGAGAAGACGGAATTGTTGTGGTATGTTAAACAAAACTTCTTTTAGTGTTCCATTTATGGATATGCCTCTGTATCAAAGTAGCAAAGTACTAAGCAAAGTTCTGTTGAATGGTTTTGTGTGCTATTTATTAAATGTGGAAAAGGTCCAAGCGATTTTTAGTAACAGTTAAGCAGTCAAAATAACAGTAATTAATATTAATAATGTATCCACTATATTGCAGAAAACATTGCTTTGCCTTGCAACTTTACTGAGCAAATGCAAAGTAATCTTTGAAGTGAGACAAATGTTTGCAAGGAAATGAGTCATGTATTCCATACAAATTTCGATATTGTTAAGTTTTTTCGTGGCATGAATGAAAGACAAAAATGTTAAATATTTAAGCATAATACAACATAAACTAAATCACCTATATTTCTATATTTTAGTAGGTGAGGTCAGTAAAGAATACATTGAAGGTGAAACAGAAGTAGCTATAAATAGTTTTCAGATGGAATATATTGTGAAAACTTAAGGTGTAAATTTCAGGTTCGCTGGCCAAACAAATCTAAAAATTACTATAGATATGGCGCAGGGGGATATTTGGATCTCGAGATATGGTAAGTTATGACCTATTATTACAATATTGAATTCTATGTAATTTGTTTCGCAAGTAAAATGGAAAATTGATTTAACAGTATGAAGGATTTCCATGCCCTTTTGTAAACAGTAGTTATTGCATACAAAAATAATGAATGCTTATAGCGAACTTGAATTACATAAATTTCATCTCCTTTCTAAACTTGTTTTGTGAAATGAAAATTTTATCCATTCCTGCTTTGTAATAGTTTTAGAAATTGAAATAGTTATTGTTGTTATTTTGTATTATGTCATTGAAGCATTGATATCGGGCATTCATTGGCAGGCATATATTCCTACAGTTGTTATCTTTCCTTGTACAGTCATCCAGATGAAAATCCTGCTGAAAGCATGAAAAATACAGTGACTCATCCTGAGTACATGTTAGGACCGGGTTCTTTTATTAGCCAGGCAAGTTTGAAACATAATCTATAGAATGGAGATTGTTAACCAGCACTTATATTTGTAAGGTTTAATATGTATCCAACGTGATAGAATTCTTAGGACAGCAAAAAGTACTATATAATGGAATATTTATGTTAAGTACTATCTCTAAAATTTGAACACATAACTAACCTTCACATGCAACCATATCCTGATGAGACTTTAGTTAACCCACTTTTGATATTTCATGATATAATTGACAAGATTTATTAACGCTGATTCCCCATCGTCCAAACCTTGATTCTAACACTATAACTTCACAAGTATGATTGATTTTAGTGTGTGAAATGCAAAAAAAAATATTACTGAATATCACGTCCTTTTTATCAATCCACTGTGAATCTATGACTTATAAATGACAATGTCTCCATGTGAAGTCTTCCAAAATAATCTTGATAGCACACTTAAGAAAAGCATGTGGATATTAGAATGCGGACCTTGGACACGTATGCAAGAGTGTAAAATTCTTCGACTCACACTACACTACCAGACCCAGTTTCATAACGCCTGTAACATCTACAGCATAATGGGTGTAGATGGTGCCCACACTTGAGAAATGTTGTCTCATCCCTGGGCACACTGTTAAGTTCGTGGGGCTGTGGGAATTTATATTGTTACAACTCTAGGTAATAAACTATACAACATAAAGAAGCGAAAGCATCATGATTATTAATGTCAAAGAGTGAAATAGTTCCCTACTTCTCAAAGTGATCATTATAAAGACATTAACTACAGTGTGAATTAAATCCCAAATAAAAACGAATGTCCTATCACAAGTCTAAAATCACAGAAGTTCCAAATGAATTCCAATAATCTTTAGTGTCCTGATATACCATGATGATGCAGTTCAGAATGGCCTTGTATGAATGAGTGCTCAATGATTCCAAAATAATGTTATGCCAAAGTCAATGAACACATAGTAGTTCTAATGAATAAGTGAAACAAATAATTTCTCTTCTGTATTATTTTCTAGCATGACTATAAACTCTTATCTTGGATTCCCAAAGACTAATCACAAATAGGAATGAATCATTTGTTTAACAATTTCATATATACATTTTTGCTTGACTTCGATATGAGTCATTCTCATTCAAAAATCCAACTAAATTGTAAACAAATGTGGCTGTAGAACATTCCTAGCTCATAAAAAACATATTTAATAATCTACAATCATGAATAAAAGAGAGGCATGTAAGGATCCTACTTCTAAATGACCATTATCTTAAATTACAGTCTACTTTTATGGAAAAAGTTGAGCTCACAAAACAGATTTAAATAACAATACAAAGAATATATATCTGTGAATTTGTTCAGGTTATCAATGACTTATTTTTCATCTTATGCCATTCTCCAAAGAACCTATATGTCAAGCCCCAGGGTCATCCTTATCCTGCAGATACTTTGTCACTGGATTTAATATGAAAAGCTTTGATGTTCCTAAGCTCTAACAATATATATATATATATATATATATATATATATATATATATATATATACTGATCATGAAGTCAAACTTATATATGTGCTTAACGTTAACCTAATCGTCTATATATCAGCAGGGCAAAAACATTACCTAAATTTGAGGTTTAAGGCCCATATTTGACATTCTGAATCCACCTACAATCCAGCAAAATCCTCTGTGGCTATCGTTTCAATTAAATCAAATATGTGTAACCACGTAGATTAAATTAAAGATAGAGATGAAAAATGCATCAGTGGGATATAATATGAAAATACACACATTTCTGTGACATGGAAGGACTAATGAAGGTAACATTTGCCCATGAAACCCAAGAGGTTAACTCATCGGGGGACAGGTGAAAATTGGGAAGTGCAGGAATACTGGTCGTATTAATGCAAAATTGTACTTCAAAGGTTTCAAGTTTTGTCTGAATCTGTCCGAATGCCCTGATATTGAAATAGACCATATGTGATCATAGAATTTGTAAGCGCTATACTAGTAATTTAGTAAAGTCAAGTAACTGGAACAGCTTTTGTTATATTTCAAACAAATTAGGCAGCGTACATTTATTAGGCTTTGTGGGATTTTGAGTGAAGTTGGATTGCAGCTCATGATGCATCACCGCTCTATTGATAGTGGCATATACAGGCATTGAATTAAGACTTAAGTTCCAGGTCGGGAACTGTTTGATTCATTATTTAAATACGTTACCCGATCATAATACCTTAGAAGAATTACTACCTGGCAAATCTAGCCCCTCCATATACTCCTCTTAGCTAAAAGGAGCTATCTGCCGACCTATGTGGTGGTAGGATGGATTGCTCTCCCCTTAGGCATAAGACTTCGCAGCAAAGTGACGAGAGAGTGGTGGAGTTCATTACTTTTAGGGAAAGAATACCCCATCTATATTTCCAACTTTTTTACTCTCTATCCCAACATCATTCTGCCTTTACCATTCGCTTACATTTTGTCGTTGTCATACATTTAGATAATTGTCTGTGGAGGCTAAGTGACTTCTTATTAAATTTGGGCTATAATTATTTTGTACCTGCAAATCTCTAGCGTTTAAAAAGCTCCTAACATATATGTAGTTCAATTGCGAACAGGCTCATATTGGAGTCTTCCTGTTCCAAGGCATTTATAGCACCGGATGCCCAACTTTAATATGTTTTGCTTGTACAGGAGGTCTCTGGGCCTATTTCCCTTCAGCTATTTGACTCATGGTGGATATTGTCGCACTTACTTTGTACATATCTATAACGGTGCCAAAGGTCCCTTTTTTGTGAAGTTTTATGTGAAGTCTTTGTGCGTAATGTAGACATTTGTGTTCATTTATGTATTGCTTCCGCTCTGGTCAGATAGCATAGGTCAGATTTATATACATGTTTGCTCAGACGAGTCTTTCTTCTGCATATTTCTATATGAGACACTTAAGTCATATTTATCTGCATAAGCATTCCATCATATTTAAAGAGTACTTAGTCACTTGTACAGATAGCCTATGCGATTTCACAGGATAGGTTGCGGCTACAAATCTCTTCCTATCCCAACAAAGTTGTGCCATTACAACTTGCTCGTACTACTCTGGCACCAAGGGCACCATCACAGGAATCAGCATTTTTGGCAACTCCATCTACCTCACCTCCTTGGGGTTCGAATTTATTCCTAGTGCAGCACACCGAGGGACAGAGCTAACAAACAGCTAAGTTCCCTCACACTCATCAGACATACTGCCAGGTTACATGGATCAAACATCCCATACCTGGTCCCAAGTGATGATCCTAACGATATCCTCCCCAGATGGATGGAACATATCCGTTGCGACTGGCCTAGGCCATATACACAGGATTACGAAAACATAAATATTTACGGGCTGAATCACTACCACCCAAGTTTCCGGTACATCGAAACCCAGCCATGGCAGACCCATGTAGGGACCAGTTTAACCATCATTCCGCCTCAAGACACTCATTTGATCGATGCAGTGAATATCTTGTCATGCCACAACAGATGGCGCTTTGCAATTTGTGTACACTATGCCACGAGAAGAGACTCTTTACTCAGTGAATGTTTTGAAGTTGAGGTTTCTAATTCAGTGCGTTCTGTGTGTTTAGTGGGTGACAGAGTTCATCACTCTTTACCAGCTAAGTCTCAACTATTGCAGGGTTACTGTCTTGAATGCGGAAGGTTGTGGGTTCGATCACCGACCGAGTCATACCAAAGACTTACAGAAATGGTACTAACAGCTGCCTCGTTTGGCGCTCAGCATTAAGAGGTTAGTGTAAGGACTGGTCGGCCTGGTGTCAGAATAATGTGACTGGATGGAACATCATGCTACATGTCTGCGGCATGATGCCCCAGTGCTAGACATCACTGTAAACTGCCACATTGCAGACATCGTAGCAGTATGACTGAAAAATAATTAAGGCTACATTAAAAAACCAAATCACATCACATCACATTACAGGGGACCTTAGCCTCACCTCATGCAACCTAGATGATGTTGCTTGTTCTGCAGTGCTCTCATATATTCTACACTATTTGATGGCACGGGAAGATTCACCCTTTCTAGCTCCCAATGAGAATGTGTTCCACCTTTGACTTCCGGAGTGTTGTCCACCTCCCTGGAGCAGATCTTCAGCAGCTGTTGATCTTACGACAGAAAGAAAGAGTCTGACATCAATTACGTTCTCAATCTGGGAGAGATACAGTTAATCTTACCCTCCTTCATCATCATTTCATCAGCCAGTCTACCTTTGCCTTACACCGGTCTTCACTTGGGAATCCATCCGTTTACAGTGATATCGGTGCTTTGGAGATGACAAAGCCACACTCCATACATATGGACTCGGCAGTTAGTGCACAATATTGTTGCTGTAGCTTCAGTGTTAGACTTTCATCTCTGTGACTAACTTCCAACTGCCGGAACTCATCTTATCTTCTCCTCTCCGTATACCAAAGGGCATGCATGGGAATCTGTTTACAAATGGCCTGAGTACTGAATAGAGCCGCTCAACACATTTGGCCAATGCCACAGCTACAAATTTACAAGTTTATTCTCTAACATTCTGTTTAATGGCCAGATTGAAGTCTGCAAACAGGCCACCCAGGAGGCCGATTTTCCTCCTAACCATAGACACAGCACCGATTCAAGGATAGTATGGGAAATCGACAAAGGGACCATAGTACCACTCATAGGATATGAACCTCACAAAATTGACGAATCGAGGATCCAGCCAGCGAAATCCAGAATTCTCGCATACCAAAGCGGATATAGCGCCGAGAGGGTCCTATTATTCGTTCCAGACTTTATTTGGTCCTTAAGGCAAACAAAATTCTGTGTCCAGTCATCGACATAAGCACCCTCAACCAATTTATTCACGCCCCTGGTTTCTCAGTGGAAACACTGGCCCATTTTGAGTGCCATCCATGAGGTAGACCTTGCCGTCAGTGTGTACCTAAATGGAGCATTCCTTCATGTCCCCATTCACAAGGCTTCCAGGATGTTCTGCGATTCGCCTTCAACAGTGTATACCATTTCAGGACATTTTGATTGGGGCTCAATATCAACCAATGGGTCTTCATTCGTCTGATGAATCGAGTAATGACGCATATCTGGACCATTTCTGTTGAGCAAGCATCAGGTTACCTGGACAACATCCTGCAGAAACATTAGTGAGTTAGATCTAACAAGACATGTTACCAAGCTGGACCTCTTGTCAAGAAGAAAAAATCCAACATAGTACCATCTCAACAATTTGTTCACCTAGATATGGAGTTCAATTGACAGGAAACATTTCATCTCTGTCTGGGTCGGGCATCGAAATCCGAATCATGGTAGCAACTTTACTTTCGAGGAAAATTCTATCTGCATGGGAATTCTTTCGCCTACCTCATGGTCCTAGGCCGCCTAAGGTTTGCCCACTGAACCATTCTCTCACCATCTGCACAAAACTGGGGTACCATCTGCATTATTGGGAAACCTAACTTGGCTCACGGCTGGTATACATCTACAAGTACACTTGCCCAAAATTAAATTCTTCGCCATTGCAAGTACAGAGGGCCGAGTAACCCACCTACAACCACCCTTTCGGGAAGATAGCGGTGCATTCTCTTCTCAGGAACAACATCATCGTAATAATAACTTCTAGAGATAACGCCCAATGTGGAAGTCTTTCACTGGTGGCAGGAAAATTTACATAGCAAGGGAGTTCTTACTTTGTTTGACAGCTCTACAATAGTGACTTATCACAATTGACAAGGAAGAACCAGATTCCAAGACCTTTACGTTCTGGTGTGGGACTTCCTAAAAAGGTGTTGTCAACAACAAATCCACATACAAGTTGATCATATCCCAGGACTCCTAACGTACTAACCAAATCTTTGTCCCTGAATGAGCAAATAATACAGATGGAGTGGTCTCTTCATTCCTCAGTTTTTGTTCATGTACATACCCGATGTGATCAACCTTTTATGGAATTGTTTGCAACCAGTTGGAATACCAAATCCAAAATCTTTTTACCTGCAGTCCGGGACTCAAAGCCTGGGCAATCGACACTCTGTGAATAGAGTAGAAACAGCCTGGATGCATACGCCTACCCTCCAACACATCTGTTTCTGAAAGTGATACAGAAAACAAGAGAATCAGAGTGTCACCTCGCTGCACCACTCGTATGGTAGAAGTCATGGAGGAGTGATCTAATTAATCTCACAACGGGTGCTCTTCGGAGATTTCGGATTTTCCCTCATCTACTCAAATAACCACGATGCCAGTTATTTCTTTCCAACTCAGATCTATGAAACCTGCATGTAAGGATCATATTAAACAGGCCCTCAGAAATAAATAATTCTTACAACTAGTCGTGGAGAGAATACCTCTGGCAAGAACGCCATATACTCTGAAAGCATACGAAGGCACAGGGGTAATTTTTCACCCAGAGATGCACAAACGAACACACCATCCCTCTCGAGGCATATATACCGCAAATAAGTAAACACCTCTGAGTCTTAGAAGAAAGTTTATACCAAGTACGATACATGGTTACCTCCCTACGATTGCTGACTCCTTTCGTCATCACAGAAGAGGGGATATCGTACAAAAGGACATATCCGATCTATTCGCCAACTTTGGGTATACACGGCTGTAAACAGTAACCCTATACCCAATGTGGAACCAGTTTTGGGTATTAACCTGGCCAAACAAGACACCTTTTGAACCAATTTTTTTAAAAAGTACATCTCTGGCGCACCTTTTCTACAATGCCTACTTCATCATGGTATTAGGTACTGCATGAAGAATGAGCAAAATACATGCCCTATCAGCAGACCCAAATTCAATACAGTTCTGATCAGATCGGTCAGCCTTAATTATTATGGCAGCCTCTCACGCTTCTCTCTAGCTCTCAAGGAGCTACTTGGGATATAGCAACACATACTTATGAAAGATTAATTGGGTTATTCTCTCAGCATATAGGGAAATCATTCCAGCTCAAATAAATGTATTACTCATCTCCGCTCATGAGGTTAGAGCAGTTGCCAGAAGACTAGCATTTGACCAGAACTGATCAATAACCTACATTATCCAGGCTGTGTGACGTAGATCGGAGTCCATATTCTTTAGCTTTTATCTGCGAGATCTGTCATTCCATGGTGTACAGTTCGATGTGGTAGGACTTATATCTGCAGCTGAATGGGTCACCCTGACTAATCAATTGACAGCTTCTTAAGACTCAGCTTTCATGTCTTCTGCTGAATTTGCTGGGGGTAGGGGGAAGGAAATGTTTTCATCTTTGAAGCCTCGCCCAGACAGATGGAGTCTCCATCAGTACGTCATCCTAGACGCTGACTTGCATACCTTAGGGGACCAGAGATAATATATTCAGGGTAAGGGGATGTACCTCCATCCACATATTTACCTATTCTCCTAAGGTATTATGACTGAATAATGTATTGAAAGAAGAAACCAATTTATCCTAGTAATATGTTCTTTGAGAATAGTTACCCAATCATAATAAACATACACCCTCTTGGCCTCCCCTCAGTTATGTCGTTTGTCATCCGACACCATTGAAACATTCAACATCTCCTCTGTATTTAAATCTCTGGGTCAATTTGATCAGATATGCTAGGATTGTTTCTATGCCCATGCTGTACAGGCTATTTATGTCCTGGATAGCCAGCAACATATTGAATTACTTAGCAACCAGTGTCAAGGATTTAATTGACTTACTTATCTCTGGATGGGTTTGAAAGCTGTCAACATAATGTTGTAATGATCTTTCTTAAGACACGACTTATCTCAAGTTTTTCCATGGAAACTCCCAAAGCATCGACGTGACCCCTACAACAAATACCGCTTCCTTTTTTGGAGTACACCCACTTTCTTACGCACAAGAAGTTTGTTTATTATACTTGAGTGGTCATTGTCTGATTTAAAAAAAAACAATACAAAATGTCTTGGAAAATAATCATATAGTTAAATTTCTGAATCAAAAACGTGCCCTTAGTAGGCCCAAATTATGACGGTCTAATTTGATTCTACATATTGAATTCAGTTATATCGAATTATTGCAGACTATAAAATGATCTACTCATTTAATGCTGTGGGAGACAATCATGCAATTGACAAAATTGTATTTCAGGAATCACAAGCACAACATGATTCAATACAGAAGTACCACACTGAATGTCTAAGATTGCCTCCCCTTGGAACACGGGTGAGACGTGGTGTTAGCTGGAATAAGGGCCAGGAAGATCACAATGGGCCTGGAACAATCATTGGTCACAATGAAGACGAGAGTCGTAAGTTGATTAATATACAAGTAAAACTGAGCTTGTTTCATGAACCTATGAACTGACGTCATCAACGCTTTACTTTAGTTACCACTGAGAATAACCTTGGTCATCATGAATCTTTAGGTGCACTTGATTGTCTTAGATGTCTTACAAGGTTGGATTCTGTCCATAAACAATTGATCTTGCTTGTATCTACATTAATACGAATATAGAACAGTGATATTGCAGTTAGAAATAACCACTCATCCTCGTTTGGTCATTGTCATATAATTCTTACAAGGTTGGAATCTGAAAACTTGATCTTGCTTGTACCTACATTAATGCAAATAAAAAATCAATGATATGGCGAGTTAGCCATAATCACTTGTCCTTATTTGGTTATTTCTTCAGTTCATTTTCTCCGAAATACAACATTTGCAAGGAGTTTTCGCATACCTTAATCATTTGATGTTACAGTATTTACGTCAGTGCAAATATCAGTGCAAATATCATATGTACAGTACACAATTAAATGATTCATACAGCAAGGCTGATCTGAACCAGGACATGAAAGTATATTGGTGTTTGAGGTCAGCGAAAGAACTATTTTATCACAATGACTGTACTGTGATAGAGAAGATTCAATCAACCTATCTTCCATTGAAATCAACAATCCTATACCTTTCCTAGTTAATGATCAATTTAATATACATTAGCTTTTGCTATCAAGGCTGCTCAAGATGAACGAGTCAGATTGTTTTATTTTATAATTCTTTTGCAAGGCAATAGCGATGTATGCGTTGTAGTGGTACTAACATTGGTTCATAAATATGTATCCAATAATTCTTTAAATATATGCAGTCTGAAACTATCCTTATTCTGAACATTTTTCGCAGTAACAAAGGAAAAGAAATGTTGTTGCTATGAATATGTAAGGTGCTTTAATTCATATCTAACCTTCACAATTATTCAGATACCTTCATTATAACATACACATTTCCTAGAACGTAAGAGTGTGAATATATAGGGAGAGAGAGATGGGGAAAGAGTCATTAACACACTTAAGTTCATTGAAATTTATAATCTAACACACCTATTTATAATTAGCAAGGTATAGTTTCATGGATAAAACACTGAAGTTAATTGATGCTTAAATTGTCATTGGCTGGGGAATATGTAAGTAGCAATTATTTTATTTTCACTGCGTTTTAAAGACCTAGAACAATGTTATCACGTCTCTGCATAAAGCCTCCATCGTACGTCATGTGTCCATCATGCTGTTGTTGTTTTTTGTTTTTTTTCTTTTGTTGTTTTGTTTTGTTCAATTTAAAAAAAAATCCTTCTCAAATTCCACAAGACGAGCTTTGTCCATATTTGGCAAAGACAGTCACAAAATTAAGGACTTTGAATCTTTATAAATTATCCCTAATAAATCGTAGTCATGACCACTGTTACTAAACATTTATAACAAAACTTTACACAACATTTCACAAAAATATTTGAACTGAATTTGTATCAAATTGGCAGATAGCATCCTAGTATCAAGGCACTTTGTTCAATAAATCCATTATTAGATGTGGCAACTGCAACTAAAAAGAATAAAAAATGTATACGCTGTCTCTCAGTAATTTCTACATGTACTTTCAACTTCTTTTCAAAACTCATCATGCTGATTTCAGCCAACATAGTGCAGAGCATCTATTTATAAATATGTTTCAGGTTGGTACAAATGAAGATGATCCACTGTCAGATATGGTCATAAGTACAAAATATTTTCTTCAAGGCCGCTCTACAGAATTTCTTTAGTTGTGCTGGCATAAAGTCCTTTCATATTTTCAAAATGATGCAAATCCACCCATCCCATATTGTCAAAGAATACAAATATATTTCTTTTTCCATAGCATAATTCGAAAGAGAAATAACAAAGACATCCTAGTATAGAAGGATTTTTGTTTGATATAAATCAGCCCGATTTATCGTTAAATATGGCCAAGCTTGCTTAAAATGGAAAAACTTTTAAGCGTCTTTAAGCAGGCACTCAACATAATGTGACCAGATGCCAATCTGCTGTTCACAACTGATGCTGGAACTAGATGAGTCTTGAGAGAGTGGTTTTCATATAATATGGATTGGACAGATCTGGAAATATAAATTCTCACGAAAAAATCTCTTGTTTATATGAAGTGCGTTATGCAAAATATATGGTGACCATTTTATTACCAGTGAAGTGTTTTAAATCTGTCCTAATTCATTTAATGCAAATTTACGTTTGTTGAATGAGCTTTAGGCAGAAAGGAAAAAAGCTGCATTTTTCTCTATTAAAAAATCAATAATAACGTGTATAGCAGCATGAAGCCAGCTGAACAACCCACTCATTTTCATGTTTTTGATTATGTCAGGAATTTCCATTCGGCGGCAGGACCCCATCCCACACCGTTATCCTGACCATGTTACACCTCTCATTATCCTTAAGAGACTATGCAGCAGCAGCCACAGTGCTACAGATTGCACTCTGAAGGAGGCTGTCTGGCCAAATAGCCCAGCTATGAAAAACTAACCATGAACCAGACTCAGGTTTTTCAAAATGGAATTTGTGAGTCCTCCCCCCACCCCGCACACCCATATGTACGCTGACAAATAAAGTCACATTGGCCCTGGTCGAAAAAACAAACCTCGGCAAGAAATACAATGGCTGTCAGAGTTGAAACGTATGGCGAATATATAAAAAAAAGTGGAAGGAAACACAACGGATATCATCTACTAAACCATACTGCTACATCTCACTGGACAGTTTATCTGGTGAATTTTCATCCAACAATGACCTATTGCAGAAAAATGAGAATAATTTTACACTGAAGATACAAATAAAACAAACTAATGATTTTTGTAGAAAGTATACATGTGAGATTTTGACTGCGGCATTCAGGTTAATTCCTGATGCAACTGGTGGCTTTTATACTGAACCAAAAATTGTACATTCATTTTTGACAGCAAAGAGCTATTTTGAATATTTTCCTTTGACAAGGCAGCTAAAAGAATCAGTATGTGCCTTATGCATGAATAAAGTCCACTAAAGTACTATAACAAATTAGCATGTATTTCATCACCACTCAACTATGTAGATTTTTAGATATTTACCTCTGTAGCAGTCGCACGTAAATACGTAAGCCAAGTCGGCTGCTCATTTGCATCCCAAGTTACGCATTTGATCTCCAATGCTCATCTAACTGTGACAGCCAGCCACCAACAAGCCAACCCATTTCCAAGCCTAACTCAAAGTAAATCTAAACCACATTACAGATTTAGCTTCTGTGTGAATTTATAAATGCTAGGCTTGTGATAATTAGGTTCATGCCTCCTGCCTTAAAAATTAGGGAGGTGTCAAAATACAAAACTATCCAGTGAGACCAAAGCGGTATTTGATCTAGATAAAATGTCCTACATGGTATATCTCACAACCCCGCACCCCCAAGAATTTTCAATGGTACATGTGCATATTCATGATGCCAAGGATGAATTATGTTATGATGCAACACATACGTATACTCGATGTGGGATATTAAGACAACTCAATGACTGGTCTATAATGACAGAATGACTGATGCACATGTAGGAGCTGATTTAGCGATTCTTTCCCTCCACTAAAGACATTATATCAGAGTAAAGTTTATTGCTATCAGTTAGAGAGCTGAATGGTTTGTCAAGAATAAAATGGATTCATTAATTCAGGAATGTAAAAAGGTTCATCGTTTGTTACCATAACGTTCAAGTCAAAGCCAGGTTTACTTACTTTCATCGATAATGTTTTTTTTGAAAAGGGAATATCCAGCCACAGCTGTGACAGTCACTTATATTGTTGCTGGAGGTACGTATGGACTGAATGCATACTGAAGTAGCGGGTTACCCTATAAAACATTTTCAAAAGTGTATCAGTTCCCGCTTTAGACATGGATGAACCATTGCTTAAGCATGCATATGTTCACAATTATTAGTTTTATTCATACGACCCATGGTGCTAAACAATCCTGGTTGAGTAAAATTACAGGTTCGGATACTAGCAGGTATTTCTTGCCCATGGAGACGTTTATTGAGGTGTCGGGAACCCTCTCGAAAGCAGAAGGTAATCGCGATGAGGGAAGGTAGTGGCTTTGTTAAAAAAGTTATGATGGTGTTATTTAACACTGCTCGATACATCATAGATGTCAAGGAGATTGATTCATGCCTGGATACTGTTGACATGCCTCAACAATATGTGGACTCACACTTTAATCAGACGATTATGATTGCAGCTTGGGGCCATCAATGATGTTCACCAAGGACATCACAGATTATGCTAATGTTAAACCACATCTGAAAGTACAAGCTGTACAAGCTACAGCCATTAGTCTACAACCAGGTGGAATTATAATGCAATCAGCTGCTTTCTTTGGTAGTCTGCAGGATGCTAAACTCACACTGAGCTTGAGATTTTCAGCACGTGAAATAAATATAATGGCATAGGTGAATTCAGTTACATAATTCCACTGTCACATATCTTTCAGTGTTGGAAAGAATATTTTCGAGGCCAAGCATTGAGTTGTGCTGACACGACACAGTGATGACGACGATGCTATGTGGCATGCCACTGGATTAAATGACGCCGCAACTAGAGCATTGAATGAAAAAGTTTGACTATCAAATTGTGGCTGTAGATTTCCAAGCTGAAGCTGCCATTCACTGGAGGACATGGACTTCTTAGTTCATGCAAAGATGTTATCAATCATCGTTGAGTTGGTTGACAATGACGATCACATATTATGGTACAATATAACTCTAAATCCATTGGCGATGTTTTGGGGAGGTCAAATGTTGTTACAATAAACGTAGCAGAAATGAACATGAAATTAAGCTAAGTTTGGTTTAGAACATGATCACGTTTTCGTCTCGCCCACTGTCACTACTTATATGTTGGCAGATAATAATTAATAAAGAAAGGTAGCTTACTCATTGACAACCAATAACATACAACTCTTATTAATCCAATATAAACCTGATTTAATTTATAATGTAAGCACTTTCACTGAAGTATAACAAGATTCAGGTTTATATTACAAAGCAGACACTCAGGTCTGACCCGCTAAATGAAATTTTACAAATCCTGATGTCTCATGAGATTCAACACACAAAATCAAATTGTCAGTAGATTCCATTGATCGAGTTACACTGACTATGTGTCACACAGTTAAGAATGGAATTTCATTCAGTTTATTTTTAGCGTTCCATACTGAAGCTCCATGGTACACATACATGGTGATGTATTTATTTTAACGGCGTTGTGCGATGGCCACCACTGAAGTTTTATATCAACACCATCATGGTTGTCCGCTAAGAGGTAATGTTGTTCGATAGGTTTTATGGTGTAGTTGGTTAGTGGGCTAGATTTTGCAAGTTGTAGGCAGCCGACGCCTTAAGGTAAATTGTTTTAACACTTTCTTTTCTTATACCACTCGAACACTCTAAATCGAGTACTATCAGCATGTGATGAGTATACAAAATTTTCCATTGATGCCAATTCTGCAGACATCGTAACGGGTTGCATCTCCACTCCCACATACACGATCGGCATGCATTGAACAATACTTACGTACACAATGCTTGCTGCAATGTATTTTTTTCCGAAAAACAGCCATGCACAATGATTTGTTCTTTGAATATGTGAACCAATCATAATACCTTATGATAAATATTACTACATCGTAAATCCAGCCCTCCCAGATACTACTTTTAGCTAAAGGGAGCTAAAACTTGTTTTCTGACATGTGGAGGTCGGGCAGAGTGATTTCCCCTTGGGTATAAGTATTGGCTTCAAAGTATAAGAGCCCCTCAGTCATTACTTACGCTCTTGCTAAGGAGCAGGCTCTCGTCACGAGAGGCCATGCAAAAAGCTAGATATACCATTACAAGTTGGAGGAATTTTTCCCTTCTAAGTCAAGTATAATCCATCTTTATTTCCAACTTGTTCTCTTCCTGTGCCGACAAAGTGCTGCTTTTACAATTTGCAAACACTTTGTTGTCATCATATATTTTAATTACTTGCATGAAAGCCTAAGCGACTTCACATTAGGTTCGGGGTATAAATGTTTTATGTATGTGCAAACCCTTAGCCCACAAAATGCAAAATGAATCAAAAGCAAAATAAAGCAAAGAAAAGCAGCTACCCCACCCCCACCCCCCAAAAAAAACAGAAGAAGAAACCAAAAACAACACAGAGAAAATTTTACTTCTACAGGCTGCCTCTGGGCTGATTTCCTTAGAGCTCATTAGCTTATAATATAAATTGTCGTACCTACTTTGTATCTGTAACGGTGCATCAGTTCCCTTTTATGTGAAGGACTGTTTGTGTGTAATGTAGCCACTTGTGTACATTTCTGTATTGCTTACAGTCTGGTTGGACAAGTTCAGGTAAGCTTTGTATCCATGGTTTACTTAGACACTTCTTGCTCATGCATTATTCTATAGGCGACACTTGAGTCATGCTTATATGATTAAACATTCCATCATATTTAAAGACCACTTAGCTACTAGCACTGTTAGTCTATGCCACTTCACAAGATAGATTTGAGATAAAATAGATATGTGTGTGCTTGTCTTTATGCTTTTAGAAACTCCTTATATATGTATAATTCTATAATTTCTGGTACATACGTGTGAGTTTCTTTTACCAGGGCATCATTAGCCTTGGAATGTCATGCTTCATTGATTCTACTTGAGAATGTCTGCTATCACTATTTTCCAGGTAACGATCATTTGATATAACTCTGTGCCCACACTGTATTAAATTAATACATGTGCAGGCACACAGTGATTATAATTCTCCTCCCTGAAAGAGGTATTCTCATTACATTTTACCTGTGCGCTTCATTGTAAGACTGTCTGATATCAATATCTGGGTGAACTAAAAGATGTAGCTCTGCACCGACATTGCATTCTAAGGACAGATGCAGGGCTACAGTTTAATATGTTTTGCTCTATTTGTCGTACAGATTAAAATATGGGCAAAGTGCACGAATGCTCAGCTAAGTACAAAGACTTCACCAGTCTACATGCTAACCTTTCCTCAGTGTGTGAATTTCTGGCGGACAAGAGAGATAAACCAACTCTTGCTCTTCCGTCATGAAGCACTGAACATTGTCATGTTCTAAAACTCTGGCAAACAAATCACCACCTCAAAACAAAGCATTATTGTGAACTCCTCATCAGATTTTGACTCAATTCGTGTGAACAAATGAACAACTGGAATGCAACTCAGTACTCTCTGCTTGCATTTTATTATCACCGTAAAGCCAAGCTAAGTCCACTGCTTTAATCCTTGAACGATCCTTTTAATGAGCAGATTGAATAAATCTGCAAACAAGCCACCAAGGAGATCAATTTTCAGCCCCTGCAACCACAGATTTGTTACAGGGATCGTATGGAAAGTCAAAAAAGGACCCAAGGACAACATATAGGATACAAACCTCTGAAACCATCCTATCAAAGCTCCCCTCAGTGATTGGTACAGTTCTCACAAGCCAAAGCATATAAAGCAACAAGAGGGTCTTATCTTTCATTCCAATGTTTCTCCGGGGTTATATCCCTCACTTTATTTGGATCCAAAGGCATCGGCACTCTGCCTCCAATCATCGACCTAAGCGCCCTTTGAATTTTGGAATGCAGTCCAAGAGGGAGACTTTGCCATCAATGTAGATTTAAAAGACATATATCTTTATGTCACTATTTATAATATGCTCCTAAAATTTGCCTACAACATTGTATATCAATTCAGGGCATTTCCATTGTGACTCAACATCAGCCCCTGGGTTTTTACTTGTAATGATGCAATGTCGGACCATTTTGTACGGAGGCAGCATTAAATTACCTACACTACATCCTGAAGAAACATCAGGTGAGTTATATCTAAGCAGGATATAATGAACCTTGTTTCACTGCTTACCTGCCTGGGCTTCTAGTCAAGAAGAAGAAGTCTGAACTAGTAAAGTCTCAACAATTTGCTCACCTAGGCATGGAGTTCAATACACAGGCAATATTGTTCCTCTCCCTCAGGATCGGGCATCATTAATCAACACTGTGGTCACTTGTTTACTTTTGCGTAAAATCCTATTCGCATGGGAATTCCTTCGACTACTATGCTTATTAAACATGGTAGTGGGCCTTTGTAACAAGATAACCGGGTGGGATATTTCGGATTAACAACAGAACACGTTTTGACGACACAGATATATGGTTTAATGTGGCGATTTATATGAGTAGTGGATGATGAAGATGTGTGCGTATTTATAATCCAAATATTGGATCTATTTAACAAAAAAACGCACAGTTTCAAAGATGGAAAAAATATACAAATAAATTTAGTTCAGTAACCCTAAAATACAGGATAAATGATTTCACAAATGATTCAATAATGGAAAGATGAATATAGTTCACTCAAATAGTAAACAATGTAAGCGTTTACACATAGTAAAAAAAAATGTATTCGCTCAGGTAGCGAAATTATGTCACTAAACAAGAACGGATATACAATCTATCCTTCCAGTCCTGAATAATACACTGGGTCTTACTAACCCAAAATTAACATACAGCTAAAAATACATGTGTGGAGATGCACTCCGTCACCCGTGCATCTTATCCGCTCCACAGCTCCTCTGAATCAATTTCACAACCAATATAGACTCCGGACCCTCGGAATACTATGATCACTTGAAATATTAGACCCTCCGGACACTTGAAATATTAGACCCTCCGGACCCCCTGGTCCTTTGACGGCTCTACAGCTGGGTCACCTTAGTCACTCTTGACATTCCGGACGCTAGACATTAGACGCTCCGGCACCTTAAACGCTTCGGACACACGGACGTTTCTACCCTCTGACAACACCGGACACCCCGGATATTCCTACCATCAAAAACTCACTCAGCTGAAAATATACCCGATAGAGTGTACTACACTTGATACAGACATAACGTAAGGACGTTATACATGGTAAGTTAAAAAGATTATATTATAATGGCAATTACAAAACAGAGGTTCAATAGTAAACCTAACCCTGCTTGATAAGACAATAGTAAACAATTCTTTTAAAAAATGTAGCTTTACATTACCAATATAAGTCCTGCACTACGTCGCAACAAGAATAAAAAATGCACGCATTATGGTATGTAAAGAAAACTATAACAAACATGCAAAGGCAAATATGGTAATACACTAGTTATCACTTAAAACCCAAAACATTACCTACCCCTACAGCTGGAGTTGTGCGAATCCTTTTAGCAGGCCGCTTGCTGACAAAACCATTAGTATTGTAAAGGTACTTTACATGTAGTAACGTATTTATACCTCTAGAATTTTCGTTATTCTTTATCAAAGGCACCTTGCACGTGTGGCACAGGATGAATCGTACTCACGATTTCGAAATACATAGACCATATTATAATCACCCTCGGGTATCGTTGTACAGAGAAAAAGAAACGAAACCCGAGTACATGTATTTAATTAACAACCTTTACACCATTCCGTGACAGCCTTATTGTCCTAGGTTGCCTTTTGATATGCCCACTGTGAGGCTATAAGTTTGCCCACTGTTCCAAACCGCCCCCCCACATCATCACTAATTTGAGGCACCATGTGCGGAATTGGGGCATACAAACTTGACTCACAGAGTTAAAATACTGCAAGTACAACCGCCAGAGATTACAGTCTGTTTCGAGCAAAGTTTGAAAGGCTGGAGAGCCCACTTACTACCATCCTTTCGGGAAGCCAGCGGTGCATGGTGCATGGCCTCCCTAGGAATGGTATCTGCATGTCAATCTTCTGGAGATTAAAGCCATTGTGAAAACCTTTCCCTGGTGCCAAGAATGTTTAAATTTCACAAGAGTCCTCATTCTGTCCGACAACTCAACAGTAGTGACTTATCTCAAACAACAAGGAAGAACCAAGTCCCTAGACCTTTGTGTCATGGTCTGTGACTTTCTATAATGTTGTTGACAACAACAAATCATCATACATGTTCACCACATACTGTAAAATATCAAGGGTCAAGGTCAAATAAAATGTAATAGATGGACAGCTCATGCTTTTTTCAGTTAATAGATCTCTCCAGTGTATTGTAGTGTCAAGAAATGTGTGTTCACCACAGAAGTTCTTATATAGATCATAAAAGCACAAAACAAAACAAATATAAATAGTCAACACAGTTTATTATATGTCTTCTAGGGTTGAATGTGTTTTCTCACAAAATCTAGTGCTCAAAATAGTGAATTATAATATTTGCCAATTTTCAGAAAAGATGTTTGATAAAGCATGTTGAAATGACAACAATAATTTCAGTGTTAAATTGAATGTGAAAAATCAGCATAAATTTTTCATTTGTCCTAATTCACATAATCTCAAACTCAGATAATTCCAGTTCCCAAACTAATCTTATAAAGAAAAAGAAGTTAATAGTTCTTAAAATTTGTTCATATAATGTACCGAAGTGGTAATGATTTTGTGCACCCAATCAAGGTTTGGAACCAGACCGGGATTTGTGTTTTAGAGCCCAATGGTAAATATGTTAGAGGCACAGTCTGGAACCGGATGTTAAGTGTGTCACTTTTGTTGGTTAAGGTGGCGCTCTACAGTTTTGTATTTGGCATAGGATTAGGATTTTAAAGAAAAAGAATTTCCCTGGCTTTCCTCACTGGGTATACCGGCTATTTAAAAAAGATCTTGTATATCTTAGGTGTAATTCAGAAAACCTTTAATTCCCTTTATTTTGATGTATGATTGATGATTGGACTATGGGTTACTGAGTATAAAGCTTGGCCTTACTCCAGATGTGCACCTTTCAAAAGAGTGCTAGCTCTACTTGGTCATTTTCACTTCCTGAACTTCAGAGGTAAATTGTATAAAAAAGAGCCAATATTTTTTTTACATTTTATATATTTGGTAATTCATTCATTGCACTTTCAGAAGCTGATATTGTCTAGTCTGGCAAAATTCATTTACCCTATTTTAATAGCTGCTATGGACAGTGTACTTAATACTAATTTAGGCTGATTTTTTAGCACAAGGGAGCAGTCATTTTGTTAGCAGTGTGCTTAAATCATGTACAATTTCCAAAAGTACAATATCCAAAGAAATATCATCCACATTACATTAATGTAGCATAGAGGTATGCAACCATTCTTTCCATTGTGCATGTATTAAATGCAAACAGCTTCACCTTACATACGTCACTCTCTCAAAAGTACATAATAACTGGTGAGCGTCCCCTGAGACGCAGTGTGTCGTTTTGAGCGACAGAGTCTGGAACCAGATGTCAATAGTGTGTTGCTTGAGTTGAATGCAACAATGTGTGTTGTTTTGTAGCAGCAAAGTGTGTTGTTGTGTCGGGTTTATTATTTCGACATCTAAATGACACAACCACTACAAAATGGATGGAAATTTGTGATTTCAAAATGATGCATGAAATTGAGTAGGAAATTCGATAATGGCAATCGGAATACTAAATTTCCAATGGAAAGCAGATGGCTGTGTTGATGACGACACAGTGACAGTGTCATCAGATAAATCCTCCTATGGGAGTTTTTATCTGATATAACGAGGAAATAAACGTTGAAACAGTTTCAGAGAAACATCATAGTAGTCATTATGAGTACTAAATTTAATGTGTCAGTAGTAACTACTCTAGCTTGCTATTAAGGCTTGAAATTATCAGTTGAGATAATGAGAGACTTTTTGATTGATCTTGAGACCTTTACTGGAGTCCAGTGGAACCACAACTGCCAAAACGGCGGATATTACCCCTATTTATAGGTTTTGGGAACACACTCGGGAAATTCATGACAAAAATTTCATGAATGTGACTAAGTATGGAAGAATTAGGAAAGATTAACCTGAGCACCGCCTAATGGAAAAAGCCAAGTGCCCAATACACACAGTAGTAAAAATGGTGCCCGATTTCAAATGACAAAAATAACAGTTAATTCACAATAAATTTTACAAAGATTCAGCATTGATGATGAACAGTTTCATCACACTGGTGACGAAAAATTATGAACTTACATGAGTATTACCTTAGTCCTGGAGAAATATAGATACAATTGCCTATTTCTCTCTCAGAATAGAAGGTAAGTGATAACAGTTTACAATGCTATCATGTACACACTGGGCTTCAAAAATCTTTACCCAGATGATAAATATTTAACCAAATCATTTTTTTATGATTTACATATTGTATCAAATTACTTTTCCTTTGTGCAAGTGTCATATATCAAAAACTTATACTACAGTTGCTGTTATTTGCATTGGAAACACAGGTACGACTTTCCAACATGAAGGGAATGTAAACAATAAATGGAGATTATAAATTATCTCCAACATTAATGATATGTGCAAATGCACTTTGTAAGAATACAAGTTGACAGGTAGTCAGGATTGTTTCAATACATCCCGAAATGCCTAAACCTACCAACCTTCTCTTTGTATCGGAACAATTAACTAATACAGATGGAATGGCCTCAGCATCCCTCAGTTATCACTCAGATATATACCTGGTTGGGACTGACCGTTGGTGGACGTGTTTGCGACAAGTTGGAAAACCAAACTTCCAACCTTTATCTCTCATCCTGGACCCAAAAGCTTGGGCAGTTGACACTCTATTGCTAGGTTTGGCTGACTTGGATCCATATGCCTACCTTCCAACACCTCTGATTCCAAAAATGTTACAGAAGGCAAGAGAAACAGTAGGTCTTCATATCACTGCACCACCCAAGTGGGAGAAGTCGTGGATCAATGACCTCATGAATCTTGCATCAGAAACTGCTAGGAAAATTAAGGTGTTTCCTCATCTACACAGACATCCACGATGGCTGTTGTTTATTACTGCCCATAGTGGACGGAATCACTCATCCACAACCAGCCTCAATTTTGAAATCATACAGATGCAAATGACACATTTTCCCTAAGTGGTGCACAAACAAAGATATCCTGCCTCTCCAGGCACCTATAATGCAGATAGCTAAGATCCTATTCTGGCTCTTCGAAGAGAGAACGTTAGCACAAAGTATGATACAATTTTGCTACTCCATGATCTCTGACGCCTCTCATCATCATGGAAGAGAGAATATAGAACAAACAAGAACTTATCTGACCTACTCACCGATTTTGAGTATACACCCAAGGTTGAACCAACCTTGGGTATTAACCTGGCTGAACAAGACACCATTTAAACGAATTTCAAGGACATCTTTGGCAAACCATTCATACCAGACCTGCTTCTTCATGGTGTGTTAGGGACTGCAGGCAGACTGAGTGAAATATATGCCATATCAGCAGACCTGAGTTACATGCTGTTCTGACAAGTCGTATTAGTCTTATTCGTGTCTGCATCCTCATCGCCAAGAACTGCCTTCTTTCCATGGGTAGCCAGACTTTTGTCATAAAACCATGTCTTGGCTCAACATATTAGATAAGGCTCACCTACTAGACCCAGTTTGAGCTTTGAAGTTATGTTGAGGGAGTTTACACCTGTTTCTACCTATCAAGACATGACAAAACGATATATCAAGAAAAACTGTCTCATCCTGGATTGAGTAGGTTATTTGCTCGTCATATCAAGTTATAATCAACTCAATCAATCAATCCTCTCTGCGCTATCAGGTGCTTGAGGAGACAGCAAGGGAGCACCATTTTGGTCTGTAGGCTGCTGTTATGGGGGCGGTCTGCAGGGTGAGGCCTCTGGTCTTGAGTTCTTGCTCCACGGTTCGGTGCCAGGTCTCTTTGGGTCTGCCACGGTTCCTTTCCCAAGTGGAATCCATCTCAGTGCCACCCTTGGTAGTGAGTCAGGGGGCATTCTGCAGACGTGGCCGAGCCATCTCCATTGACGAGTTGCAATGGTCTCAGCGATGGTGCTTGCGCCCGCTCTGTGCCGGAGTTCCTCGTTCGAGATCATGTTTGGCCAGAAGATCCTCATGATCCATCGCAGGCACTTGGTCTGGAAGACTTCGAGCTTGCGTTCTATGTTAGCAGTGGTCTTCCAACACCCTGACCCATACAAAAGGACACTCAGCATGTTGCTCTTGAAGATACGGATCTTCGTGTGGGCGCTGAGGTTTGTTGTCCTTCAGATGGGCTTCAGCATTGCAAAGGCCTGGTTGGCCTTGCTGATTCTTGTGGTGACTTCCCTTGTGCAATCTCCATCTGTGGTGACCATGCTGCCCAGGTATGTGAATTTGTCTACTTCTTGCAGAGGCTGGTCGTTGATGGTGATTGGGTCGCCCACTCTAGTGTTCTTCCTCAAGACTTGTGTCTTCCCTATGTTGACTCGAAGACCTTTGGTGCTTGCTGTCTGTACCAACTGTTGTGTCTTCTGTTGGATCTCCTGGTGTCTGCTTGCCAGCACCCCGATGTGATCGGCTTAATCCAGGTCATCCAGCATTGAGGTCAGCATCCACTGTATTCCTTGCCTCGTGCCCTCTGTGGTGCAGCACATGATCCAGTCAATGGCCAGTGAGAAGAGGATCGGCAAGAGAATGCATCCTTGCTTCACTCCGGTTTCCACCTTGAATGGTTCAGTGAGTAGGTTGTTGTGGATGACTCTGCACTCAATGTTCTCATACAGGGACCTAATGACGTTGACAAGTTTCTGGGGGATGCCGTAGTGACGTAGGATTTTCCACAGAGAGGCTCTGTGCAGGCTCTCGAAGGCCTTCTCAAAGTCCACAAAGACTACATAAAGGGATCCATTCCACTCATGGGACTGCTCAAGGATCTGTCTCAGAGCGAAGATGTGGTCGATGCAGGATTTGCCCTTCCTAAAGCCTGCCTGTTCCTGGCGCAGGATGCCATCCACAGCAGTTGTGATGCATTGAAGAATGATATCAAGTTATATCCCCATCTCAAATGAACTTATTATGCATTTTTGTTCACAAGGTTAGAGAAGTTACAGAAGTCTAGCATTCATTCGGATCTGTTCTCTAACTGACATCATTCAGGCTTAGGGATGGATCAGTCAGCATTCTCTGGATTTTATCTCTGAGATCTGTCATTCCAAAGGGACCAATTTGATCTGGTAGGACCTATATCTTGTATCCACAGCCCAACAGGTCTCTCATCCAGGTCGATAGACGTCATAAAACGTGGCCTCACGGCTACCGCTGAATTTGCAGGGGTGGGTGTAACAGATTTTTCTCTATTGGAAGCTGTGCCCCAACAGATGGAGACCCCTCCAGTTGGGTTACTTAGAAGCTGTGTCAGATACCTTAAGAGACCGGTGTCTCTGGGGAAAGAGGATATACCTCCTGCCTCCTATTACGTACTCTCCTAAGGTATTATGATTAGGTAAATTATTTAAGGAATAAACCAATTTTTCAGAGTGAAATACTTTTCATCCAGAACACATACCCAATTATAATACACATTCACACTACCAGCCTCCCCACAGTAACATTTCTAGGGAGTATGCCTGTAATAACTGAGAGGTTCTTAGACTTAGCCACGAATTCTTATACCTGAGTGGAGATCACTCTGCCCGACCGCCACATACGTCGGCAGACAAGTTTTAGTACCTGTTAGCTAAAAGTAGTATTTGGGATGGCTGGATTTGAGGAGTAGTAATTATCCTAAGGAATGTTGTCTAATTATTCATGAAGAAACATATATTACATCGAAAATTTGGTTTTTCAAGTCATATAATGCAAATCATATAATTTTAAATCAAATTGATTTTTTATCACATCAATCATATTTGTGGGACTCAAAAGATCCATTTTGAAAAAGGAGAGTCTGGTTTGTGGTAGGTTTTCATGGCGGTGATATTTCACAAGGTCATCCGCTTGATAGTACGAGATTTAGTCGCTGGTGCCGTGTAGTCTCTTAATGGGGTCTGGTCAGTATCTCAATGAGGTGTGGCTAATTTGGGGTGCAGCCTGGACAGTATATGAGTTCTTTGCTTTGACCACTGCAAAGTTCAAGCATGATTCTAAATACAAGTATTCTTATTTGTAGATGTTTATGTCGAATGGGACGGGAATGGACAACGTCACTACTATTACTTTAAAGAAGATATGGAAAACTGTGAGGTTGTTGTCGTGGATGAACCCAGAGTACTGCAGCCATGTGATTTTATTGTCACTGGTTGCCACGTGAAGCGAGGTATGTCCTTTTATACTGATAAATGCATTTTATACTAAATCATTGACAGAGTGACCAGGGAAACCATCTTCATATATGTGATATAATTAAAATGTAAACGTGAAATATAAGATTCTTCAAGGCACAAAAGAACAAAAATGTTCCAGTTTTAATGCCAATAAGCGTTCAAATGCACAAGAGTACTACGTTTATATCAGCAGATGGAGTTTCACTAGATACAAGTACGCAGTTAGGGCTAATGAAAGTCTTGCATTGAGATGATGTAACTGTGTATTAATTGCATTTTCAGTCCATTTGTCTGCTCTTTCATTCACACTTCTAACAGAGCTCTTCAACCCTTACGCAAATGTGGATGCAGTGAGTCTATTGGTGGATGTGCCCTTTAAAATAATCGCTTACATGTGCCCAGTTTCAATAGGACTATTGCCCTTATTTCATCAATATTACATTTCCAGGTCATCAGAATATTATAAGCATCATATCACAGAGAACATTCAGTATATTCCAGTTCACTTAATTTGCACATCGTCTCAAAGATCTTGATTACTGTATGGGCATTGCAACATGTAATATCGATTCTCAAAACAATAGTAGGCCTTGACAACTGACGTAATAATTTTTACTTTGGTTGCTGCTTGCAAACGGCATAGCTCTGCAACCCTTACGTATGATTTAAAACCATTTGGTAGGTGAATTTCCTGTCATATCTAGATGACCCTTTAAGGTTAATTGGTCTTTTAGAGAAACTTTTGATGGAGATCTGTAATATTTTCCGTCAATGCCATAACTGCACCACAGCATATATCAGAAGCCATTCAACAGATTCTATTACAATTTATGGTGTAGACTATCTCATAGTCCTAGATGTGCCTTTAATTGGATTGGTTTAGTCAGCTCAATTTTCGATAGAGTTATGACTCTTGTTATATAAATTAATATATTCACATAGAATGTTGATTGTAACCACCATATGTCTCCAACATTTGTTGTTGTTGTTGTTGTTGTTGTTGTAGGGTTTAACGCCATTTTTCAGTGCACGATCGGCTGTACATGGCGGCCAGTATTAATGGTGGAGGAAGAACCCGGGAAAACCCCCGGAAAGAACCACCGAGCCATGAGAAGCTACTGGCAAGCTTTCTCACATACCCACATTGGCTGAATCTGAGACTCGAACCCTTGCAGACAGAGGTGAGATGGCAGTGATCCGTAACAGAGAGCGCTTTAGACCACTCAGCCACTCCGGGCCCCTCCAACATTTGTAAATAAATAGATACTATTTGGTAAGTCAAATATCTATTACACATATTTTCGATAGTGATATGAACAATCAATAGATGACTGAAAAACCTAATCTTATTTTGTTTTTGAGAACCTCCTCAGGTGATTTTATTACATGCCGCAGTTTTAAAAGCATGTGTAATCATTTTAACATATCGGTGAACGAACTCAGTCAGACAGTCAGTTATGTCACTCCTTGTCTGTTCTCTGCATCTTTTCTTTATTTCTTTATACATGTTATGTTTAGTGCGCATCCAACTGTATAGAGTTTGTTTGTCCATTTTGGATGTTTCGATACTACTTTCCTTTAGAGTCACAGGACCTTAATTAGCCAAAACGTGTAACTATGTAGTACCTTATATATACGTAGACTAATTATCACTGATGAGTTCAGATTTACTAACAGAATATTAATTATTTTATTTCCTAATATAACTTTTCCTACAAAAAATGTACATTACATGTACAAAAACAAAAGATCAATTGAATGCGATGTTGACTACAATATAAAAATAACATGTTAATGTAAATATTCATTAAATATCAGAATGTCACCATAAGATGGCAAATTATACCTTACTTCTCAGTTCATTCTCTTTTTTACTATTTCTGGCAAATCCACGGACCCATTTGCACACGATCTAATTTTTACATTATTAGTATAATCAGCTGTAAAACCATTTGAAAGGGTGCATCTAAATGTTCTAAAAGGCTCCTATGCTCCTAATGGTTCACCAGAATCAACATATACAGTAGTCCCCCTCTTGCAGCAGGAAAGTGGCCTTATAATGAGGGTGTCCTTTCTTGAGGGGGATGGCAAATGCAAATAGTAAATACATATGAAGAAAGTCACAAGTACATTTAATTCTAAAACATTTATTATTTTCATTAATATTTTCATTAAAAAAACGCATGCATGTTGTGAAATAAATGTAAAACAAACTGTTTCATCATTATCAAAATAATGTTATGAATAACCATTGATATAGTTTTAAAACTGTCTTTATAATTATGTTACAGATCATATCACCTGTCACTTTGTTGGTATCTGTCTAAAAAAAACAAACCAGTCTAGTCACCATTAAAATTATCCTTGCTGTTATATCTCCTGCATATATCGTTTAGTCTTTTGTTCCAATCTTCGACAACTTCATTTTTAACATCAGCTGATTCTCCCCTAAGGACAGAACACTTGTGTCGCACTTGAAATCTGTGCAACCATCCATTACTTGTGGTAAAGTTGTTATATCCCAATTCAACTGACAAAATTGTTGCTTTTTCTTGTCATTCAAATCAGGATACAAACATCTCCTGGCTCAAACAATCTTCCTTTCTCCGTCCATTTCACCTTCCCACTTCTGCTGAATTGTTTCCTTTTCTTTCACAATATTGTTTATCTGAGTCTTTATGACATCAGTTTTCTGCAAGGATCCTCAACACCCCCCCACCCCCGGTCAGTAAACTGAGAATTTTTCGATGACATGTTGATCTTTTGCAACTACAGTACTGATAAAACATTTTTTTATGCATTTAAACAAATTGCCGTGTGTTTTTAAAGGAAGTGATCATGTCATGTGATTCGTTAGTCGCAATCTGGTACCCTAATGTTTTTGTACATTTCTGTACACTAAGTGAGAGAAGCCAAAACAGCTTTGATATGTACCTTAAACGTCATGCAGATTTGACCTCGCGGTTGTTAGAATTTGCAATTTTGACAATTATTGTCAGTAGTAATAGCCACTTATTACCAAAGTGAACAAGCTCAACATCTTACTAAGGGAAGCCATAAAGGCTATCAAACCATTTTCCTGATGACTTGTGTATTGTACATCAATACTGCCACTTCTCAGCTGTTACTACTGTTCAATAATTGTAATCTTAACAATTATCAGAATGACTAAACCGGACATCTTATGATAACACAGCAGTAAGGCTAATTGGATTACATGTACTTACCCTTTTGTATGGATTCAAATTTGAGTCTTTCTCTGCTTTATGGAATAAATGTGGCTTCTTGTGAGGCGTAAATGGTATAATATTAACCTTAGTGGTACATGTACTTTAGTCAACTTTCTGTTGTTGTTGTTGTAGGGTTTAACGCCATTTTTCAGCACAAGATAGGCTATACATGGCGGCTAGTATTAATGGTGGAGGAAGAACCCAGGAAAACCCAGGAAAGAACCACCGACCCACGAGAAGCTACCGGCAAGCTTTCTCACATATCCACATTGACCGAGCCCGAGACTCAAACCCACGCAGACAGAGGTGAGATGGCAGTGATTCGGCCACTCGGGGCCCCCACTTTAGTTAACACTTCTGTCAGTAACGAAAACATGACATCAGGAAACAGAAATTGGATTACTTAACATGCGTTGTGAATACAATGCTGGTTTTAGATACATATTAAAATTAAATGCGGCCGCTTGTGAGGGGTAAATTTATATTATTGCACTAATATACTGGCCGCTGGTCATGTTAGCCAGGTGGCCTTTCGTGAGGGGTTCTTTTGAACACAAACTCATTGGTGCCAACGGGTTCTGGCCATAAGGAGCGGGTGGCCGCTGGTCAGTGGGGCCGTTCAAGAGGGGGACTACTGTAATTGTTTTATTATGTTTATTTATGGACACAAGTATCCTATTTATTCTTACAGTTATTTTCGCTTGAAGTTTGCACAAATATCCCAAGTCTCTTCAACTTCCTAATTGATGGCTGTAACACAGTGCATTAGGAAGGCAGCATAAGGTGTGCAAAAATGTTGCAAGTTTAATAAAATTACTGCAGTTTTTAGCAATCGATTATTTCCATCTGGTTCTGTTAAGTCTTTGAAGCTAATTTCTAGTGAATACAAAAATAATAGTATATAAATAAGGTAAAGTAAAGTAACTGGTGTAATTAGTATATACCAATAAATGAGCTCAAAATTGTTAGAATGCCAATAGTCTTTGCTCATGTGCTATAAACATTTGAATGGACCAAATGGTTTCAAACTCGAAGATGAAGATGAAGTTCAATCCAGTGAAATTTCAGGCAATGTAATAACTTTATATTGCACCACCGTATCATATCAACTTACCTCATACAAGATGCTCCATATACTTTGGCAGACATACATGATGTGTCATACATGGTGTACTTACATCATGATTTAATAGTTTCATACTACATAATCATAATCCATGCATGAATGCTTCGTGTTTCACCATACACGCACCTGAAACCGCGATAAATCAATAGTTTGTCTAATGTGCTTCATATAGCATAATGAATAATTGATAGATACATCGTGTACGCAGTTTCATATTTATCATTCTGGTGAAGTAATATGACATTTAATATGCTATTAATTCATGGACACTAGCAAACTTTGAAGTTAAATGGAGATCTACATTACCATATACCATAGGGGTGAGGAAATATAGTTATTCAGTCCCATAGATCACCGCAATGATAACCTTACAGAGTGCAATATGTGCGATGAGACATACAATATCTTCTTTGATTTGAAGAAGATCTTCCATTTATCATAAGAAGGAAACCAAAATATACCTAACTCAGTTGAATTTTACAATTTAGAAGCAAGTTAAAGAGCTGATGACTGGTAATGTTGAAAATTAAGGATACTTGTATATCTTAATATCTGAAGTTCTTAGCACATTATAACATTTACACTATCACAATGCTGTCTTTTAATGTTCATTTGTTAGGGTTCGCTGAGACGAAAAATACACACAGCTATATAATCCTGTACAGTTTGTGAATTCTTTAGATCCGATAATCTGTATATTTTATTCTCTCATGTCCATAAAACTTTGACTGCCATAATGTCTTTTACCCCATCTTATTAGATTCATCATTGCTCAAAAACGTATTTTACTGTGATTTCATATAATGTAATGATACAAACCATTGCACGCAGGTATGAAAATAATTTGGTATGATCATTACCAATGAGGATTGGAAAGTGATATTTCTTTCATGGCATATTAATTCCATTGATTTTCACATCATACACGAATGAAATAAGTCTAAGACATCATTGGAAACAAATACGAACATAATATATAGATGTAAATATATCTTGCGAGCTTGAAATCCAAATTGTCCAAGCAATGTGGGGGAATCCAGTATTTGTACAAAGACTTCTTTGTGGTCAGATTTGTAAGACATTATAAGAAAATGATCTGAAAGATATTCAAACATATATAGAACAGATGAACGGCAAATAAGCCATTGTATATGTAGAGTTACTAAACTCATAGAACCGGAGAATAGAAGATTTGAAAAGAGTGAAAATTGAAAGATTTCATGATATAGTTAACTAGAGATTTGTTGCCATAACCGCCTGTGTCAGACCTTTACTATTCATAACATCTGGTAAAAAAACAAACTTGAATCTACCAAAGGAATTCATCAAAATGAGATAGCCCTTCTAAAGAAAGACGAAATTAATCGGGAAGTGAATCAGGATCTGGATACTTGCAATAGTTACTATTCCAACTCCAACAATTGCAGAAGGATTTGAATGACGAAGAGCTTAAAACGTTCGTTGATGACTTAGGGCGATTGTTGAATAATAACTTATTTTACTATGCAGATTTAAAAAGTCACTTCAGATATATTGCACTTAAAAGTTAAGATCTTTGGGAGTTATACCCCACCAGATCAATAACAATTGTTCCAAACAAAATTTGAACAATAAGATTAAAGATTCAAGTTTTCAAGATACCAACAATGAACCTGACAGGAGATAGTAATGTTGGTTTAGTACATGATATTGTATACGAATTTAATGAGAAGAAATATATAAACGATATTCAAAATGGAATGGGAACTTTAAAAAAGAGGAACACAATGCTGTCCGAGTCTGAATGATGAGATTTAACGTGAGTTTTCATCAAATGTAGACTTCAATGCTTGAAGTGATAATGTATAATGTGATGGATTTGGAGTTATGATAGTTATATAGGACAGAGATGTTATGCCCTTCAGCAGGTTAATGGCATATATATTTAAATTAATATTGAAGTTACTTAAGATTTTGTCAGGGTTAACAACTTTTAATTTTGCAAAGAATATATGAATACATTTACATATATAATTAGCTCCTGCACCCTTTTTGGTCAGGTATGATTGGGTTACAGGTCACATGTCCAGTGTTACAATTGCATTTAACACTGCATTATGAGTCTGAGTTGCTTTATTGCTATATTATTGTAATGGGATAGGTGTTTGATGGCTATATCTTTATGGGATGTGTCGATGTGAGCTCTTTTTGGTGCATTAAATGTGTTGAAATAAAGATGCAGCTTAACAAAGTATGTATTGTTTCAGGACTATCCTGGATGTATGGGAATGACAATGGCATGCCTGATTCCACAGGAGTTGTGCTTAATGTTAGAGATGATGGCATGGTTTTGGTATGTTCAACGATCCTATTTTGCAGGTTCATTCTTGATCATGGCTCTCCGCCCAAATATTTATGCGCAGAAGAGAATTAAATAATCTATAAGGAAAGTTAAGCAAAATGCATTAATATTGGTGTCATTAATCAGAATCATTGAAGTCTTTGGTTTGATACTCTTCCAGCATGGATGAAGAATGAAAATTTTAAGATATACATTTCTTAAACTGTAGATAGTTACTATGTACTTTCTTATAAGCTTGATGACAAGTAAAACTATTTCATTCCAGGTCCGCTGGCCAAATAAATCTAAATCTTACTACAGATATGGCACAGAGGGACAATTTGATCTAGAAATATGGTATGTGTTGACTTTTTTGTACAAATGGACACTTTAGGTCATTTGTTTCCCAGGTTAACACAAAATACTGATTTTATAGTATTAACGATGTGAGTTTCCTGCAGAGAATAAATATACCACAAAAGTGACCTACTCTGAGCTAACAGACTTAGGCCCTAAAAAAAGTGTAAAGCACATAAAGGACAGGTCACTCTTGCTCAAGGGCTTGAGATGATTTTGATATTTTCTATAAATAAAACACCATTCCCGCTATAAACTTCATGTCATATACAGTTTGTGTTGTGATACTTATGTTGTTCACAAACTTGACAATATGTTAACTGAAAATATTTTGGAATGAACTTTTTACACAAAATAGTGACAATTTAGTTTAGAATTATGATTCAGTTATTATGTATTAAATAATGGTGACAACTGTGAACACAGTCATCTCAAACATATTTGATATTGATAGACATCTGGTATATATCATTGTGAAAATGCATTTGTTTTATTTGTAACGCAGCTCAGAATCCCTTTGCGAAAGAAATATGTGAGTATATCACGTGCATGCTTTGACACATATCAAATAATGTGACTTTAGATTTTCCAGAAAATATAGTGGAAATGAGGATGGTTTTGCAGTTGTCTTTTTTGAGAAATGTACCATTAGGTTTTCCGTCGTCAATATCTTTATCTTTCTGTCTATCCCTATTTCTCTGTCTGTCTGTCTGTACACATATCTCCCTTTCTAGCATTGTTTTGAACTGAACGTTTGGTTTATGTAAGAAACCAAGTATGGAAGTCGAGGAACAAATGTGATGACTAAAACAATATTCATTTTTATTTAGAACCTTAATGTGTTGATTCTTCTGTTTTCAAAACACATGCTTTCAAAGAGCACTATGTATATATAAAAGGGTTAAGCACAAATGAGATTTATAACCCCACATGACAGTAGATGGATACATATTACTTGAAAGATATACATCATTAAATCTATCCGCCAGTCCATAATTCACTTTAGTGTTGTGGAAGAAAAGGTATTGACCATAAAGCTGTGAAATTATCCAAAATAAATTATGAGAAGGAATGCAACGCGAGTAAAATAGAATGAATCCAGGTGCACAATTTACCATGTACAAAGAAAACATTAATTAATTAGTAACCGATTATTTACTTCCTACGGATTTATTTGAAAGAAATGAGACAAGAAAAATACTGTTGCTTTGTTTTGTACTATTATATTAACCTGCCAAATATCAACACGGGCACACACTGTGTTGTGTACACTCAACTGCATCAGGGATTTATAGGCAGACGTAAACTCCGGATAGTTAGTCTCCTGACAGTAATGCCTAAAACTTGGTTTGCAGATTTCAGGTCATGGGACATTGTCCTTGCAGTGGTCAGTTGATGTAGGTAATTTGTGTGATTTTTACAAAATATATACAGGAATAATGGCAAAACACATTTATACATCAATAGCATATCATATACGAGATATAAGCATTAGTCTTTCCAACGCTGATGTTGACACCGGTAGTTTGGATTTTATATATATAGTGGTAAATCAGAAATCCGTAGAAACTTTATATACTTTAAAGAATGCTTGTATAAACATTGGTTATGCGTGCAATGTGAAAACATGGTAAAATGAAAAAGTGTTTAATTTTAACAATTGAAGAAAATATTCTTTAGCGTGTCCATAATTGTGTTCTTTGTGACTTGCACATAAAAATCATGCACACTTCCTAACTATAAATGCGTAAAGAATTGTGACATGGCAAACATAGGGCATGAATGGGCGTAGAAATTAAAGTTGCTGGTAGTTTCAGATTATACATTTCTCCGTAATACTTTCTTTCTCTGTTTGACTTTCATCATTGTTGTAAAGTTTTATTCAATATATGCATGGATAGTTTGGGGTGTAGCTCAAAGACTTCCACAAGGTCAGTTGAATAGTATTCCTGGAATTAAGATATCACTTCTCCTCAGTGATTGTTTTGGTTTGCTCACAAATTTGGATTACGTTAAAGGAGATGTCAAGGAACAACCATGTTAGAATTATAATTCATTATTTATGTATGTTTACTGGAAATACATAGATACATTCATACATACAGAGATGCATATGTAGATAGATAGATGTATACATACATACATAATGATACAAACCGATAGATGGGTAGTACAGTTTACATAATATGAACAGACATTTATTGAATTAGATAAATGCACACTCGTATAACAAATGGTTTAATTTGCTTTCAGTTAATGATTCTAGTCACCAATTTATTTCTTATTGGTGATATATGGATTTTAATGTGCACTATGTCTACATGAAAATGTCACTACTATATTGTATTAGCACTCGATGATATAGTTACTTCTTTAAAATTTGCATCTTTATACATAAATTAATCAATTCTCCATGAAACATAATTTTCCCAACATATATAATCTGTAATGCAAACGTCTCTTGAATTTTCTTTTATCTTGAGGTTTTATGCATTGTCTGTATGGGGACATATGTATTGTGTAAGCAATGATCTATTTTCTCATCCTAATTGTTATTTTTTAAATAGCAGATTCATATGAATCTTCCTCTTCAAAATTATATTATTGTATTGTTTTTCACCCCAGGAAGACAGTTTTGAGGACAGATGGACAGTTCGTTCTCTTTCCCTTTCGCTCATGTGAAATTCATTCTATGTCTTGCAGTTTAACTAAGCGTTGTGCACACTCAGCTGCAGGTAGATTGGAATGTATGAATGATTATTAACAGAGCGGAACATAAACTATATTAGCAGTAAACTGCAACATTTTAAAACTACGGATCAGATGATGAGAAAACATTTCATAGAAGACTAAAAAATATATTTATCGGGTATTGAAAATAATAAAATTATTATGTAGCAACAATATATGTCATCAAACTTACAGAAAATGGAAGGACCAAATAATAAATTATATTATTCTTACCAAACAACGTATCCATTAATTCCATAAAATATTATAAGTTTGCTTACGATATTTTCTGTTTAGCGTAAGGTTTTCAAAATTTGAAAATATGTTTAAGATTATTTTCGATTTGCCATATAAAATTGTTAAATTATTCTAGATTTGGCCATGAATAATACTATTGTGGAAAATATTTGCTTTCAGTTACCAATAAATTGGCTAAGAAGGAAATAATAATATTCATTTGTGACAGCTATTTTTATTACATCTACTACATTGCAGCTGAATCCTTGGTTATTATTCATGACTGCTCTAAATGTAGTTAATCCAATTATCTAAATGATGGGTAATGCATTATAAAGGATCTTGGATGTATTTCTATGCTAGCTTAGAAAGTAACTAGTGTTACCCTGTGTAGTGCAATATGTCAGCATATCATTATTTGAATTTCAAGCAAGTAGCGTTGATATAAAAAATAGAAATAATTATTATACTATATTATTTTTAGATTCCTCGGAGTTCATCATGGAATTATCTGATATGGTTATGTCTATACTCATCTTTAAATCTGTTAAGTTATGCCTAAAGTATATTATCCATGCATGTGGATGATGACAATGTTTCTAAGCGAAATGTAATTTATACCATTTAGTGGACAGTTGAGAGGGGATCCCTATACTTTAATAAAATCTTCATTGAAGAACTTTGAGGCAGTTAAAGAGGTTACAAATAAAGTCCATAATCATTGTCAAATATGCTTCTTTTCATTGTTGTTGTCTGTATTATCTGTTTGCAAAGTAACATGCTTATTCTAATTTCAGAGCTGTCAGCCTATTTCAAGTTAGGGAGCATATTTGTTTGAATTTGCTTGACAAAGTTTCCGCCCTGGATATACCAACGTTCAGGTTGTTTGCATTTAATGAATGATGGCTACCATTTTGAAGTTATAAAATTATAGCTATATATTTACGTATACAGACATTAATCCATTCTTAATAGTGCAAATATTGCTGTTGTTGTTGTAGGGTTTAACGCCATTTTTCAGCACACGATAGGCTATACATGGCGGCCAGTATTAAAGTGGAGGAAGAACCCAGAACAACCCTGGAAAGAACCACTGACCATGAGAAGCTACTGGCAAGCGTTCTCACTACCCACATTGGCTGAATCTGAGACTCGAACCCATGCAGACAGAGGTGAGATGGCAGTGATCCGTAATGGAGAGCGCTTTAGACCACTTGGCCACTCGGGGCCCCTGTGCGAATATTGAGTTGCTGATCATAATTATTTGCCGTATTTAATCGCCTATTAATTTACACATCATTTTACTCAAATTGTTGTCATACATATATAACAACTAAACCTCACAACCACAACAATATGTATTTTGTTAGTTGTTGAATAAACAATAGCTGTATATCATCTGGTGAAGGATTATGTTCCATATGGTCTCCTTCAAGTGTGAAGAGTGGCTCTTCTGAATTAATCCAAGCTGACAAATTATCTATATATAAGGCAGCTAACCGAAATAACTTGTTGATGAGTTTCAAATAGTTCTAAGTGGTGTTTAGAACAAAATAACTGATTTCATGCTAAGACATCATATACCAAATTAAGTATCAAGCATCGGTTCATATTAATATTTCATTAGTTTTTTCATCAAGCATAGGTTCATGTTAATATTTCGTTAGTTTTTTCATCAAGCATAGGTTCATATTAATATTTCATTAGTTTTTTCATTAAGCATAGGTTCATATAAATAATTCATTAGTTTTAAAATTAAAGGAGAACACTTAAATAAACTTTGTAAATTAATTTTTGTCAAATGCATTATTATTCTCATTGATCATTGTTACTCGTATATGATCATCACACAGTTGGGAACATAGGTTTTCAGTGCTGTTAAACTGTGCAGCTTGTTATCCCTAAACTACAGCCATACCTTAGTTACACATTAATCAAAATTAAGTCAGTTGCAAAATGAATATAGTGCCCTCAAACATCCAAACTATGTTCTGTTATGCATGTGGCAAGACAATACATTTGAGCATGAAATTCAGAGACACTTCTCTTGTGTCGAGTGATGTATTTCATCTTGTATGTAAGAAACTCAACTATACTCACCCACCGTACAGATACATACCTGCATATAGATAAATGAACAAGGAGACCACAATATTGTGAGGCAGTTTAATTCACAAAATATGAAAGTATGTCTTTCAAATTAGATAAATCACTACAGTATCATAGCAAACAAGTATAGTTGCTTAATTTAATAAGTTAAAACACTGTTCGCCAGGTTTTTTTTATTGGTTCATTATTACATGTTGGTTTATATGAGTACTGCTGTTACCTTAAAATTTTGCTGTTGTGTTGTCTTAATACCATTTTGTTCTCTTGTAATTAAAAAACATCCTGTCAGGAGAAATAAATTAATTAATTATTCCTAATTGTAGGATGATGTTTAAGTCATTATAGCAATTTTCCAATTTTGTTTCTACAGTTTTGATGTGACTTTGTTTTTTTTGCTTTATGCTATGTTTGATATTGGGCTATATGTGTTTTGCACACAAAGGTATTGTTTTTTGTTTGTGCTGACAAAACAGTTTTTTAAGAATCTTTCTTATCAATTCACTAGTATTATATAGTTCATTTTGGCTGAAGGGAAACAATGGTAAGCACATACCTACAGCTCTCTCTGTCATATGAACTCATGAGATAAACAATAATGCATTTGTATTTGACGTTGTGCACACTCAGTTGCATGAGTTAGATGTGGATTAATTTACTATCAGCATAACGTAATGGACACTTTATTTAGCATTAATCTGCAAACGTAACTTCATGACGCAAACATGTGATACAAATTAGCATAATTCAATACAATTCACATACAATTAAACGTACATATTATGTTATGTCCAAATTTTAATTGATTGTACTTGTCTTAAAATGAAACACTTTTTCACTTCAGCAACATTAGGTAATTTCTGACATTATTTGATGTGCAATGTATAAAAATATAATGACCTTTTTCAGTAATAAGGTTATTTGATAATGCTCTAAATATAATTTGTGCATTTTTAAAATTTTATCGCATATGTAAATGATAAATACAAGGAGTAATACTTAAACTTAATTGATGAACTTGTAGAATATATCCATTTTGACCCCTGCTATTTCTTGTTTCGCTGATGGAAGGAAAACATCAAATAATTTGCTTCATATGTAAAAAGATCCTATAGAGATTTAAGTAGGAATGCCCCTTTTACCTTTATAGGAGTTACCGTTATGAACATCTCTTTCTAACATTGTGGACGTTGTATGAAAAGATCAAGCTCTCCCTGTTTAATAACATTTGAGTAGAGAATTCGGACAGTATGTTGTATGATTTCCCACAATGAGCATATTTCCGGTTTACATTATGGGCATCTGAATTAGGACAATTTTACAATGCTAACTATCGTCTAGAACATTTCTTATGCATGTGTTCATCTTATTATGGGTAGATATCTTTCATCCTTATTTCAGAAAAGCCCAATTTAACAATATTCGTTAGATGCAGAGAGTATAAATTTTTTAAAACTGATATAAGGAGCTACAATCATCTGAAGATTTGGTTACATTTGGGTTTGTAACCATGATGCATTTTTGAATAAATGTAAGTACTTAAATGAATCTGAGTCTGTATGATCCAGTAATTACCCACTACGGCATAATGATAATGCGTCTGTGTGCCTCATTTAAAAATTGATAATTGCTCTCTTTACAGTATGCTTTAGCTGTTCATCTCATTTCATGGCCTTTGGACAGAGTTTTTGAAATCATATGTTGTAGGTTATTTGCAGTGTATTAGAAGACAAAAATAGACAAAACAACCAATCAATTTCGGTTGTGGAGGTTGAATGTACTGTTGCAACTGCCAGTTCAAAGTCAGTATGTCCTACCCGATTGAGTCTTTGTCGTTGATTGAAACTATCATTAAAACTGCTCTGTCTACAGGAAATGATTTCAAGAAGACATTAACGATATAGATAAATACATTGTCAGTAGTTAGAGCAACATCTTAAACATAAAACACAATCTTAAGATATTTCGGCTAATTGTGCAAATCGAAAAAGGTCTTACTGCATCTTTCTAAATGTGGAGAAGGTATATGTTTAGATTGACCATAAGATACATATGAAGAAGCCGAATAAATGCAGCGATACAGTTTTACTCCAGTACGTTTGAATTTGTTTATAATAATTTAATAATTAGCGTATATTTAGAATCGTTGGTATAAAGACATATTATTGGTACATCAAATTCTGATCCATCCATGCCGCACATGTAAACATTATTGGATCTGTGTGCTATCAGTTCTATTACTATAGATCAATGATGAATTTGCATTGATTAATCATTACTGATGTATTAAAATAAAGAGAAAATTTAATGTAATAATAATCCCAGTTTTCTAAATGAATTTAAGATGGTACACAATTTCATCACAATCTTTTCTTTTTTCCATTTCCCCTTCTCTCTGATGTATAAGAAAAAAGACAAAGTACATAAAAAATCTCGAATGAGAGAAAAAAAGAATTAGGGCTGGATGAAAACATTGAAACTAAAGTTGCACCAAGCAACCTACAAATAATGTGGTTCATTGCAACGTTCTGTGCACACTTCCATTGTGATCTATCCACAGGGTTTATATTAATCAATGATACAAAGTGTCAAAATCCGGTTGACACTTTAAGGTAATAGTCTTGGTTACACGACAAATAAAATGTAGTGTATCTAAAGCTTTGTTGTTGTTGATGTTTTAGTTTCTTAAACCTATTATAAGGTTCTAAAAATTGATTATTAATAATTAAAAATGAAAATATCCAAAGAGAATAATAGTAAATGCTAAGTCAAACCGACCAAAAGGAAGAGAGACAGAGAAAGTGAGAGAGATATAGAGAGAGAATGTTATGGTAGGTAGTAATGTAACTTAAAAAAGAATAATGACAGATCAACTGTAAATACATGGAAATATTTTTGTTACTTCTTCTTGGCTTGTCATGTTGCTTAGATTCTATTCCACACTAATTTTCATGCATCTGTACATAATAATAATAATAATAATAATAATAAAGACTTTATTTAGAGAAGGTAAATCAGTTACAGAACTAATCTACCTTGAGACCTTCTATCTGTTATGTACAATATATATACAATATATACAGTATATACAACGTGATGGGAAGAGTCTGGCTTGACACTAAATAATTAAGTAATTTTAAAATTCAAAGTATCAAGCCTGGAACACATTCACAGGCATCAGTGAAAACATAAACATATATATAAAACATAATATATAATCCTGCATTGAAAAATTCAGCTATGAAAATGATGTAAAATTAAAGAAAAGCAGGCGGTATTTTTTGTAATAGAACTGTTCAATTTTTGAAAGATTTCATTCATTTAAGACACTGGTTGTGAAAAGATAAAATGCTAGGAGCCTGCCTTATGTCACTGGGAATATTGTTCCATACCAGTGGACCAGTATATTGAAAACTTTTTTTAAACAATTCCTTCTTTGGCCTTGGTATAATGTAATTTTTTCTTCTTATGGACCTTAAATTTGGAGTGTCATCAGCATCTCTTTGGTGAAAGATATTGCTTAGATAGACAGGAATGTCTTTTCTGGATACTTTATACATCAATTTGGCCTTTCTAAGAAATATTCTTTCATGTATTGTTAAAATCTTCATATTATTCATTGCATCCTGAAAATTGTCTGTACTTTGATCTAGAATTAAATGGCAAGCCCTCTTTTGGAGTCTTGAAAGTGTTGTTATGTTTGAATTAGAGGTATTACCCCAAATTAAATTACAGTAGTCCAGCTGAATATAACTTTTATACATGAATGGCTGAATGTTCATTATTCAAGAATTTAACTATGTATTTGTGTTGCTCTACTTTTTTCATTAAAATTATGTGTCGTGTAAATATAATAAGCATGAATTATACTGATTTAATCAACGTGAATGAAAACAAACAATTTACCAATTTGCAAAGGTGATTGTGAATAGGCACAAAAAGATAGAACTACATTTTGTGTAGAGTACACTCAGCAGGGATGTGAGTTCATTATTTCGGTCAATACAAAGTTATTCTTAGTTGGTCTTAACTCTGTTCAAAAGGCAAATATGTGTATTAGTATGTTATAAAAATAAAACTGACATATAGTATGTATGATGTATCAGTGATATACAAATGGTTGTATAAAAATTTAATTGGCTAGCCTCGTTTCCTTTTAAAGAAAAATGTATACGTCTTGACTTATACCATTGATACAGTGTATATATATATATATATATATATATATATATATATATATATATATATATATATATATATATATAATTTTCACACTAATAGTTACTGTAAGTTTCATTTAGTTTATATCATTTTAATGTCACTATTCCAATAACGTAGCTTGTACTTTACAGATGAATCAATGTAGCATGTATGTGAATTTCATTCAGAGGGATCCAAGGTTGATTTTCAAAGAAAGGTCACATGATTTTGTATTGACTATGTAATGGCAAAAGGTCAGACACCTATTTCCTGATTGGATAGAACTGGAAAAATTGACTTCATTGCTGAATTGAGAATTTTGAAATGCCAGAATGATTCATTCAAAACCATGTATTCCACTCTCATTATTGCTTTTGAAGTTTGCATTTAAGTGGATTATTTTGGTGAATTATTCATTCTTAATTGTAGAAATGGTCTTTTAAGAGTTACACATACTGAGGGGATTGATTAATTTACTTAACATCATCATTTGTTTGAATTATAGTGCTCTAAAACAGTTCATTTGTTATGTATATCTTTATTTTTGTTTCATTATTCGTGACAGTAAATAGCATTGATTGTCATTTAGTTTCCGGGTATAGATTCTATTTCAAGATATTAAGAGTAGATTGCGTTGGCTCTATAAATAGATGTTTTATATTGGTGGTAATGATCTTTAAAACAGATGTTACTACTTGTAATAGTAGTAGCAGAAATAATAATAATACCAGTCTACAAGCGTGGAGTTGTTTCACGCTGAATAGGCAGGTCATTTAGATTGTTGGATAATTAACTTGGTTCCCATTTGATGGGATAGATCAGGTGATTGTTGTCTAAGGTGTGTAATATTTGCGAAGTGTTATTCAAATTATTTATTTTATAGAATTATAATGTGCAAATAACTTACATCTTTTAACAGACATTAACTGGGTGTTATAAAGAATTTAGACAAGAACATTTTTGAATATATTTTTGTGATCCATCAAAAACATGTTGTAACATCACTACTTTACTTTCCATTACAGCCAAATTAACACCTTTAGCATTGCATCTATTTGCATTGATTGTCCCTGTAGAAATAGATGGTTGCAGTAAATGGTCTGATAATTAATATCCATACCGAATATGTGCATGTTGTTAACAAATAATTTATTTTGTGTTTTCCAGTACGTCATGCAATAATCAAATTGAGCATCACATGTCGGAACTTGAAAGATGTGATCCAACTTTGGACTCGTCAAACACAAAACCAGTACCAACAGGAAAAGGCCAGGACAAGAATAAATTCCCAATGAAGAAAGGGGTAAATAAATTTACGAGGACACGTATATTTCTGATATAATGCTTAGTGTTATGTTATAAATAAAGACATCCTATATCAGTAATGACTATCGCTGTTATGTTCGTGATCTAATCATGTGCTTCATCATATGTTGTTTTTCATTTATTGCTCTTAGATTCTTTAGATTTTCCATTGGATGGCTCTATTGTTTAGGCACTGATATGCATATCAGTTACTGTATTTGATAAAGACATGTAAGATCAACTTCGACCATTTATAATTTTTGTTGCCATGAGAAAATGCATTAAAACACCTAAATATATAAATATATCCCAGGATGCAAATATGCAGATTTATCCAATAACTTTGATGCGTTTTATCTAATAGTTGACAATATACACTTAGCACAGTTTATTCCGTCTAAAATATATGGAATGATGTTTTTCTCATAACTGGTCTCTTCCATCCCTCGATTGCATTTAACTTGTCAACGTTAAATGTAGAATGGAATTTATCTATTCTTTTACTTTTTCAGAGACATGAAGCTTTATCTAGAATTTCCGTCCATGAGCAGACTGAATCAAAAAACGTTGTCCAGGAAATGTCAGATTTACATGCTCAAGGAATGAGTATGCAGTACACCATTATTCAATCTCTTTCTCTCTCTCTATTGTTTGCATCACCCATCCAGTCTCTATCCCCACTGCATCGTTTAATAAATGTTTTAGCTTTGATATACATAATCAGATGAAAATATATGATCGTTTCCTCATTTAAAATGGATATTTGGTTGCATGCTAGAATTCATTTTTAGTTTTCGTCACTCTCTTGCTTGGCCCTTTCACCTCCATCTCCTGGACACTGGTGCAGCATAATGTGCCTCCTAGAGCAAGTCACAAGACTTCGAGGCATGTCATGTCCTTGAACACTGCTTTGTCAGATGCAGCAATTTGGGCTTAGACCACAATACAATCGTTTGAAAGGTTGCTTTTCTGGAGGAGAATCACTCTTCAGAGGCCCCATTGTTTCTGCCTGTGCTTCACATACAGATATCTTATGCCCATGGGTATATATGTGCATATTCAATATATCAGCAAAGATCTTGCACAAGATATCAGTAAGGGAGATACCTCTGTTGTCATAGTCATCAAATTCTTACAGTGGCGTCTTGAATGAAAATTGAAAATATTCATGCCAGTTTATATTTTTGAGGGGATATGTACGATCCAACTGATGTTGATGATGATGTGTTTTCTATTTCAAAATATGCTAGAATTGTCGAGTAACTTTCTTCATTTGAGTTAATGTATTCATTTTGGGTTTCTCTAGTATATCTTTTCCTGTTTGCAATAATTGATTTAAATGCTGATTTACACTTTGTATATGGCTTGAGGTCAGCTTTAGCACTTGAGGATATAAAGCATCATAAATTTTAGTTTTTATTATGTGTTGCCTTATTACATTCTTTATCCCACCAGTTGTGTTGTGTTGTTATCACATTAGGTACCTTGCCTCTGGTCTGAAAAATTGAACCAATATTGTGTTATAGTTGAGCTAATTTTGTTGTTTGAGAAGTCAAGATCAGTTTCAAAATATCTCAAAGGTTCAAGGTGATGACAAATGTTCAAGGTGATGACATAAAAGATATAGCTTAGAATAAATGTTTACTTCTCTCATGAATTCTATAATACAAGTAATGTTTATTGTATCAGAAAGTTCCTTCATGTCATGCACATTATAGTACTGATTCACGTAGGTTGCAGGTCATAACACTCGATCATAAAGTGCTTAACAGTGAATAGTTCATTGCAAGAAACGCACTCTGGTGGGTCTTTGCCTTTTAATATGTGGTAGTGAGTTATATAAGTATAACCAATTCTAATTCTTGCAATGACTACCTCCTTCTTACAGATGGTTCTGCAGGAAGGAGTCCAGTCTCCTAGGGTTGGCTTGGTGGCATGAAGTTTATTATTCACTGCACCATTCCATGATGTCTGCCACTTCTGACATAAATAAATTTTGATACTGGGTTTAAAATCAGTATACGGTATTTGAAAATCAGATGGTTTGAGAAATAAGGCCATTTTAGCAGTGTGATGTGCTTTTGCATAACCTTTAATACCAATATGACTGGATAACCAACAGTATACTATATTGGGGGAGGTACTCAGTTTAGTATTTTTGATGAGAATATTGGTTAGTAATGGGGTTTCAAGTTTTCTGTTGTGTAGTGATTGAAGTACTGATAGGGAGTCAGAGAAGATAATGCTGTTTAAAATACATTTTTTTCGATATAGAGCAAGGTCTAATGTTCTGATTTCGGCTGAAAAAAATGATGTACTGTTTGGTAAGCAAACATGTATTGTGTTTTCAACTAATGAAGGCTGCGGCAGCCTTTTCCTCATCCTTTCATCCATCAGTATAAGTTCTTTTGTAGTTTTTAAATTCGGTGAGGAGTTCATGATAAGAGTTGTGGAAGATGAAATGGTTTGTCTCAGATTTGTTTCCATCGTACTTTTGGTTGATTAAGTAGCCAGGTAGGTGTTTCGGAGATGGACGTTTTCTGAATGTTAGAAACTGCCAAGGCTGGATGATATTCTAATGCCAAAAGAAGGTATGGCATTTGGTTTATTTTTGCATAAAGTTTTGTATTTGGGTTGAAAAACAGCCGAAAAAGCAGGGTTCAGAAGCTTTGATCTTAATTTGAGAGCATACTGTGCGGAAAGAATTTCTCTCCCATGTGATAAAGGTGGTTGATTTGATTCACTGAGAAGGCTTTCACATCTGATGTCTTAAATGCTCCTAGAGCGAATCATATTCCTTGATGATGAATTGGGTCAAGCATCATCAGATATGACTTCCTAGCTGAACCATAAACAACGCAACCATAGTCCAGTTTGCAGCTAATTAACGTTCAATATAAATTAAGGACGACTTTTCTATCAGCACCCCAGTCATTGTGCGCTACAGCTTTAAGTATATCTAGGATTTCAAGCATTTAGCTGTCAAGTTCTTTAGGTGTGGAAGAAAAGTCGGTTTTCTGTATATATATATATATATATATAATTCACTATTTCAGACATGGATCAACATATGGTCATACAATTGATAGACATCATTAGAGAAGACAAACTTTGGAGAATTGGAATGATATTTCGAGAGAGAAGGTATCCAGCAATCAATATCATGATGTGTGCTATAGAAAAATGTGGATACAACAAGGTTGTTCAATGTCTTCTTGGAGGAATGTCTAATTTGCTCAGGAAAAAAATTCCCAATGCAACAAGCGTATGGTGTGGATATAGACCGCATAAACCATATACTCCCTTGTTTGTGGTTAATCTTCGCAAACACACACAAAAATCAGTGAAGTCAAATCTCCCAAAAACATTTCATGACTATGAATTTGTATATCGGTACGAATACACCCCCAATGACGAGGAAACGTTTATTTCAGAGCGGTATGCTGGAACTGGAACTACCATATTAAATTTTGAAGATATTGAATATGTTCATGGTGTTATCGCAAAAAATACAGAGAGACTTATGCATGGACATAGCAATCTTAGTATTATCACTGCATCTTCTGTCAAAGCAAGTCGCTTTAATGGTTGTTACAGTAGTCTGTCACTGGCAGAAACTCTATGTATAGTTCTATATGTCCCAGTAAAGGGAATCATCCCAGTAGGTGAGAAGGAGTTTCAAAAAGATATTGATGGAATTGCCACGGATGTAAGAGAGGGTGAGTTTGTGTTTTATGGAGGAAGCACAGCAGGAGAGAGGCATCCTAACTTACGAATGGGCTGCCGTATTTCATCAGACCACAACAATGCTGGGACTCTTGGTGGATTTATTGATCTGCCTGGTGACAAAATTGGTTGTATCACAGCTGCTCATGTGGTCTTGAATGAGAAGGAGAAACAGAATTTTGGCAAATCTAAGAATGAACAAAAGAGATTTAGTGATCAACTTGCAAAAGGACGGATTTTGAAAAAAATATTCCAGCCTTCACCTGATTCGGATGCATTTGGAAAGGTCTGTAAGATAGTGTATGAGGAGGGCAATGATTCTACACCCACTGTTGATGTGGCTCTCATTGAAATCACTGATGATGTTAGAAGACCAGATGCAGGGAATTTTCCATCTGATAACTCTCCAAATATTGGTATGGGAAAACAGAATTTGCAGTGTACAGGAAAACCATTAATTTCTGTAGTCTTTATCCCAACAGTGTTCTCAGTTTAGTGCTAACATAATTTACTTTGTGCTGCATGACTTACTTAAAAATTAAATATTAATAAATTCCTGATACATGTTACAAGATCTAATAATTTGTTTAAGCTATTTACCAATGTATGGGTATCTAATGAAAGCTATTGATATCGTCTTCATTGCATATATATGTTAATTAAGCTATCATCACTGAATTAAAACCGATGTGTCTGATGTGTCTCATGCTAGATTGAATCTCAAAACATCTGTTTAAACATAATTGGAGAACGTGTTTGGGTATGATTTTTGAATTTTTAGCGTAGTTTTAACAATATTTCAGTCATATCGCTACTATGTCCGCAGTGTGGCAGTTTATAGTGATGTATAGCACTGGGGCATGATGCCACAGACATGTGGCATCATGTCCCACCAAGTCACATTATTCTGACACCAGGCTGACCAATCCTAATACTAACCTCTTAATGCTGAGCACCTAGTGAGGTAGCTGTTAGTACTAATTTTATAAGTCTTTGGTAAGACTCAGATAGGTTTCGAACCTGCGACCTCCCACATCTGAGGTGGGCGCTCAGACCGCTAAACCACCGGAGCGGTCATAAAATTAGAGAAAACAGTGCTGGTGTGGAAGTGAGAAAATTCAGGACCAGACGTTTGCAATCCTTGTTTTCCTTGAGGCTGTGCTTTACCAGTAATGTAAAACACATACTGGAGTATTTACTTAGAAAATACAAAAGAAATGTTATCTCTGATAAATACTTCGCAAGGCAATAATTTTCTGGATAACTTTTTTGAGCTGACAGGGCCATATGGTCTCGTGTCCAGCATGTACCATATATATCATGTAAGAATTAGCTAATTTAACATTTGAAAAGTAAAAGCAATATAGTTTTCAAACAAATTAAGCAGAAAACATACTGCCATGAATGATTTACAAGCTTTTATAAATCATGTACATTAGCCATCAAGTATGGTTACTGTTTTTAAAAAAATATGAAAAAAACAACTTTAAAATGGCTCCATCATTGCAACCAGTCAATAGAATTTTACAAAATTTAATTATAGACATTTTGGTTTAGAGGAATTTAAATGTTATGTAAGTGATGCCAATCTGCCATAAATTATAACCACTGTTCCAAAAAATATGAAAACTTAACCTATTTATTCTCAAGAACCAATGAACATAATTTTACTTATATGACAGAAAGCAGTAAGGCATATAAATATGTCATACCTATGCAAAGAGATGATGCCAATCTACATACAATATGGCCACCTTTACCAAAAGTAAAAAAAATTAAATGACTCTTCTAATATTATTCAACATAATTTGATTGAATTTGACAGAAAGCCCCATGATGATTGATGTTCAGATTTATATAAATAATGTTTATTTACCATAAATACGACCAATATTACTTCAAATTGATAAGCCTTTAATGGCATTTCTTGTCAAAAATGTATTTGACAGCTTAGTCACATAAAGGCCCTTTCAGATTGGTTAAAATGATGCTAATATAACACATAAATGACTGCCATTACTAAAATAAATAATCTGTAAATGGCTTCTTTTCAGAAAATAGCCGAGTAAAATTTTTGAAAAACGTTTTTGCATTACCCAGTTTCACATTTGTGGAACTTATGCCAAGTACGCATCAAAACTTTGCACGTACTAAATAATAAATCCGTTACACATTTTCTCAAAAATCACTGGCAGTAGTTGAAAGAAAGCATTATGCCATAAAGGGCTTTTAAGTTTATACAAATGATGCTGATTTGAATGTTGTTACTAAAAATCAAACTTGCTTTCTCAAAGACTACTTACTAAATTTGACAGAAAGTGTCCAAGCTTGAAGGCCATTTTAATCGTACTTGTGATACAGGTCCATTACCAAAAAAAAGAGCCTCATTACTAAATGTAGAAATAATATTCTAACAACTTTGACATGCTGGTAAAGAGGCATTTCAGTATTGAACAAATTCTGCTGATGTATTGTCAAATAAAGCTTTGAAAAAAATTATATGAAAACCATCATAATGACCTAGATTTCATTATTATGTGCTCATTTTTTCATGGATAACTTTACATGGTCAGAATCATACAATAATATTTGATACTACACAGCTTGATACTGCAACATATGTGTCTAAAAATAGTATATTGTATTAGGAGCAACGTCGTAAACAAATAATGTGCACTCATGTCATAGATGCTTTAGCTTTTAGTTGATTAGATCTGTTTGTAACACATTAACCCCTGGAGTGTCTTTCATTTTTGCCTGAAAATCGAGAAGGAAACACAATCTGAAAGCTATTTCTGAATAGACTCGAAAACACCAAATCCCCAGTCATCTTTCAATAACATACTGCCTAGTTGTGTTAGAAACATCGTTTTTCATTGGTTATTTGACTTGCGCATGAGCAGATGGGTAAAAGTTGTTTGGTTTCTTTTGTTGTTTTTTTTTTTGCTAAACGGAGCCATTATTTTTGCATGGAGACCACTCTTTATTCCAAATGCCCATCTTATCCTACTTTTTGCAAAGGCGCATCTGTCTATTTGCAGTTCATACCGGTTTGCCTTAGATCTGAGACCAAAAAGTGCAATTTTGGGTTTAAAAAAGTCGGGTCCAAAAAATGAAGTTTTTCTATTTGTATTTTGTAGTGCAACTAGATATTCCAGATTATTTGGTATCATTGTAGAGCTAGATATGTCTACCTTTCTATAATACTACCCACTTTAATGTATCATGCATGACCATGACGCTACAGAGCTCGGTAGTAGGCTACTGCCTCCTGCCCCATAAAGTCGTCGCTAGGGGTTAATGTGTTAGATGAACTAAACAAGCAGTTTTGTCCATTTGAAAGTAGAGCTGATAAAGTTAATGATGTGGACATGTTCACTCAGTCAAAAACGAAACACTGAAACAAGCAACCAAATGAAGATATTTGCAAAATGTCACTGTCAAACATGAGAGACACGATAATTGAAAATACTGTTCTGGTCATTTAAACAGTTATTTAGAAGAAATGTTTGACTTTTTCAGAACAGAATAGTTCAGACTATGACCAGTACACTCTTGGGTCTGTAAAAATAGCACAGAAAAGTATATGGAGGCCATGGGCTATAAAGTAACTGTCAGAGACGTACCATTTTATAAGTCAGTCAAAACACTAAATTCGAGAAAAAAATGCATCTGAAGGTTTTGGAAGGAAACTAAGAGCTTCAGAGAGAATAAGGCAACTGGAAAAAGTATTATTTCCGTTGGCCAAATGTAATTTCATGCAACAGCTGCTTTGCAGTTTTCCACATTAAAATATTTTGATACAGTGTTAGGCTAGCGAAAGAAGAGATAAACTGTATGATGCAGGTCATAGTTTGGTTCCTTGAACAGCAAGCATGCAAGTGACATGGCATGCACATATGACTAATTTATTAAAGTGATAAAAAGAATTTTAATAAATATACTTACATTTATACATCTTGAATTTCCTCAAAATGTCCTTTTTAGTTGTGCAAATCTGATTGATAAGACCCATGTCATGGAAAACATGATTCACACCGAAATTGCACTGTAACTTTGACTACATTTCCAACTGAAACCACATTTTCTTTAATGAACTGAACTGGCCCAATAAATCCAGTCCATCTTAAACAGAAATGCAGAAATGAGTTGGATAAACAAAAAGATAAAATCCATCCATTCCAAACAAACAAAGTGTTTTCAATGTGTATTAGTTCCAAATTTGGTTCTACATTTCAATTTTAAGTAGACCAAATTGAGAACTTTTCTTAACCTAATGACCAGCAGGTGAATAAGTTCAAAGGTTACTGGGCAGTGATATGTGCGCATTAATATTGTTACTGTGTATTGATGAATCTATGGTTGTGATTTATTTTCAAATACAGCTTTAATTACTTTGTTTCTTATTATATATTCATTTATTATTAGGCCTTAGGTAGGAAAGTGAAATGAGCATATAATAAAAAGGTTACTGCTTCTTGTATGGGAAAATATGAACTTGGTTTTTGGGACTAATACTGCACTCTCAAGGTCATGAAGTATTGCTCGGAAAAAAATTCATTCATATTTTCCCATAGAGATGCAGTAATATAATGTTACCAATATCCCTTGAATTTTGCTATTTAACCGGTGTCAAAAGGGTGAAAGATCTATTAGGCCCACTAGAACCTCTTACTGATAAATGTATGAACTGATACAACAAAATATATATGTAAAATGCTAAAATTATGTATAGATTTTGCTTTTAGGAAATCTCAGCTATTTAGTTCCGTGTCATGCCAAAGGAATACAAAAAACATTATACGAAGGATGTGGTATTGGTAACATGTCATAGAATGAGCACTCTTAGAAGTGTGGACTTTCTGTCATTGTGTTTCATTTTAAAAATCTACTTTTCATGAAATTGATAAGCCAGGCCTGACAAATTCAAAATGCATTTTATCCTAATTTGCTTCTGAAGAATGAAAAGTTACAAAAGGATGTTCATGTTCACCTGTGCTTAAACCTAAAGTGAGATATTTCTTTTGTTCTTTCTTACATTTGCAAAAATTCTGCATTTTCTGAGGAATCTGATGTTAATTACAGTATTCATATGTTGATACATAATACTGTCTCATCTAAAATTTAGATTGAGATCCAATTTTTGTTTGTTTTTCTTACAGGTTTTACAAAAGAACGGCCAATGATGTATACTAGTGGGAAGATTCGAGAGGATTTGAATCCTATGGATAGTGCATGCAATGTGGTGAAGTATGGAAGTTCTACAGGCATTACGGTTGGTTCTCTGATGTGGAACGGAGCATCCGTTCGGATGTTAAATGATAAATGTACATCGTGGAGGAGATGGAAAGTAAATTGTTACACGAACTATCCAACATATTTCAAACAGTTGGTCATAAAATCATGTGATGAAAGAATACCATTCTCGACATACGGAGATTCAGGAGCATTGGTATTCCACTGTAATCATGGAAAAATTGGAGATTTGGAGGCTATAGGACTAATTGTTGGTGGAAGTACTCACAAGGATTTAGGATGCATAAATGTAGTTACACCAATTAAGGCTGTCTTTGAACAACTTGGAACAACTAGGAATTTTAAGTGTTTTCCAGACATGGTTCATACAGATCAGATTGTCCATTCAAGGCAAAGTCTTGAAATCAGTCTTTTGAAAGAGTCACACAATAAACTTGAAAAACAAGTACAGAAACAAAAGAATGCACTTACAAATCTAAATGACAATTTAGAAGCAATAAAAACTGAAACTTTAGTAAACCTGGAGAAAAAAATGGACAAAACAATCACAGAGACCACTGAATTGAAGCAAGGAATGGAAAGTGTGATTAAAATGCTGACCGAAATGCATTCAAAGTTTATGGAAAATAAGTAATCATATTACGATGTCAATATTGATTCTACCGTACATGTGTATATATACATTTGCGTTAAATGTGTGTGTATTTGTGAAAGCAAAGTAGTCAAGATTATTAGAAACTTAAAAAGATTTTGTTTATTAAAACTCAGTAAGTACAGATATGTAAAACTGGATGTGAACGTAATACACTTATTATGGCAAGAGTTTTAAATGTTGAAAACTTTACCAAACATTCTTATTTTGTAAAACTTGATACAGAACTTTGTATATAAATCAACAAAGCATTATAAAGATAATCCTGATAAAGGAAATAATCCAAAATGTTTGTAAACTTAAAAAGATTTTCTTATATATATATATATATATATATATATATATATATATATATATATATATATATATATATATATATATACATGTGTGTGTGTGTAAACATGAATTTGTCCATGTGCTGTATAATACATAAATATAAAAATTAGTTTAACAGAAGATCAGGAAAATATCCATGATTTTGTATCATCTTTATGAATGCTCTTCAGGTAAATACATAATTCTTTTTCAGTATTTTGTAAATAACCAATTTGACATCTTTGTTATGTTAATTATGTCATTATTTTTCCAGTGAGATGTTAACAACTTCCTTATATCTTTATAACACAACTGTACACAAAATTAAATTTATAGTGTTGCAATGTCATAAAGGTACATATATGAAGTGATAGTGTAAAATTTGATCCATACAAATTAGAGTAATTAAAACATTGTATCGGCATCATGATTTGAAAATGTATTACTGTGTTGATACAACGTACCAATAATCATGTTTTATTTTTTATAAAGAATTTGATTGAGTTATTAAGGCCTGGATGAAGAGTACTTGTGAAATACAGTTCCTTTTCTCCATTTAAAGATTGATTTATTAGCTAATACTTTATATAAGGGAAAAACTGTGAAGTTTCCTCCTGAACAGTTATGTAATGTTTATTGGCTTTTCATAACCCGAGTTCCTCTGTTTTTGTTTGCTGTCTATGTAATCATTCTCTTTCTTAGTTCATTTTTTTGCTGAACTATATACAAGGCTTTACGTCTCACACATATCAATGCATAAGTCACATATCTTGAATTCAAGTCAAGTTTAACTTTAAATAGCTTACCATTTTAACATTTTATTGAGTTTCTTTCTGTTATATTTAAACAAGTTTTGCACCTACTCATGCCATATTTGGTCACTAGGGTCTTTCTTTCAATGAAGTCAAATTTAGATCTGGTAAGAATTTGTTTCAAATTCTTGTGTTATCTCTTAATACTAGTAATTTTCCTTTTATTTTTCAGGACCTTTTTCATTTTATCAATATATTTGTGTAATTGTTCACATAATTGTAGCATCGATATATTTGTATTCTGTGGAATATAGGTTGCAACTAAAGGATTTCCAGTTGGTGATGGGTTTATATTTTCAAGGTTATTCCCCTTGATAATAAGCCCTCTAATATGGTCACCATTGCTAAAACAAGGTATTTGAAGGACTTCTTCTAAAACACTGTTCAGCACAATTAAAATTATTAGATAAATCAGCTTTGACCTTTGTAGCGCTATTGCTGATACACTATGAAATGGATACTAAAAGTGACAAGAATATATAGCCTTGTCAAAACAATCAGCAGAATTTCAGTAACTTCTTTTAAAACGCATAATGGTAATCTGATATAAAATATATGCATCTCTGCTCAAATAGACAAAACATATATCTAAATGTCTTGTAAAAGAACTGTTTTTAAACAGAATGTGTCCCAGCATTACAGAAGCAATAATGACATAAAAGCCTTTCAAATTCACACAGATTCAATTATGGCCACCATTACTAAAGACAGCACAAATGTTAAGTCATTTCCGTAAGATGTGTTTAACTCAAGGTCACTATAATTAACAGAAAATCTGATTTTCAGGGCTTTACCAATGATATAAAAATAAGGCCACCAATAATAAAAGTTAAAACTACTTCAAAGACTGTCTGCTAAAGTAACTATGCACAAATTAGCCAAACTATTCAGGAAGTATTCCATCAGCAAAGACTTCTGCTGTGTAAATATAAATGATGCCAATCAGCCATAAATTATGGCTGTTGTACCTCAATAAAGAAAACACTTTAAAAACTTCTTCTAATAATTGGACTTTGATAAAATTTGGCAGAAAATGTCGTAGCTTGATTGCCTTTCAGATATATAAATACTTATGTTCCGACATTAAATATAGCTGATGTTACCAAAGGTAAAACAACATTTACACAAAGAATCCAGTCATTGGGGCCTTTCAGTATGATACCAGTGATGCTTGTGGGCCATACAGTAAGTTTGAAGATACAAGCATTAGAGAAACCTTGAAACAATTTTGATTTTCATAATGTATGCAATCAGCAATACTGAAAGAAATTAAGCATAGAACATGCCACTAACGGAGAGTTCTTTCCCAACGGATCTTGCATAGACTATTAAGCAGATGCAAGGAATTATCTAACACTGGTATGTCATGAGCCAGGTTGTTTGCTCATATAATGTTTTTTTTTTTCAATAAAAGGTTTGTATTTTTCAATAGAACCTTGTTTATGAGGTGTGAAAAATTGTTCGAGAAAACTGCACTATGAATATACATATAGTTAAGATAATTCGGCATAGTAAAATCTAAAACCACATCTGATGTGAACGTTTTTGCTATATATAAATATTTCTGAAAGACAGGCAATATATGATCAGGATAATAAACCCATGTTAACGTTGTATATTTGATAATCAAAAAGGTCTATGCAAATATATGTCTCGCTCTTTAATGGATAAGACGGCTAGTATAACCTTCTGATTAACAAATCCTAGTCTGAAGTCATTTTAATATTGCTTGGTTGTAATATCCAAGTGTTCAGATAAATATGGCCTATTCAGGAGTTAATAAAGGTGTATCTTTAACAAAATGAGGGTGTGACATGCTGTACTGTAGTTGAAAAAGAAATAGCTATTTGTAAGAGTATATATCATCTATCTACAAGTCTAAATTTGGCAGCAATTTTATTGCATTTTTGCATTATTACAGACAGTACCTGCATCAGATATAATTTAGGTATGTAGTACATGTTTAGTGTTAATGCACTATATATACATGTATATGTTTACATTGTACATTTCAAGATGTGAATGTTTCAAATGTGATTTAAAATCTGTTAGGTTTAAGATGACGAGTATGATTGAGAATATGGTCTAAATAGTTCTCTGCAAAGCAGATATGTCGCTCATGCTGTAACAATTAAATACAGACGTTTCTTTATTAAGTGTAATTTTCTAAGAAACTATCAAAAACTGTCATAACACTTAGATATCTTTACAAACTTTAAAACTGAAGCTAAATGAACCTGTTTTATGACGATTGAGCTCTTTAGTAATCCAATCATAATCAGTTAATCACTATAATCCTTTTGGAATTACTTCTGAATATACAAAGTATAATCTTATGCTGACAAACTCCACCACCGAGTCCAACCAACATAACACAGAGGGGGTTAATTGTTTTATGTTGCTTGAAATTAAAAACTTAATCACCTTACCAGCTTAAGCCATTTCACATCGTGTGACTATGTAAATGTACTATATTAGAAGTGTGTGTGTGATTTGGATTTTTAACGTAGCTTTAACAATTTTTCAGTCATATGGCTATGATCTCTGCATTGTGACAGTTTATAGACATGTCTTGCACTGGGGCATCATGCCGCAGACATGAAGCATGATGTCCCACCCATTCACATTATCCTGACACCAGGCCGACCAGTCGTAACACTAACCTCTTAATGCTGAGCGCCAAGCGAGTCAGCTGTTAGTACCGTTTTTGTAAGTCTTTGGTATGACTCGGCCGGGGATCGAACCCACAACCTCCCGCATCCGAGGCAGACGCTCTAACCACTATATTAGAAGTAAGATTTGAAATAAAATGTAAGCAATACATATTTTTCAATAATAATTTTGCCTAAAGAGATTTTAGTGCGGGACGGGAGACACCCCACATATCAGGAGGAAAACCCTCCATTCCAGGAAGCTCACATGTATGATGTACAGAAGTTAATTGCAGCTAAAAGTATGGAATCAATATCGGAACTGTCTGAAGAGCCTGGTAACATAAAATATTGTCATCCAAAAACGATGGTGCATTGTTTCCATTAAAACAGTTAAACACATAAAAAACAGGAATAATATTAAGTACACTCATTTGTACCGTTTCTATGTAGTTCATTGCAGGGGGGTGTATTATTATATGTGATATAAGCACAAGAAAATGAACAGATCCTTCATTATGATAACTGATTTTTTAAGACTTAAAGCCTTCCATATCCTATATTTCTTATTATGGGATGGTTCCTTAGCCATTTAGTTTACACCAGATACACAATGTATACTATGTGCACCAGTTAGAGAAGTAAAAATTGTAACGTACTCCAGTTTGTTCAAGAAATAGTGTACAATAAGTGAACTGCTATAATTTCAGGTCTTGTGAACATGGGTTAAGCTTTAGTGTTGATGCATATGTATATACGTATTGTAAAATTCCTTTTGTATATTTATGTGTGGATTTACTTTTCATGTTCAGCCAATGTGGGTATGTGAGAAAGCTTGACAGTAGCTTCTCGTGGGTCGGTGGTTCTTTCCGGGGTTTTCCGCCACCATTAATACTGGCCGCCATGTATAGCCTATCATGTGCTGAAAAATGGCATTAACTCCAAAACAACAACAACTTTTCATGTTCAACCAGTGTTTGTATACTTTATAATTATTTTGTTTTCTTTTAGTTTACCTTACCAACAAATGTTTATTTTTTGCACAGATTTATAAAATATTTGTATGAATATTGTATTATAGCTGACAATATACAATTGTACATCATATGAAAATATACATATTTATTAAACCTGAGTGTTGGTACATTAACTCAAATATAAACAACAGATAAGTAAGATTAATCTACATCATGAAGACACTTGCCTTATAAAAGAGACTGAAGATGGAATATTTGTTTAAATCAGTTACATCCATGTGCATTCTGTGACAAAGAAGAGTTTACACAATGTGTTGCATGTTAATGCAGTTTCATCTGAAGATGAGAAATACACACAGCAAGAATAATCAATGATATAATGTGACAGCAGATTTTTAAATCATTGTGATATCTTCTCTAAAACTACAGCACTCTTGATGCAGCAATTTATTAATCGCAAGTCTGTACTAATCATGAATGACGTGTCTGTGAATATACTTGCTATTTTCTTTGAAACAATTTCCAAGTAAATGTTAATATAATTCTCTTTGCCAATATAATTGCACCTAAATTAAACAATACACATAGTGAACATTATGCTTTTCATGGGACTAAAAATACTACTCATTGTATACACTTAGTAAACTTTACATTCACTGTTGGCTTATAAATGGCATATATTGATGTTTCATTTAATAAAGGTACATCAGGATATATGATTATGCTATTTGCGTTTGTTTTATTTTTTCGGCAACCTGCCTGTAAGAATATTTGAGCTCATAGTAAGGTTATTCGTTACTTGTTTATTGTCTGTTCACAATTGCTGTGTACAGCCTTCAAAAAATGCTCAATAATTGATTAAGTTTGACAAAATCGTCATAACATGAAGCCGTTTTCAAATTTGTTTTATTAATCCACTATCAGTTTTGGCCACTGTTGAATAGAAAAAACTTCAAAGTACCTACTCTCAGAAATCGCTGAATGCAGTTTGACTACATTGCAAGAATGCATTTTTGCCCAAAAGTTCTTCAGCCTTGTTCAGATTAGGCATATTCTCCTTCAAACGTGGCTTTGTTGAAAATAGACATCCTTTAATAAAGTTCTCGGAAACCTCTCAATAAATTTAACTAAATTTGATATAAAGCATCCTGGAATGAAATCTTTCAATTTTGATGAAACAGATCTACCATAAAACATGATAACTATTACTAAATTCATATAAAAAATAGGCAACTTTGAACTAGTGAATTAGTTTTGGAAAACCTCAAAGCTGTCACGCAAAACGAAAATTGTGAAGAAGGTGGCACAGACAAGCATTAGAAGACAACTAGGCCATTGGAAGCAATACATTTGGAAAGAAAAGAAGCAAGAAAGATTTGCTTTGATATCGGAAGCATCGTAATATTGCCCACAATTAGTTTCTTTCTTATGCGCTGCAGAATACGGAGTTGGCATATCATCAACCATCATCCTTTCTGGTGCCAGAGGGTAGCCATTGTGCACTTTATGTAGCTCAATAAGACACGCGAGTCACTTCAAGAAAGTAACCTGTATCATCATTACTGTATAAAAATATTCTCTTCACATCTTAGGTGGCCTTAAAGAATATTGCCCACGGTATGTCCTTTGATAGATCTTAATATTAACGATAATGGTTTCTTGGATTTTTGTTATATCCTGGCTGATGTTTGTTCTTGGTTACAACATGTTGCTTTATTATGACAAAAAGTCCGCCTTAAGACTCCTTTAATGACACAAGTACACGTCACAATCATTGAGGAACTCTAGCCGAATTTTTGTAATCTTGAGTGCTGCATCCCATGACAAGAATACCAAACACGTCATGCGGCAGTACGTCTGATTTTAAAACCAGAGCATGATACATGTACTCACCTAAATATTTTATACTGAACTCATTCCAGATGCTGTTAGCATGCTCATAGTCTTCATAATGAATATCTGCGCCTTCTGTCATTATTTTGCTGGCATCACGATCTTTTCAAATGTTTACCTGGATGTTGTGTACTAGTAAGGATATCATCTATTAACCTCATATGTGTGACACTGTGCGACTAAACAGATAAACACAGTTCCATCACAACATGCACTGCAACAATTCACACGCGAATAAATGTTAACTTTATTCATTTGTTTATATATCCTTGAGAAATAAACACTATCTTGGAAATGGGTCTGGTTAAGGACTTTTTATGACGATAAGTACTATTGGCCACATGTTCCTCCCAACTTGTTAATTTATCAGCAACACAAGATCGCCTAATTGGATGTCCAGTCTGTTAGGCTGCCATTTACTGCGATGACTCAGATGTGTTGTTAGATACGCGCAACTCCCTCAGTCCCAAAAGGTGTTTGCAAGGCCTTGCATCTCTCTCCATTGGCACTTGTACAGATCTATATTGTCAAACTTCCCAGGTGGCATCAAAGGCGTGCCAACCTTCTAAACTGTATAAGAGGGAAGCTTAGCAATGTAGCTGCAATATGGATGCGTGCCGACTCTGGTCAGTAGACATGGGAACAAAAGGTCGTTCGTTAATGATCAGGAAATTTGGCTGTTAGAGTTTTGAAAACTTCGTGTGAGAACCTAGTCAGGATGGGCCCCTTATTTGACAGTTAGCTGTGACTAGTTACCCCGATGATACATTCCCAGGTTCCACCCATGTGTGAAGAGTGCAGTGGGTTGGTAATTCGTACGCAGCCTGAGTCACGTAAGTATTTCTCAACACTGCTGCGATAAACGTCAGTCATAATGATCTTTAGTTCCTTACAACCTTCAAAGAAAATGACGCAGTAGTTTAGCTGGTCATCTAATAGAGAAGAACATCCAAAGGGAATTTATGAAGCTTGAAGGGTCCATCAACTTTAGGGTTTGATTATATACTTATGAATGTGAACAGCACCGCCCACTGTTGAAAGTAAGGTTATCATCCAACGTCCAACATAGGTTAAAGAGACTTTTTGCTAAAGGCGGTCGCCTGCATGGTCTGAAATTGTTAGCTCGTTTGTTCTGCCTCGTAGTCTACATCATTTCATCCACACGTGAATTACACTGGTAATGCATCGCTTTCTAAAAATGATCCAAATTCCTTCCATTCTTACTGCTCCCTCTGTAAAGGGAGGACACTGATTTGTTACCTGTTCATGATAGTGATCCACGTCTAGAATGGCGATACGATGACTACCTGGAGTAATGAGAGGATTTCGATCAGTCATGTCCTTGTTTAGACAACCGCCAGTAACTATAAGGATACCTTAGGAATATCTTCTTTCTTTTTGATTCACATAATCACCTCTACATATGATTCATTTTTTGTACACTGTATAAATGATTTCCTCTGCCCGGAAGAGTTCATCAATGGTGCCTGGTCTTGCACAGTGGTACCAACTACGGCAACTGCATGATCCATCATTAGATGCCCGAACATAAGAATGCTTACTGTGGATAAAGCGTGCTACAGCTTATATGAGATGTTTGAAAGGTAGTTGAAACTGTGTGAGCCAAGTTGGTTTTGAGATATATAAATATAGCAAGTGGAATTTATGTCTGATCCAGGGCCTACATGTTTTCAAGTCTCTGCCTCAGCTGGTGGAAAATTGTTGTCATACAGAAGGAATGTTGGTCCTGATATCATGTACATCAAATAAGCTGCAAGAACCGATCTAATATCATGGTCCTGATACGTTCCACCCTGTTGCTGACGTAAATGTTAAATATTTTGGTTTTGTTGTGTACGTACCTCAAAAGTACCTTGCTGTGCAAAAAAAAAATGATGTAATTGGGTTTTAAATCCATTTCATCTAACTTGTTTGTTCAGATGGTGGTGCAGCTTTAAAGTAAGCCACATGTGCTATGACTTTCACAAAGGCATCTAAGAAGACACGTATCTCTCTGCTCTGACATGCAGAAAGAGAGCTAGGTTTGTAAATACGTGGAATCCAGAGCTTCTCATCATTATTTGACAAAAGTTTTAAATGACTTGATCTAGTCTTCCTCTGACTTGCACGTCTACACTACATCCGTAACTAAATCTTTTGTTCATGTGTGACCAGCGAATAATTTACAATTTCGTGTAGAGCATTACACAAGTCAATAAAGTGTGGTTTAGTTACGCTGTGCAATTTCTGAATAAGCTCAAGTGTGAGTTTTGGCTGTCAATTAATGGAAGGTTTAAGTATATTATTCACTGAATCTGTGTTATTATTGGTCTAGAGTTTATTCGAATTATTAGTTATTGTCATGTTATAAGTAAGGAACAATAGCCAGATTGCAACATGTATATGCTAGACCCCGAGGCTAATTATTCGCTTCATAAATGTCGCGAGTGTAAGCCGACATCAAAAAGACGGGTGGGAAGCCAGCTGTATAAAACATGGCCATATGAACTTGTTATTGGCGCCTTATTCTGCTGCGTGCGATTCACAGATAAGTGGCATGAATTGCCGGTGTTTGCTCAAAGGAATACCAAGTGGGAGTCGTAAATCCACCCTTGACAGACTGCCGGGAAGGGGGCAATGTCTGCTAATTATGTAGACCACGGGTGAATCGACATCCACTCGGAATTGAGCAAGGTGTGACCACCATTGGAATCGCAAGTTTAAATCTAGTGTCTTGAAACTAAACGTCTGTAGTCGCTAAAACATCCTGCGGGAATTACATAAGGAAGTTATAAGCTACTCCGACGTCATTCGAAATTGGCAGGAAACATTGTTATTCTGGGAATTACAAAGGAGCTTCGGAAATGTCAGTGACTTATTTGCTCGATTGAAGCAGTCTATTATGGCAAGATAATTGTACTTTAATTATGTGCAGTATGTATACTTCATTACTAGTATCGTTAGTACGTAGAATTGCCATTTGTAGGGTTTGATTCTTTTGTAGTGTTTGATCTACATGCATATTTTGATATATAAGCAATGTTTATGTAAAGAATTAATATTGTAATTCGCTATTTGGTTAATTCGTAGTAACCTCGTGCATTTATTCATGTGATATTCTAGCTCTGCAAATGTTGAACTGAATTATAACTTTGTATAATGGTTGCAGTGTGCAACATTAGTTAATAGGGGTATTTGACTATCTGTGTACACCTTGTAGAAGTGCAATGTACAGAAATGCGTCTGATTATGTGATATTGTTCTGTATAATAAGATTGAGAATCTTTATATACCGATGTGATGAAATCTATTGATATATGCATGATAAGCAGTTGATACTGTGTATACCATACCAGAAAGTATGGGTATTTCGATGTGCACAAATGCGTGACCAAAGAAGGTAATGGCTTATGTGATGATAGATTGTTGGTTAGTGTGAGACTAGATAGCTAGAGGAATATATTAATGTCCTTGTGTGTGTTCGGACAGGAAGTTTTAGGGACCGGAGGAGCTGTTGGAGACAAGACAAGGGAAATAACCTGGTACAGTTGGTCCCAAGTCTCTAGGAGACAAGAAAAGGAGAGAACGGAATTCGGGGAGGTGGAAAGGTGAAGGACGTGGTTGTTGTACTGAATGGGTACTGGGTACCAGTCAAGAAATACTACAGATGAGTAGAAACACAGGACAGGAGGGAAATCTATCACACTGTCAGATGATGAAATATGCCGTAACTTGGTCGAGTGAAAGACGAGTAATAGGGTTTTAAATATTGAATTTTATTTGAGGAAGGACTATCTGTAATTGAATGGCATTAAATTTGTTGTTTATTTGAATTTGTGTATTCAGTAATTTAACTGTCGACATCGCTGACTGCGGCTCGGAGCTTTGCATCTCTATCACTATTTCAATTTCTAACAAAATACAAGCCAGGGTGGGTCTTCTGTAATAATTAAAGATAATACCGGAAGCACACACACCCCCACCTAATGTAGTCTACGACGTGACCTCTTTACACTTATTTTTAGTGAAATGCATATATTTTGAGTCACTGTTTTAGATTATTCTGCAAATACTCAGCAAAGACAGAATACTTTTCCTTTACACTGGTATCCACGTTAACTGCAGAACTTTCAAAATAAATTGTTGTTTCTGCATATGTAATGCTGCTAGTGCTAAATAGTGTTTTCATAATACACTCAAGTTCTTTCTTTTGCCACCACAACTTTGTTTTGCAAGTTATACGTGATATTATATTTTGGTTGCTTAGATAGCGCGTTGTCCTTGGAAAGACGTGTTTGAGCAAGGGCAATGCACACTCTATGCTCCAAGCTCTTGTGATCACTTTCTCTTCGCCAGTGCCAAATTCCATGTTTTCGGAAATTCGAAGCTCTACTTCTTCAGCTTCTGAGTCCCGTTACGTAGTTACGTGACAACATGTTCAAGAAAGCCTTTATACCTTTTATATGATGTGTCTTTGTGAAAAAGAATGGATCCTAACAAGATTATAGTCTTCGTTTGTATTTCTGATGAATTTGTGGTTCTTCTAAACATTTGCGGAAGTACGAAACTAGAGGTTTTGCTTTATTTCATTCCATTTGTGCCCTTGGCATCCTTCCTCGCCTCTACCACTCATGACATATCCCATATGTGACCTGTGCATGATAGCAATTTTAATTTTTCACACAAGAAGCCCAGTCATGTGGGTTAGAGTCGGACGGATGTAAGTGTTCCAAAAGAGGTTAAAAAAATTATCTAATCAGTTTATTTACAAATATAGCAGCCAGATATTGCAAATATTGGACACAGACTGCAATAGACTGTTATAAAAATTATAAAAGAATAGTGAACAGTCCGTCTGCTTGTTCATATCGACAGCCTCCGTTTAATTTGAAACACCTTTAAGTAGACCGTTTTGAACGACCTGGCGACATTCACGTTCAAAATTATGAATTGATAAATGAAACAGCTAAGTTTTGTGCCTTTTGAGATCCTTGATTCATTTTGTTTTAAAGTCTGGAAAAAGGGTACAAAGAAATGGGAGTGTGCGCCATTAACACAGCAGTTCTATGCGATGAAACCCCACAAATACACATACACCTACTTTTGAAAGTCACAAGGCTTTAAATTTGCAGTATGCGATCCCTCAGTTGTGCATTGTTTGACTAAAATAGAACTTGGAGAAAGTAATTTTGAATGGGGTTCATATTGATTTTAGAATTACGTGAAATAATTCTTAGAAAAAACCTTCATCATTCTTATCTGTTTATATCATCGTTAAATAGAAGTATAAGATTCTTTGTTGTGTGTGCGAGAGAACATTTATATCAGGTCATAAATCCAACGGGCTTTTGATAAAGGCATTTAAGGTCAAGTTTGTCCTAAATAAAATTAGTTCCGATCTGACACCACCTATAGTGGCCATCACGACCGTCTTGTTATTGTCAAGAGGTTTTCACTTGATTGATTGATTGATTGATTGTTTTTTTAACGGCGCATCAGCACTTTTAGGCTATTTAGCGCCAATCAAAGTGTTATTTGTATAATCTTTTAAAACTTATAAAAGGTCCTATATCGACCAGCGATATAAAAGAACAAATGGTTGAAATTAAAAACGGTAAGATGGTAACGGTGCAAAATAAAGCTTCCCGATCAACGGGAGATGTAAAAAAGATGAATAGGTATTAAAATGGGACGGTATATATATTGCATAAAACTGCACAAGGTGATAGCATAAAAGTCAGAGTTTAGAGTAAATATTTACAGCTTTCAAGAACTCTATAATACGAGTGATGTTTATATTATCAAAAAGTTCTTTCATGTCATGCACAATGTAATAACGATCGCGCGTAGGTTGTAGGTCAAAGCACTCTATCATAAAGTGCTTGACAGTGAATGGTTCATTGCAAGAAACGCACTCTGGTGGGTCTTCACCTTTTAGTATGTGGGTGTGGGCGATATAAGTATGACCAATTCGGATTCTTGCAATGACTACCTCCTCCCTACGAATGGTTCTGTAGGAAGGAGTCCATTCTCCTAGAGTTGGTTTGATTGCATGAAGTTTGTTATTTACAGCATCATTCCATGATGCCTGCCACTTCTGACGTAAGAACTTTCTGATACAAGGTTTAAAATCAGTATATGGTATTTTAAAAGCAGATGGTTCTTGAGAAAGGGCCATTTTAGCAGCGCGATCTGCTTTTTCGTTACCTTTAATACCAATGTGGCTAGGTAACCAACAGTATATTATATTGTGGGAGACACTCAGCTCGGTATCTTTTACGAGTATATTTTTCAATAATGGGTTCTCCAGTTTTCTATTGTGTAGTGACTGGAGTACTGATAGCGAGTCGGAGAAGATGATACAGTTTAAAATACGGTTCTTTTCTATATGTTGCAGAGCAAGGTCTATTGCTCTGATTTCGGCTGTAAAAATTGATGCTCCATTTGGTAAGCGAACTTGCGTTGTGTGATTTCCACAAACAAAGGCTGCAACAGCCTTTTCCTCATCCTTTGATCCATCAGTGTAAATTCTGGTGTAGTTTTTAAATTCGGTGAGGAGTTCATGGTAAGAGTTGTGGAAGATAGAAGGGTTTGTTTCGGATTTTTTTCCATCGTGTAGCGTAAAACGTACTTTTAGTTGTTTAATTAGCCAGGGTGGTGTTTCGGAGATGGATGTTTTCTGAATTTTAGAAAGATCTATATTTGTAGGGTCAAGGCTGGATGATATTCTAATGCCAAAGGAAGGTATGGCGTTTGGTTTATTTTCGTATAAAGTTTTGTATTTGGGTTGAAAAACAGCCGAAAAAGCAGGATTCAGAGGGTTTGATTTTAATTTGAGAGCATACTGTGCGGAAAGCATTTCTCTACGATGCGATAACGGTGGTTCATTCGCCTCAGCTAGAAGGCTTTCACACGGGGATGTTTTAAATGCTCCCAGAGCCAGTCTTATTCCCTGATGATGAATTGGATCAAGCATTTTAAGATACGATTTTCTGGCTGAACCATACACAACGCAACCATAGTCCAGTTTGGAGCGAATAAACGTTCTGTATAAATTTAGGATGACTTTTCTATCAGCACCCCAGTCAGTGTGCGCTACTACTTTAAGTAGGTTAAGTGCTTTTAAGCATTTAGCTTTTAAGTTCTTTAGGTGTGGAATAAAGGTCAGTTTTCTGTAAAAGATTATACCTAAAAATTTGGTTTCCTCAACAACTGGAATAGGTGTTCCATCCAGCGTGAGGTTCGGTTCATCGTGATGTTTTCGTAGCTGACAGAAATGCATGCATACCGTTTATGATTTCGAGAATTTGAAACCGTTTGCATTGGCCCAATTTTGAATTTTGTTTATATTTTGCTGCAGTTGTCTTTCAAATGTATGCATGTGCTTTGACCGATAACATATTAGAAAATCATCAACGTATAACGAACAATCCACACCAGGAGTCAAACACTTGGTGATGCTATTAATTTTGATGTTAAAGAGCGTCACAGATAAAATACTGCCCTGGGGCACACCCATCTCTTGCTCGTACAGATCTGAGAGGGTAGAGCCCACTCGTACTTTGAATTCTCTGTCGGAGAGTAAACTGGATACGAAAGAGGGCAGACGGCCTTTTAGACCTAGATCGTTCAGGTCATTTAGTATCCCGTACTTCCATGTCGTGTCATAGGCCTTTTCTAAATCAAAGAAAACCGCTACTAAATGTTCTTTCTTAATAAATGCATCGCGAATAAATGTTTCCAGTCTAACCAGATGATCATTGGTGCTCCGGCCATATCGAAAGCCACTTTGGAAAGGAGATATTAAATTGTTAGTTTCCAAATACCAGATAAGCCGAGAATTGATCATTCGTTCCATTGTTTTGCACACACAGCTTGTGAGTGCAATTGGTCGATAGCTGTTGGGGTCTTGGCTATCTTTACCGGGTTTGGGGACTGGTATTACAGTTGCTTCTTTCCAGATTTTTGGTACATTACTAGTAATCCATAAATCATTGAAGAGTTTCAAAAGATATGTTAAAGATGATTCTGGAAGGTGTTTCAAAAACTGGTAATGTATTTCGTCAGGCCCAGCGGAAGTATCATGGGCCTTATCTAAAGCCTCCCTAAGCTCCGATAGTGAGAACAATTGATTATAACTTTCCGAATTATTGGATGTGAATTTTAAACGTGACTTTTCTTTTTGAGTTTTAAGTTTTCGGAAGGCTTCTGAATAATTAGATGATGAGGAATTTTTCGAGAAACTGTCAGCAAGAATATTTGCAATGTCACGTTTTCAACTAAAGTTGTTAGTAGTAAAGTGGGGCACATTAGGGACAATGGGACTTAGCATTAAAAAGACCCCTGGGTCAGATTAGGGACAATGGAAATTTAACATGGAGAGAAATCGTGGGTCACTTTAGGGACAATGGGAATTTAACATAGAGTTTGGGTCTGTCTAGGGACAAGGGAAATTAACATGGGGAATAGAGTTTGGGCTTTTGGGATTTTTTTTTTTTTTAAATTTTTTTAAATTTAAATTTAAATTTAAATTTAAAAAAAGGGGTAGGCAATGGAAAGGCTATCTCTTTTCGAGAAATATGGCTGGCCCTGAAAAGGGCCTTTGGGTTTTCTTCTTCTTCTTCTGCTTCTAGTTTCTTCTTTTTCTCCACCAAGTTCTTATTTTATCTCCAACACTCTTTCTCTTCTTTTCTTTCTTTTTTTCTCCTGCTCTTCTTTCTTCTTCTCTTCCTCCTCTTCTTTCTTCCTCTTTTCATTTTCTTCTTCTTTTTCAATTTTTTCATTCCATGCTCTCATCCTTATCCTTTCCTCTTCATCCTCCTTCTCCTCCTTTATTTCTTTCAACAGATCACTGATGATTACCTTCATTTTTCGTAAATTGTTTATCTCCATCTTCACTCGATGGGGACTATAAGAATAGTGATCCTCGTTTAGGTTAACCAACATTTGCTCTATCATTCCTAAATTGTCGAGGACGTTTTGCAATTTTTCCATTTTGTCCATTTGGTTAGAAGCCATCTTCTTTTTTTATTCTTTGCAGAATGGTTTGAACGACGAATACTGTGGGTTCTCATAAGAAAAAGCGCGGACGTGAAGGAAAACATCCCCCTACTTTTTCATTTCATATAATAAAACCCAAACTATACTTTCTCATTTCATATAATAAAAACCCAAACTATACTCTCCACATACGCTAAGAAACAATTAACAAAATCCATAATCTACTATCCACACAATCGTACGTGAGCGCTTACAGAACTCTAACTATACTCTTCACCTACGCTAAGAAACAATAAAGAAACCCATAATCTACTATTCCCACAAACATACCTTAGCTCTTACAAGCACCAACACACAAACACATACCCTCACACTATCTTAAAAAAGAGTTAGTGTTTATAATCACACTACTCTACCTACACACATTGGCAAATCGATCGTTATTTCTTTTCTAGAGTATTGGGTAGCCCTGAAAAGGGCTGTTTTTTTGGAACTTCATGGACACCTGGTTAATGGTGGCACCTTCCAGGCCTGGCGCCACATACACATCTTGTCCCCCAGTTACTTTTTACCTTTTTGGGGGAGAGAGCAGAGGCAGGATATGTCGCTTCAGAATCCCAATTTTCGCTCTCTGGGATTCTGAAATTTCTTCTTCTTCTCTCCTTTTCCTCCTCCTCCTCTTCTTTGTATCTTCTCTCCTCCTCTTTGTATCTTCTTTCCTCTTCTTCTTTATATCTTCTCTCCTCCTCTTCTTTGTTTCTTCTTTCCTCCTCCTCTCTTATCCTTCCCTCCTCCACAATGGCTTCCGCGGCCAGTTCATTTAATATGCGCCTGGCATATTCCAGATGCACATGAAGTTCCAACAGTTTCTCCAGTCTCGTGTTCATTTTTGGTGTTGATCAATCAACAAGGGTAGCTGGACTGCCGAACGAGTTTCAATTTATAGTGAAAGCGCGGACGTGAAGGAAAACATCCCCTAAAAACATAAAATTGATCTTACCTACATCATGACCAAAAAACAACAACGCGCGGACCTAAAAGAAACACTCACTCACTTTTTATGCTACCCATCACTATTTTAAATTTTTTTTTATAAATCACTTCAATAGACTATCCACATACGCAAAGCAATCCAATCTAACCCCAAATTTACACCTCAAACACCAAAAAAGACATCATTTTAATCTACTATCCATACCAACTTACTTAACCACTTACAAACACAAACACACAAACACATACCCTCGCATTTTTTAGAAAAGAGTTAGTGTTTATTTTCACACTACTCTACCTACACACATTGGCAAATCGATTGTTATTTCTTTTCTAGAGTATTGGGTAGCCCTGAAAAGGGCTGTTTTTTTTTTGTTTGCTATGGCATTCTTTTTAGTTTCTAAGAATGCGATGTCCTCTGAGGATAGACTTTCTGGCGATAGGTCTGCTTCTTCGGAAAGAGAAGAAGAACTCTTTGGTGTCGATACGACAATCGATAAAGCCTCTGTCAGCTTCAGGTTGCTGCTGCTGCTCTTGTTGTTGTTGTTGCTGCTGTCTCTGAAGTCTGTACTTCTCTGTCCATTCTTCTTTTTCCCTGTTCATTTCTTCTCTGAAGAGCTCTTCTATCAGGTCTTCAGTGATTTTTAACATTCTCACATTCTCTATTTCTTCTGGCTTCGGTATCAGACTGTGTCTGACCCTATGCAAATTCACGTAGGCTTCGTTGAGCTTAGCTAGTTTGGAGCACATCTTCGTAGGAGGATGAGTCGACAATGGATGGTTAGACAGGAAACAACTCCAGTTCTTAAAGTCAAAGCGCGGACGTGAAGGAAAACATGCCCACGGTTTTCGAGTCGCAACGTTCAATGAGTGTCATGAGAGGGATAGTAAGAAATGAAAGAGCATCAATCCAACATTCTTATAGCTAAACAAAAGACAAAGGCATTTTTTTCAAAACACAACATTTTTTATTCAAAAATCACTTAACACTAAACAACAACTCTAACATTTTTAACAATAATCCAACAATATAACATCAAACAATTTTTTCAAAACACAACATTTTTTATTCAAAAATCACTTAACACTAAACAACAACAACTCTAACATTTTTTAACAATAATCCAACACTAAAAGTTTCTCCACTAGGTAAAGAGGGATAACAGTCTTCCATGGTTTCTAGTAATCTAGGATGATTTCTCTCAAACTGTTGATTTCTATGGTATTATCGAATTCTGCATACAGGATGACGTTCACCGTTTCATCAGGGTCTCGGTCTTTAAACTGAATTTCCACACGAATCTGGCTGGATTTTATAGGGTGGAAATGTCCCTCGTCGCTGCCTTGGTCTGGAGTGAAATCGAAAGCCCACAAAGCGTAGCCTCCTGAATAATCCTCGTACGTAATACCTTGACTGGTATTGGTTCCTAACTGTCCGGTGGCTTCGTACAGGGACAAGTACGATCTCAAGTAATTCTTCTTGGTAAAGTCAGGTTCGAAAGGTCGGGTACACAAGGTTTTGCCATCGCGACTGACTTCGATTTTGGACACGCCAAAGTGTTGAAAGTAGAAAGGATTTTTTTCGGCAGCTCCGTTGAAGGCTGTATTCTCGACGATACCAACGATCAAACGTTTGGGTAACTGTCCTTGGAACAGATGATCTTCGATCATGGATCGCTGTCCCTTGGGAATGGTGAAGGTTTTCACTTCCACGCGTCGTATGGGATACTTGGCGGTCGTTCTGCTCAACGTCTGACTGATGTCGTTTCCCACTTTAGGTAACACTCCCACACGGCGTACGTAGAGTCTGGCTTCTAGGATTTTGGTTTTGTAACCGTCACTATCAGCCATCAAATGGAAAGCGGCACTGCTACGATTCAGTCTCAGGCGGACATCCACCCCGTTCAGCAAATACTTTTCTTGCAACCACATGTCCAAATGCAAAAGATCCATCAGTTCTAAACTTGTGTCGGCTCCCGTGATTCTCTTTCTTCGTTCTACAAATCCATCATTGTTGTCTTTCTTTTCATCAGTTTCCAATATTTCAAACTTGGTAGGTTCGTCAGCTTCCCATACCACACAGGCATTGAGATGAGTGTTCTTGGCATCTATTCCGTACGTCAAGAGATTTTCCAGGTAGGCACGATAAGGGTAAGTATCCATGCTGCTACTGACCAGTTTGTTATTCAAATACAAGTCCACTCCACTGAACAAGGAATGCATGAAATTGTTGACGGGAGCTACTGCTTCATCGTCTATAGCACCTCCAGTCTTATCTAGAATTTTGACTTTCAGGTACAAGTAACTGCTATTCAGATCGATGTAATCTTCGGGCTGTCCTTTGATTTCAAACTCGATGGGAGCGGAATCGGTCAGTGAGGAGACGGGGTGAAATTCCACCCACTGGGATTCTTGCATCGTCATGATCGTGGGGGGCATGGCAAACAGATCCAGTTCCGTCTTGGAACAAGCGCAAGATTCTCGGTGCATCATTTTTTTGTCTCTTTTCTCAATAATCGAAAACGTCTAAGTCTCGAACGGTTCTTCTTTTCTTGGCCTTTCTCGCTTGAAGTCTGGTGAAAGGGTGTTTTCTTCGTCGTCTCTTTCTGCCTTGTCCTTGCTGAATGCCTGACTCGGTAGCGTGTAGGGCATTTATAGGTGTTTCCCGTTGACCTTTGCCCGTTTGCAGCAAGACATTTTTGCCTGCCCTCATGAAGGCTTCTTTAGGGTTTTGTTTGTCGATGATGACATTTTGGAGAAATTCTTTGCCTTGCGTCAGTGCCGCATCTTTCAAGGCGTGCAATCCGCGTGTCACCATCGGTTTCAACACCGGGGCCACCGAACGAAAGGCCGATTTTAACATATCTCCTAAGCCGTGTCCTCGCTGTCGAGCAACCCCTCGGTACACTGGATACATGACTTACTTACGAGTCGTGAGAGAACCGTTTTCGAAAATGGAGTTTCACCGTGACTTTTCCTTTGGTGAATGAAATATTTTGTCCCAAATCTCCTTTTATAGCAATGTTGACCGTGTCCAAATACGACTTACTGACAGGCAAATAGTGAGGATGGACAAATTCGCGGTGGACGTGGTAAGTGTTTCCACCTTCCTCGTCAGTGTTCGTGGCAGAATCTACTTTGAAAGGAATGACACGCAGTAACGGTACGGAGGTGTGTCCCACCACGTTGTACTCCACCACATCGGAGTACACGAACATCAAATTCAGTCCTTGGTTCAGTTCTACCGGGGCACGAAATAACTTGCTAAAAGACTCGTTGTCGTAAAAGATGGGTAATTCGTTTTTCTTGATCATGGTCTTTCTCATGTCCATGTCTCCGCCCAACATGTCAAACAATTCAGGACAAAATAAAATGGACATGATTTTACTTCGTTCAAATTTCATCAAGAAGCGACGAGCTGCTTTGTGGTACTCCATGGTGACACTTTTGTTGACATGCTCCAAAGCTTTCAGAAACACGACATTAAACCTGGAGGCTATGGTGCTGACCAAATGTTGACCACTAAAATAATAGCCTGGGGGAATGAACAAGTGATAGGTGGTGTTCTTTTGATTTTGTGTACGGGTTTTCTTGTCATATTTGACATTGCTATCCATCCACTGTTGCATTTGCTCGTCATGAACTTCCACATCAAAAAAATTTTGATTGGGAAGGACATTGAGGACTTGGGTCGGGTGAATCATTTCTACTAAAACCACTTCCCAATGGGCTTCGTGATCTAACTGGATGGCCTGAGGTAATTTGGCCGTGTAACAGCACAACGTGTTCTTGGGAAACACCTCCATGGAACTGTCACTGGGTAAAGTTAAGTAAAATTGGCTTTGGTGACTCATAATTCCAGAGTTCTGTGGCTGTCCGAAGGGTTAGTGGACGTCAGAGGCGAATCCGTCTAAAATGAGGTTCTGATTGTGGTTGAAGTGGTGACTGGCACTGACACTGGACACAAGGTTCCCGGGGTTCTCGTTCGAGGAGAATTTCAGGGAGGGATTAGGAAGCAGGTAACCGATGCAACTGCTCAATAAAATGGTCCACAATTGTTTGTCTCCTTGTTGCAAACTCAGATTGGCAATGGCTGCCCCGATGACACAATACACCACGAAGATTTGGCAGAAAAAGACGATTTGCATTTTAGGCACACGTTCTCCACACCACACCCACAAGGGTTGTTTTTGTAAATCTTGCACAGAAGAACTAGGTGAAGGAGGAGTGGTCGACGTAGCTGCGTCTGTGTGAAAGGGCATGATGGTCACTTCTTTTTATAGTCGATGACTTGCGAAGCGTCGATCCAAGAATCAAAACTGGGTGGATATCCTTTCCAACGTACTTTGACTTCTTTGACACGTCGTTTGCCCACTTTACGGGTTCTGCGTTCGAGAATGCTTTCGATGTCGTACACGTCGTCTTCTTTTTTGGTGACACGTTGTAACTCGGGCAAATAAAACGTTCCTTTGAGCACTTCTCCGTTCATGTCTTCCAATTTATAGACGGCAGGATGACGGCCATGCACTCGTCCAGTGACGCGAAACAGTTCATTCGTCCAGTTAGGTAAGTAACCTTTGTCGAAAGTGCGTTTGGTTTTGCCAATGAGCACCCAATCTCCTACGGCCAACACTCCACTTTTCTTGGGGACAGCCCTCGTCGGGGACGTACCAAACAGGCGCTCAAACACCAACACTTCGTTCTCGGGAGTCACGTCTTGCGGGGCACGTCCGATGCTTCGATGGTAAGATTGGTTGTACGCTTGCACCAGGTGCGGTAAGATGTGGTGTACTTCAGAGTGTGGTGATGCGTAAAATATTTCCACATGCGTTCTTTCAAAGTGCGTTGAAAACGTTCCACGATGCTGGCTTTGGTTTCGGGATTCTCGGTGGTAAAAAAATGAATGTCACGTTTCTTTAATTCTTTTTGGAAAGCTTGGTTCAGAAATTCGGTACCTTTGTCCGTTTGCCATCGAAGAGGGTGACGACCGCTTTGTTTCAACACCCGTTGCAGGGCTCGCACTAACTCGCTGCTCGATTTGGAAGTCAAGGGTACGACCCAGGCAAATTTGGAAAAGACGTCGATGACACAAAACAAATATTTGTAGCCACGATTGTAGCTGGCCAAATGAGAGACATCGGCTAAATCGGCTTGCCATTGATGATCGATGCCTTCCACTCGGGTGCGACTTCTGGCAAACTTGCGTCGAATGGGTTTGTGTAAAGTGTAGGTAGCTTGTTCTTGTAACCATCGTTGCACTTGAGGTAAACGGAGACTTTTCAGTCGCGTTTTGGCAGCACGATACAATTTTTGAACTCCTGCGTAACCTGCAGGATGGGAGGGATCGTAGTAAATGCTGGCTAAGACTTTTTCCATTTTTTTGTGTTGGTTGGTGTGTTAATAAGACACCCACTCTTGGAGGATGGTACTCTTTTTCTCTTGGGGTATTTTCTTGGATTGCAATGCTTTGCGTGTGCGGCCAGCAATAGGTGTCGAAGAGGAGAAGGATGTCTGAGCGGGGGATATCGGTTCTTGTTTCACTTCTGTCTTCACTTTCTTTTTCTCTTGTGAGGAAGAAGGGGTGGCCATCATCTTTTTAATCCATCCAATTCTGGAGGTAGGTGGTGTTGTTAACTTGCGTACTTTTTCTGGTGGAGTTTGAAACCCTTCCTCTTCTTCTCCTTTTTCTGTCTTGGTCACGGGTACTGGTGGTACTGGTACTGGTGCTGGACTTTTCATCAAGGTCTTAAAATCTTTCAGAGTGGGTAGAGCTGTTTCGTCTAAAGCTTTCTGGTGAAAGAGTTGCAGTCGTTGCAAGAGTTGACCGTACTTTTGCGATTTTTCTGTTTCGGACAAATCTTGGCGATCCATCAAGGGCTGCAATTCGTGTTGTAACTGGGACATCTCGCTCAAATTGGGATTGGGAGGTAAATGCGGGGTGTGTTGTTCTTGCCACCGATGGTATTCCATCCATCGTTTGTAAGGCACTAAAGCTAGTTTTCGTCCTTCCATGGGGTTGTCAGGGGTCGATTCTGAGATCTTGGAACTTCCGAGGCCTTTTTATCTTGCTCCCACCAGTCCTCCCAACATGGTTACCAAGACTCCTTTCAGTATGGGGCCTAACAAGAGAGGTAAAATACCTCCACGTTGCACTAACATCTTCTTTTTTGACGAATGGGAATTTTCTTTTGAACCATTTGGTGAAGAACGTGACGATGTTTGCCTAAGCATTGTTTCTGGTGTTTGGACAAAGGGATCGTGCCTTTCAAAACGTTCAAACAACATTCGCACACGGTATCGATGACCTCTTTGGAGGCTGTTTGAATGAGTTTTTTTCGTAGGGGTGGAGAAGCTTTGGACAGGACAGATAACATGTCCCCATGTTTGGCTAAACGTGGTGGCAGTCCTTTCCTTTTCTTTCCTTGGGGTTTTCTGGAGGGTGACATCTTTGAGTCTTCAGGAGCACCAAAAAACACTGATACCCGACTTGGTCACAGGCCTTTTTTATACTGGAACGCGTCGCCACTGATTGTCTTGACGTCGTATTAGTTTGAGTTCAGGCATGACACGTCGTGCAGGGGTACGTAACGGACTAAATCGAGCCAGTTCTTGCTTGGACAAATCCAGTAAACTTTGTAACATGCCCGATCTTTCTTGAACTTTGATTTTGGGAGAAGGTACTTTGTGAGCAGCAGCCACTGCCACTAAATTGGAAGGTCCTGCCACTGGGGAAGTTCTTTTGGGGGTCATCAACGGAGAAGTTCTTGGTGTGATCAACGTCTCCAAGTACTCTTCAGTTCTGGGTGTCATTAACGGAGAAGTGGACAAACGTGAAGCTTCCGGAGACGCAGTCACCGCCGTGGCAGGTCGTGGTTTGCGAGTGTAAGGTTGCGTCCTGGCCGAAGTGCCTCTCTTGCGACTAGTTTTCTGTGGACTTTTCTTTTTCTGGGGGCTTCTTTTCTTTTTCCGGGGTGGTGGTGGTGTCTGGTCAGAGGAGGGTCCTGCCACTGGAGAAGTTCTCCTTGGGGACCTGGTCTTTTTCTTCTTGGGGCTTCGTTGGACTTTTGTCTTGGGTATAACTTTGGGGGCATTAGGATCCCATCTTAAGAGTGAGCGAATGATGACCCCTCCTAGAGTACCGCTCCCTCCAGGTTTCAAAATGATTTGTTTTTTGGTTTGAGTGTCGATGCGGGGATCGGCCAGTTGGACCAAAGCGACTTTGTTTCGATCGAAAAAGCGTTTGGTTTGATGAGGAATCTGAATGATTCCTTGGAGTAATTGACGTGCCGTCACCGTGAACCATCGTAAGACTTCTTTGAGACTAGCTTCTAAGACACGAGCTCGTGTTTGTGGATCTTTTTCTCGACTGATGCCATACAAGGCACGAATCAATTTGACGGGAAGATGCGACTGAAGGGACGTCATGTTCGCACTGAGAGTGAGACAGACGAAAAAGGGTCTGAGGTTTTTATAGATTTTTTTATGGGGAGTGAAATGAAGTCGAGGACGGAGACGTGTACAGGACAGGCCCTCCATCTTCGCACCAGTGGTGAAACAAGTGGGTACGAAATCGCAAATCCTCGGGAGTCGTAGGTTTCAAATCGACGAGTAAATAGGCGTGTGGAGTTTGAGTGGCATCGTCGTACGCCTGAGTCAGCCAAGGCGTTCCTAACTGTTTGGCTAAGACTTGCACTTGCGATTTATCTCGAGGGCTTTTAAACAAGACCACGTAATGCGCATTGAGACTGATGGTGCGATGGGCTTTACTTTGTTGAAACAAATTTTGGGTGATGTAAACGACACTGGCATTACGGTGATGCCCTTTGCGCGTGAACCACAGTTTAATTTCTTCTTCGTCTTCTCCTAACATGTCGTCGAAAATGACCAAATGGGTTAGACGGGAGTCAGAGACGATGCCGTCGTCTTCTTTAGGAATGCCTTCCACAAACACGATGGAATCGCCTTGACTTTCTCGCAAGAGGCTGTACGCCGATTGCCACTCTTTGTAACACCACACGATTCGTTGAGGGGGTCGATCGATCAAATGATGTTTATGTTCGATCAAACGTTTGACGAATTCGGTTTTGCCTGAACCGCTAGGTCCAGCAATGAGCATGTTAAAGGGATGGCGAAGATACAAAGCCTCCTAACTGGCACGATCTAAGTGTTCGTCGATGACTTTGACAGTAGAGGAAGCGGGAACAGAGACAGCAGAGGTAGCCATTGTGTGAGAAATGTCACTTGTGACACGAAAGACAAACAAGACAAGAGTTTATATACTTTTTCAGAACACGTTTATTGAATGTTTCAAACATGAATACGAAAGACAAAAATGCATAAAAGCCAAAGGCTTAAGAACAAGAATAAAAGGCACATGATAACCATGAACGTGGAATAAACACAAGTGTCTGTACAACAAGTTTTGGGTAAAGTTCTAACCAGTTCTATAGTAAGGGTAAGGTCACACAAGTGTCCTCCCGAAAGGGTCTTTCAGGCCTGTCCACGACAGTCCTGTCCTGGGTGACGGGTTCTTCTGGCACCGTCACTAACACAGGTTGAAAAGTAACTTTTTTCCTTGAATAACTCTCGTGCATACTGGGCCACCTCTTCTGTCCAAGCCTCAAAACCCTGGTCTCGGTGATGTCCAACATTTGACTCCTAACCAATCTGGTTTCTTCTTCGTCAACGACATGGTAAGTTACTTCAATGAACAATGAACTATCGATCTTGCCTAGGGTTCCTTTTCATATACAGACCAATACCGACGTGACCGTACGGTAAGGTGAAGTGATTGGGAAGTCGCACTCGCTTCTGGTATACAATTTGATAGACTTTTTCCAAGGGTCGACTGACGATGTGGTGAGTGGGTAAACGTACAATCTTGTTCGGTTGATAGGTGGTCACTTTAAAGTTTCCATCCTCTCCCGATTGCAAGGCTTCTTTCAATACCCCAAAGTTGACCACCCGGCTGGTACGATGATTCAGAGTCAGTCCTTTCACTTTGCACGTCGTGTGCACTTCTCCTTGTTTGTCCCGGTATTCGTAGCCGTAATTTTTGGGACCACCACTGACGAAACTTAGAATCTTGTCGTCGGGATGCTCGTCTGTCCAGGCTCCTAAACGGTCTCCTTCGATGTCAGGGTGCTGTTGAATCGGGTGATGGATGTAAATGCAACTGTCCGTGTCAAAGTACAGGACGCGTTCTTCTAACAGTTCTAAAGCTTCGTACAATTTTAAGCGAGCATGAGCTGTCACGTAAGCCGCAATGATGACATTTCCAAAAGGGTCGTCTTGTACAAAGTCCAGATCTTCTTCGTAATTGACCAAGATCAAATCCTCTCGAACGACGTCCACGTGTTTCATGTATTTGGTTTTGTCGTGAATCATCTGGAAGTAGCGGGAAGGTTCTGTCAAATATTCCGTCTTGGGTAAACACGGTCGTTGTGCCATTTTACCCCACAAGCAATTTAACATCACTTTGGCAAACGATCGCCTGCCTTCGTTTTTTTCGATGTGGTCTAAAGAGATGCCTTCTTGTGCGTAGTATTTCTCTTTGAATTGTATTTGGTCTTCGGGAGTGTGACACCAGGAAGGATAGCCGCTGGCTTCTTGTTTCAGTTTCAAAAAGGCATCCACGTAGTAGGCGAAAATGCATTCTGAGTAGGGTCACCCTTGTGATACTGTTGTGTCTTGGGAAAGTGGCAAATTTCGTACACTTCTAACAGTTGGTATCCCATGTCCAGAGCTTTGAACAATTCCACGCTGACCCAGGTTCCCGTCAAGGCACGTTCTTCCTGGCTGTGATGGCAAGGTTGGTCCTGGTTGCACGTTTCGGCACAAGTACGGCACAAGGGAAACATCAGTTTGCCTTGACAATGGTGAGGTAAGACGGGATGGTATAGGTTCGTGGGAGGCAAAACTTTACACTTGATCAAGCCTTCGTATTGTCGAATGTTTTTCAGGTCGATGTGTTCCATGAACAATTGCGGGTGCCCTACAGGAAAGCGACAATATTTGCACACGTAGGGATACAGCGAACACACGTCCAAGTATTTGATTTCTTCTCCTTTCTCTTCGTCGGCTTGGTACAGCAAACAGGTGGCATTGGTCCTTCCTCCGTACAAACTATCCCTCGGGTTCAGCGGGTCCATGAACTGGTAACTTTCCACGAGGCGTTTAAACTCGGGATCGGTTTTCAAACGGTGATCGTACTCGTGTTCCCACATTTCCACCACTTGGTATCCTTGCTGTTCTAACTTTAGGCGTCGCTGACAAGTGTCCTGGTACAAGTCTTCCATGGTTCGTTGCAAAAACTGATTTTTAGTGTCACGGTCAGGGTAACAGACGGGACATCCGTGAAATAAGCAACCGTTAAACTCGTACACGATCTTGGGGTTTTCTAAGTCCCAGCCATCTACCGAATACGTTCCGAAGGTCTTTTCGCCTCCTCCGTTGCGGGCATGCTGAATCCATTTGTCTTCCTTGTCACACAAGTAATGTAACCAACGTAGGGCTTTGACCGAGTATTGACGCTTGACATAGTGTGTCGTTTGAGGACTGATGACAGCCACGGTGTTTTCAGGCATGAATCGTTGGCGGTACACTAAGGAACACGCTTTGGCAATGGTGCAAGCTTCTTTCAAAGGATCGACCCCTCCGTGTTCCATGAACAGTTCTCGAAATTTTCCACAGCAACGTCGTAAAATGTCCACGTCGGAACGACAATACTTTAACATTTCTTCCTGAAAGTCGAAGGGGTCAGAGGCATGAGCCTGGTACCAAGCGTAGAAATCTTCTCGTTGTTCGGTACGCATGTTGTCGGGGTCGTAATAGTGAGCCTCAGGTAAATGGGGTAGAACGGCATGTTGATTGGCTTCCGTATTGAAAAAGTGTGGAAAGTACCCTTTAGCCATTTCTGTCATTCCAAACGTTTTAGGCATTCGACTCAAAGGCATGGCCAAGTAACTCATCGAATCTTTAAACTGTACTTGTCCCACTTGCATGAAAATGATTTTGGCTCCGTTCAAAGTGACTTTAGGACGCTCGGTGCCTTGTTCCGCATAGTACCTCAAAAGAAACTGTCCATCGTATCCGGAGAAATTGTGAGCCATCACCGTGGCATGACGATGACAATCTCCGTAACGTTCGATGTCCTCTTGGCTCCACGTCTTGTCGATGGGGTCTAAGACCCATTGGGCAAAATCGGCTAACGTGTTTGGTCCCCGAAAGATTTTTTCACGTCCTCCAGGAATCTTGCTGCAGTGAGGGCAATGACTGAAAATAGGTTCTTGAATGCACTTCTCGCACGCTCGATGAGCCACGCAGAAATTAGGGATGTGAATGCCAGTCTCTTGCATGCATTCGAAATCGAAAAAGATGAAATTGCCTTTCTTCTTGTGACCGTCCTCTTTCTCTGGTGGGTGTTGGTATTTTTGCACGTAACATTCGTGTTCCAAGTCCACGATGTGGTGACAAATGTGACATTTTTTCTTTCCTCGACATACGTGTGCCTTGGCATTGTTGGTAAGTATGCCTTGTCCACACGTAGGGCACAATCTCAGGAGTTGACAAGCACATTTCTTCTGTGAACCTTGTGTTTTCAAATGTTGCTGGTAACAGGCAGGGCTGACAAACGTGCGCAGACAAGTCGAACAAGGCACTGGTTCTTCGCTCAGACAGGGTGGAGAGGCCAAACATCCTGGCCATTTCAATCCACAATGCTTGTGTTGCTCTCGATTGTTATAACCATAATCACATTTGTCACAATAATAACTGTATCCCAGGAATCCGGTGATACTGGTAATGGTATCGAAATGGTCATCGTGATAATAAAGGTGAATGTATTTTCCGTCCTTAAAATCTTGGCCTCGAAACAACAGAGACCCGCGCATTTCTTAAGGTGCACTTTCAAGGTGTAGCGTGGAGCTAGGGCATCTTGCAATTTTTGCATCTCAGGAATGCCACAGGGTGTGTCTTTGGACAGGCCAGCTTGTTGCAACAGGAGTTCTGCTTCGTTTCGTTGTTTGGTTCGGTTCGATTTTCGAATGTTCTCCCAGGTTCTTTTCCATTCTACCGTGTCGTTCTTGTTGGCATAGGTTCGTCCCACCACGATGGCACGGGCTAAGCACATCTGGTCTTGAGGGTTGTTAATTCGGACGAGACTCTTTTTGGTGTTGCGAAGGTCGTTCACCAGTAAGACCTTTTTGCGTCCTGTCCCTTGAGGAAGTGAGACGTGAGCCATTTTCAGTGTGGCTTTACCATCGGTGATGTCAAACTGGTCATTAGATTGTTGTACGTGTTGAATCTTGTCCATGACTTTGGAAGGGGTTAGTTCTGCGGGTCTGCTAAACTCGATCCAAACAGGGGATTTCAAACCGTCGTGATCTATGGATAGTGTCAAGCGATCGTCTTCTTTGGGTTGACATTGTCGCTTGAGTGCGGTGAGCAAAGAATCCCACATCTCGGTGATAAACCCTTCTGCTTTCTCCAAGGGTACGTCGGCCTTGAAATCTTTAAACTTCACCGTGTAGGTGTAAGCCGTGGTTCTAAATTTTCTAGAGGAGCGCTTTTCCGTCTCTCGAATGGAATAGTACTTTTCAGGGTTGACTAAGGGTGGTGAACTTGGTTTAGAGGGTTCGGATTCTGGTTCACTCATGTCCTCTTCAAAATCACTGGCATGAATTTGTGCCAAGATTTCGGCCCTGGTACGAGGCGATAGATCACGTTTCTGCCTCTTACTTTCTTCTTCTTCTTTCTTCTCGAATGAATAGGATCGTTTCATCTTGAGTGCAAACGTCAAATGACTCAAGTTCAAACACCATAGACTAATTTATAGTCATGGCAAACCAGCGTATATAAAAAGGGTGTGTCTTGTCCTTTCACTATTCATTTCACTCTCAAACCGAGCAGAACGATGGAAGAGACTACCCAGATGGAACGTTTCGTCAGAGCTTTGCGAGGGGTCATTAGAAAATTCTCTTCAGACCAGCCGACGGACTACTCTCCTTCCTTTCGAGATAAGAGTCAGGATACTTGCTATATCTGTCAGAAGAAAGGGCATTGGTCTTCCGAGTGTCCAGACCGTCAAAAAAGAAAAAAAAACAGGGGCTAAAAAAGACAAAAGTCAAGATACCTGTTATTATTGTAAAGAAAAAGGACATTGGTCTCCAGATTGCCCAAAAAAGAAACAAGAGGAGTCAGAAGAAAAGAAGGATTCTTCAGAAGAAGAGAGGGATTCTTCGGAAGAAGAGAGGGATTCTTCAGAGGAAGAAGAGGAAGAAAGAAGACAATTCTATTCAAAAGAAGCAAAGAAACAGGAGAAGAAAATAAGAAGGGAAGAAAATGAGGAAAAAACGGTGAAGAAATTCAAAAAACAGAGAGACTAAACAAGGAGAAAGAAGAAGTCAATGAACTTTTAATTAAAGTGTTCTGTGGTGAATTGTGAATTGGATTGTAAAAAATGGATAAAAGAATACATGAATGATATAAGGTAAGTGTCTTTGAGTTTTGATTTTAAAATAAGAAGCTACACTCACGCACTCATACACAGACACGTACTACAAGGGTAAAATGGGTGGGGTTTATTTTTGAGTTATTGGCAAATTGAAATTGTATTTCTTTTCGAGAAATGTGGGTGGCCCTGAAAAGGGCCTTTTTATTTTGGTGTAGGGGTGAGTTTAACCAATCAACTTTAACTGCCTTAAGCCTTTGCCACGGCCAAGGCCTACTTCTGATGATTGGGTTGAAATCACTAAGGGTGGTACGACAGGCTTAGTCACAGGGTTGGCGTGTTTAGCTCGGGAAGGTCGTATTCTCTTCGGTCGTGATAAAGAAGTCTGATACATTTGTTTCAGACTTCTTAACTCCGCTAAAATGTCCAACAGTACCGTAGCCGTTTGATTTTCACCCTCTTGTTTCTTTGCTGCTACTTCTTCTTGCTGTTGTTGCTGTTGTTTTTTTCTTACCTCTTCTTGTTGCTGTTGCTGTTGCTGTAGGAGAAAAGCTTGTTCCGCTTCCTTTTGTCGTTGCATAAATTTCTCCAATTCTTCTTTCTGTCTCTGTCTAAAATTCTCCACTTGCGGTAATGAAGAAGGTAACGAAGGTTCCGGAACAAATTCTTGCGAGGTAAGAAAATCCACAAAATCCCAATGTACCTCTTCTGAAAATAAGTCCGGGTTCCCTTGGGCAGTCTCCCCTGCTGGTGCACCCCAATGGATCGTTTTCTGAGTTTCCGTCATGTTGAATCACTGTCGCATAGATTGACTGCACACAAGCGCTAGCGAATCTATATAGACCAACTGACGTCACAGACTACTCTCTTCGGATTGGATGCGGGCTGACTGAATTTGTAACGCGTGTTTGGATTGGTGAATGAACTCAATCCGTTTCAATCCTGCCTCTACCTATAAATAAGCGCAGTTCAGTGCATTGATTCACTTGTTCTCGTCGCTTCAAGATGTGGACCGATGTGCAATCTTCTACGCTTGTGTCTTCCATGATGTTCCGGACGGACGTACCCATGTATGTCCGATCCAAGTGGACCGTTGTCCACAGGACAAACACCAGCCTGTGGATACGTAGGATCTACGTAGAAAGACAAGGATGCCTGAAAAGAGTGCTGATTTACGGACCAACAGTGAGACGTAGCCTAAGGACAAGAAGAAGACCAATGCGGTACCATTTATGTTAATGAATACATTAACATAAACCCAAAGGCCCTTTTCAGGGCCAGCCATATTTCTCGAAAAGAGATAGCCTTTCCATTGCCTACCCCTTTTTTTAAATTTAAATTTAAATTTAAATTTAAATTTAAAAAAATTTAAAAAAAAAAAAAAAAAAATCCCAAAAGCCCAAACTCTATTCCCCATGTTAATTTCCCTTGTCCCTAGACAGACCCAAACTCTGTGTTAAATTCCCATTGTCCCTAAAGTGACCCACGATTTCTCTCCATGTTAAATTTCCTTTGTCCCTAATCTGACCCAGGGGTCTTTTTAATGCTAAGTCCCATTGTCCCTAATGTGCCCCACTTTACTACTGTTGTTATTGTTCAGTGTCCGATGTCGGAGAGGGTTTTGTTTTCTCTTTCCGTTTATTTTGCGTATAGTGTCCCAAACTTTCTTAACAGAGGAACGAGAGTTTAAAGAAGAAACATATTTCTTCCATGATGCTCTTTTACTTTCTTTGATTGTGCGGCGAGCTTTGGCCCGGACAATGCGATATATATTTAAGTTTTCGGGCGTCGGGTGATTATTGAATTTTTTTTAATGCTTCTCGGCGTTGCCGTATGGCTTCCTTACATTCCTTAGTGAGCCAAGGTTTTAGGGTTCTTTTACAGTTTGTTGAGGACTTGGGGATAGATTCTTCTGCAATGTCGGTTAAAATAGATGTAAAATGCTGAATGGGATCGTTAACATTGAAAACTGTATCCTCATTCAGCCTAGATTTACAGAGTGTTTCGAACTTGGCCCAGTCGGCCTTCTTTAAATTCCATTGTGGAATTACTTCATCAATTGTAGAGTTATGATTTACAAGGGAGATTGGGAAGTGATCGCTGCTGTGAAGGTCATCAGCGACCTTCCATTCATAGTCCAAAAGCAGCGAAGGAGAACAAATTGTCAAATCGATGCATGTGTATGTACCCGTGCCTGGGTGTAAATATGTAGGTGTTTTGGTATTATATAGACACAGATCGTGTCTAGAAATAAGGTCTTCAACTTTGTGACCTCTGTCACTTATATGATTCGATCCCCATAAAATGTTATGGGCATTAAAATCCCCGAGTAAAACAAATGGCGCGGGAAGCTGTTGAACAAGGTCGTCTAATTCGTTTGGTACTAGGTTAGTGTTTGGTGGTAAGTAAATAGAGCAAAATGTAATCACTCGATGTAGAGTGACGCTTACAGGAATGGCTTGTAAATTGGTATTTAAATGAATGAAGCTATGAGGAGCTCTGTTGTTCACAATAACAGAAACTCCTCCTGATGCCCTATCAACATTTGGAGAGCATGTGTTAATCAGGGAGTAGTTTTTAAATGTGATATTGTCCGTATCTTTCAAGAATATTTCTTGAAGGCATAGTACCGCAGGATCATGTTCGTTTAAAAGCAGGAGAATATCATTGTAATTTGCTTTAAGTCCTCGACAATTCCATTGTATAATAGTGTTTTTCATTATAAATTTAAATGAAAGATTGTGGAGCTAGGTTAGACCTTTCGCAGAGGGAATTTGTTTTGTTATTTCTCAAGAGGAAGTACGAGGGTGAATTTTTTGTTTGTAGGTCTGGAGTTCCCTTGGGCGCATGGAGCAGATTCTCCTGCATCCATGCTCTCGATGTCTCCAAACCTGTTATAAAGTTTGATGGGGTCATCTGACCCCTTTTGTTGCCTGTTTCCATGAGATTTATTTTTGTTTTTTGGTGATTTAGGTTGTTGGGTATTGCTGAAAGTAGTTTGTTTAGATGCCGTGTTTCTCTGTGATTGGTAATGAGGGGTGTTTGAGCTTGGTGTTGAATCGGGTGCTTCTGTTTGTGTTTGAGCGTCCTTCGTTGTCTTAGGATTGCTCTTCACTACAGTGGAGAAGGATGGGCCAGGATGTGCTGTTTTCGCCTGTACAAGTTTTCTGGCTTCTGGATAGGGAATGTTATTTGTGTATTTTACCCTCTGAATTTCCTTCTCCTGTTTCCAGGTATCGCAATCCTTGGAATTTGCGTGGTGCTCTTTTCCACAGTTGACACAATGCGGAGTTGCTCTACAGTCAGCTTCCTGATGAGAATTTTCTCCGCATCGGCCACATATTTGGGTTTTAGAGCAGCGGTCTTCGTGATAGCCGTATTTTTGGCACTTATAACACCGAAGGTGGTTGGGAATGTAAATCTCTACCTTTACTTGCAAAAAGCCAACTTTTACCACTTTGGGTACAGTTGGCCTGTTGAAGGTGAGTACAATGGTGTTGGTGTCTTGCAGATTGTTATTACGTTTAATACGTATTCGTCGGACTGCAGTGACACCTTCACCTTTCATTCCTTCGATGATATCAGCGTCGGTGACTCCAGCCAAGTCACGGCAGCGAATGACGCCTTTGGACGTATTGAGTGTGGTGTGAGCGAATGAGGTCACTGGAATATCGAAGAAAGTTTTTATCTTCTTGATATTGTCTGTCTGACCTCGTCGCTCACATTCCACGAGAAGGCAACCCGATTTCATTTTTTTGACACTCTTTGGTGTACCAATCAAACCTGTAATTGTTTTCTCGATCACAAACGGAGAGAGTGAAGCAAGGGATTTTGCGGCATCTTTAGATTGTATTACCATGAAGCGTGGAAATGAGTCCACACTACATGGTTCGTCGTCCGAGTCAAATAAAGTTTTCGTACGTTTATTTTGATTTTTTTTGGAAATATCCATTTTGGCTAGATTAAATATTCAGCACCCGTGCTCCCCACCCACCAAGGAGCCCAACAAGGGGACACTTTTCAAGTGTCAGGGATACACAGATGCCATACTCAGTTGATAAAATTACCTTTGATTGACCTTGAAGTCGCCAATTTCTAAGGTCGGTAAAATTACCCCCCGATTGACCCGTTAAGCCACCGCCTTCTAGAAAGTCTTCTAAGACTTGGAAAAGGGAAAGATAAAGGACTTGAATACAGGGGCAACGGTGGTATCAAGAGAGATACAAGGAGAAAGATAAAGGAGGTGAGAGAGTAAATAAAGACTTTCTAGGGCTCGGCGTGACCAGCCGATTTGTTGGAACCGGGCCCATCCCGACCACCCGTCTAAGAGAAGTAGAGGCCAAAGTAGTGTATTGCAGGGAAAGCCTCTGCTCAACTACCAGGATCCTTTCCTCCCCCGACACGGGACGCAACCCACGGCAAACAGGTTGCCTCTACTTAGTCGCCTTTTACGACACGTCGGGCCAATTCTACAACCCCGGACCCGCAGGGGGATGGTTTTCACTAAATAATGGCTATCAACATGACAACATTACTGAAACTTTATACTGACACGCCGTTTGTATTAAGAGATATCTCATGATAGACAGTTGGTAACCAATGAACAATGTTTTGTGAGGCACATACAAGTTAAAAGTGACAAATAATTGTTTTCATTTCATTTCGTTGATCAGCACTGGTTGCCGAGGAATAACAACATTGGTTGTCATTCCTCGGCAACCAGTATTTTCTTTAACAAAATGAATACGTCTAATTACATTCAGGTGATTATGACTATATATGATAATATAATATAACAATATAAACATAAAACATAAAAAGCTTTCAGATTAAAATATTTTACATCACTATTTCTACAGGAAGAAAAGCTTGAAAATTCGGACTAGCTGGCTTCAACTTGATGCTTATGCATTGACCTAGAAATGGATGAGCCATATCGCCATCTTTCTTAATGTAAATTTGCGTTGACGCAAATTATATCCAGTATATTTAATTATTTTGTTAATAGTTTTAGGCTATTGGGTGATTAATAAGCAAACTTAAAGAAGTTTTGAAATTAAAATGTGCCAGCTGCAAATATATAATGATTTTATTTGTGCGTGGCTTCTTTTTCTTGTCCTCTAAGTATAAACCGCATGGTTTCAATGTTCTAAGGCGGCGAATCCAGTAAGATTTCTTTTCTTTCCTGGTTTTGGAACTCCAGTCGGGGTTGTGAGCAATTGCAGTAAGTGATACGTCACTTAATGTGTGGCCATAGGAAGAGAACTGTTCTACAACTGGACTTATATAAAGCCTCTTTGTTATCCATGTGACAATTAGTTCAGCCTTTAATGCACCACTCACTGTTCTCTTGTCAATCTTTCTTACCAGCTCTTCTTGAAAATAAATCCAAAGCCCCATTTGCTGTGTTTGCTGTTTGGAATCAGTTCAAAAGTCTTTAGGTTTTAGTCCTTATGAACTAGTGTTTGAACATATTGTCCTTTGAATATTGAAATTATTAAAAGAGAAACTTGTATCAACTGATGATTCAGAGTTTAATCTTCTTCATTATGAATTTTATTTCATATATAAGTTTTCATAGACCTGTGAAGTGGCAAGAACTTCACTCAACTTCTGGCAATTATCAGTAGGGCCTTCGTTGGAAAACAAAGGTTTAGGTTGTTATCAAGTGCATGATAATATAAGTATAGGACAGAATAATAATAATAATGATGATAATAATAATAATAATACACATTAAGAATAAAAATAATAATGCCAAAAGCATATTGTCAAATATCAATGATAGTATCCTTTCTGGTGTCAGGAAGAAGCAACATATATCAGGCTGAAGACAATTAGATTGTCTCTATCATCAACAAGTGAACAAGTCTTATTTGGTTACACATATTGTTTCTTATAATGTATTTTTCTTTGTCAATGCGAATACTTGGTAATTCAGATATACTGCTGGTGTATATTATTGCTTATATATATTGTGTCCATTAAACACACACCGATTCTTTGACGTGAAGGTCCAAAAATTGACGGACCATTCAATGGCGGCTGTGCGTTAGAGCAGAAAATGTGCTACTAGGCCACAAAACACATTCATTGAAGAATCCGATAAAATCTATTTTTCAAAATATTGCACATTCAACAAATGCATTACTTATATAGTTAGTTACATGATATATCTGGGGTATTAGAACTTGCAACCATTTCAAAATATGATTATGAAAATAGTAAGACAATTGTTGTAGATTTATGTTGAATAAAAAAAATGTCCAGCTTGTGTTTCATATTATATCGTCTTTTATAAAAAATATGTCCTCGTTTCCTATTTGTACAACATTTATTGATACAAATCAAACTTACACTAGGCTGAAATAAAATTCAGACAGAATTTTAAGATGCGGTGTCTGATAGTACTTTTTAAATTGATACATAAAACAACGTCAGTTATAAAATTTAGACCATTATAAAACTTTATATTATTTGTAAAATTAAAAATTTAGAAAATTAAATAACTGTACTAAATTTGTAATAGCTAATACTTAGATCATTATAATATTTGTACGAATCAAAATTTGGACCAAAAACAAATGCACTTGGTTGTTAGGGTAAAGTTAAAGACGCTGAAGATGTACTCTAATCTACGTTTTAACATTAGTGTTTGCTTATGCCAATTCATTGCAGACTCTCAGCATTGCTTACATTATCTAAGGAAAATATTGCATTTTGTACATTATTGACTAAACACATTATGAAAGATCATCGTATTTATGCAATAACTCCTGTGATTTCAGTCGACCTGGATCCGAACGCACCAGTGACTCGAGTACCCAATCAATCATACTGGGCTGACCTGGCTCAAAAGGAATTGGAAGAAGGTGGCGTAGTACTCATATCACGAAGCAGTAGCTTACCCATTTCTAAATAGTTAAAGAGCCGTAGTACTTTTCATTCGGCCCCCCTGCAAGTGCAATTTATACCTGGCCAGGTTGGTTGCTACCTTTATATCAAACGGAATAATTTTTGCAGGTGTTAATATCATGTTATAAATCACTTAAGTATATTTCGAAACAACACATCGTAATTGCAATGGTAAGTCCTGGGGATTTTTCGGTGTAGTGGGGAGTACATTAGTGGCTACTCACCAGATATGTATGGTATTGGTTATTACACCTTGTGTATAGAGTAGTTACCAATGTTTTGTGCATCTGACAAAATTCAGAAAAATGACACGGATAACTCAGTCTGAAAATATTTTGAGCGCATATACGTTTTCATATCATTATGTTTTTGTGGGAATTATTTCGGTCTTTTTTCGGGGGTCGGGATGAATGCTATTCGCATGATTGAAAACCGATTAATAGTTGTGCGTCTGTAGTATTCGTATTTCAAAGTTAAATACCAAGAAAAACTAATAGAGTCAGTGTGTTAAACAGACATGTGACATAATGAATACACAAAAAACTGCACGCCTCAGAAGTGGGATATCTTGGCTTCGAACCCCGACCGAGTCGTGCCGAAAACAAAACTGGTATTAACATTTGCCTCGCTAGGCTCTCAGCATTGAGAGGTTAGTATTAGGACTAGTGGGCTTTGTGTCAGGATAATGTGACTGGGTGGGAAATCGTGCTACATGTCTGCGGCATAATTCCGCAGTGGGAGGTCTTGGGTTCGAATCCCGGCCGAGTCGGGCCGAAAACATCGAACTGGTACTAACAGCTGCCTCGCTAGGCTCTCAGCATTGAGAGGTTAGTATTAGGACTAGTGGGCTTTGTGTCAGGATAATGTGAATGGGTGGGATATCGTGCTACATGTCTGCGGCATGATGTGCCAGTGCTAGACATCACTACCATCTGTTGCACTGCAGACATCTTTATCAATATGACTGAATTGTTAAAGCTACGTTAGAAATCCAAATCGCACACACAAAAACTGCGCGAATGCAAGTGCTAAATTTTGTCATTATTTATAGTCTATCGTGTGCTGAAAAATGGCGTTAAACCCTACAACAATGACAATAATAATATTAAAGTATTCGAGTAAGACAAATTAATGTTCATAGTTCACGATTCTAACATTTACGACAACAATTGAATGAAATGGAAATTTTGATCATAATTGCAAAGATATTTTCTAGAAAGATGTAGTTTTAGTGACCTCAAACATGTTTTCAAAATTTATATGAAGCGAAATATTCCAGAACGACGGCATGCATGCCTACTTGCAGGCAATTGAAACAGCTACCTTCCTTCACCTAATGTTTAAATGTGACGTTAGTAAACACTTGTGTAATATCTGTGTTTCACGGTATGTGCACAGATTACTGCATATATATATATATATATATATATATATATATATATATATATATATATATATATATATATATATATATATATAATTTTACAAAATAAGGCACTATTTTGAATGAAGCTTCCACAAAATTACTATTGAAAGCAAATTTTAGTTGTTATCAGCTATTTGTGCCTCAAGTAATAGCTCGCAGAAGTTATCTAGAGACAACACAATGTATTAAAGGCTAAACGTAACAGTTCATCTGCCTTGGATCCAAACTCAGAATATAGTTACTGCAATACGAACCCTACTCAATGGATATATGTACTATCGGAAACTATGTTTGGAAGTGTTCTTTTAATGGGTCTTTATAAGCTTCTCTTTTGAACATGTATTTTTCCGATTTTAGATATTCATGCCTACCACTGTAATCGTTTGCTGCTAGTTTGGCTCATAACATTCAATTTACATTTACTGTGAATCTGGGCCCATAAATGCTAAGGAGTATGAAATTTATTGCCATATAAAATGTATTGAAGCTTGACGTGTTAGTTTCATTAGAATCGGTTTTGTCAGATGACGGTATAAATATTTTGATACTGCCGTAATAGTGACAAAGATTTAGCAACTGTTATTTTTTATTTTTGCTCACCAGTTGCAAGCTACCATGTGGCAGACGTACATACAGTGCTTTGCGTTGATACATCAGCCAGTGTTAGCCAAGGATCAGCATGGGAACAAGTCCAACAATTCTTTCACGAGTTTATTACAGGCCAGTACTTGAACCTGGTATAATTGCTAGCTTTTTATGATTACTTTTATTGATTAAAATGTACGTATCTCTGATATTTTCATTGTCTAAATTCCAGTTTATTATTGATCCTCAGTGTTATTTGCAGCCTAATGCCAGTTATACTGGTTTCAATCTGGCGTTTTGATACGTGTTACACTCGCATGAGTCTTATTTCCATCTGGTACCATTCTTAGAAAGTGTCTTGCATACTACGATGGTAGTCAGGATTTGTGCGCTCTGCCAGAAGAAAATAGACGGAGAGTAGACAAATTCTGTAAGTCACCTAGCACTTTTCCTTTTATACCGTGGAGATTCTTTTCTCCAATGTACTTTCTCTTGACATATATAACAGTTAACTTCCCTCCTTTTTTAAGGACTGCTCTGGCGGCATAAGTGGTTGAGATGCGGGAGTTCGCGGGTTTGAATTCAACCGAGTCATACAAAAGACTTAAAAAATGGTACGGACTATACATGCCTGTGGCCTGATGCATCAGTGCTAGACTACTATAGACGTCGTAGTGATATGACTGCAAATGTTTTAAAGCTACGTTAAACATCTAAATCACACACACACACACACACACACACACACACACACACACACACACACAGACATACTTATATCGGAGTCATTTTCAGTTTCCATTTTGGACTTATTAGATGTTGGATTCTTCGGAATATCATTCTGCAAATGCCGCACCAGTAATGTGATATTTTGTTGCTCTACCATCTTCATATATATATCTATGCATCTATAGAGTGTACTTCATTTGTGTTCTTGATTGATGGTTGTGCCTACCTGACTTTATTATGCATCTAAGAAGTAAACGAGCTATTTACGTGATTCTGAGTCCACGACCTGACTTTGTTTACGAGTTAGTTGGCCTTTCCGTAATAAACCATTATACTGAAGGTTAAGTGATATTTGTATATAAAGGTGATTTGGTAAATAATTAGTCATCACTTTTTCATATCTGTATTTGGTAATCTATTAGCCGAGTTTGCAGTTGTGTTCACATATAATTTGACATGAATTATTAAGTTAAATTGTTCATTTTGATTTACAAGGTGCTCACTGACTTTTCCGATCAAAACATTACCGTTTAATTGTATTATCGTGCACATTCTCTTTTTATGAGCAGTCTTCTTCTAATGAAAATTATTCTTATTCAGGGACTAGAGTAAAGCTTTGTCAATGTTCCTCTCCATTATGTCAATTTATCATTAAACTTAGTCTGCTTGTGCAGCTACCATAGCTTTGGCAAAAATGTCTTGAAAATAATGTTGATCAGGAAACTGTTTATATTTATTTGTCAGTCTTTCGATGAGGCGAAAGTTACGTATAGCATTGATCAATGAGTAGATTTTCATCCTTTATTACTCATTCTCTTTCATCTAATCAGGCTGAAAGACACAATCGCTCATTGACGAACAAGATCCTGAGATCTCCTGATTGCTTCAGAGGGCTATTAGCAAAACTGAAGCCACACAAGTACCAGTTTGTTATTGTGTGACAAATGGGGTCCCTATGAGACATGGAGACCATTGGTTTGCCGATGGTGACGAGTGGTCAGTGACCTATCGGATCATCTTTCCTACGTCTTATCTACAAGACAATGTTAATCTAGCCAACGAACATCATTTGCTATAATTTAGGAGTCGGTACGGCTTATGACAAAAATCAAAAACCGTTTGTTTTGGTTGAAAATACAAAATGGATGTTCTAATTGCTGTTGGTCTCATTATAATTGCCAAATGGTAGATAAACCAAATCAAAAATACCCAAAGCTAATATGCAACATATTAGTTTTTAAGAAGAATTTAGCAGAAAATGTGTAGAGTATTTCGTCCTTTACCTAAGAAAATGTCAGACAATTAATATTTGTTAACCATAATGTTTGCATCCGCAAGAATTCCTGAGGTAATACATTTAAGTAATACCAAAAACTAAATCTATAGTATTTCTGTGATTTCGTAATAAATAATGACCTTCCCAAATCTGTCCAGTCTGATCAAGGGTACAATTTTAAGTTTGCAGTTCTTGCAGCACCATATATATTAATTAGGCATCCATTTGTTTTGATTATTTGCCTATTACCCTGACATTCAAAGGGGGATTTGGAAAGAATTCATCAAATGTTGAAGAGTATGATTCAGTCGTCTTGCTTTGATATAATAAAAGATAAGAGTGTTAATTTGCTGTGTTTGCTGTTTGGAATCAGTTCAAAAGTCCTTATGTTTTTGTCCTTTTGAACTAGTGTTTGAACATATTGTCCTTTGAATATTGAAATTATTAAAAGTGAAACTTGTATCAACTGATGATTCAGAGACTAATCTTCTTGATTATGAATTTTATTTCATATATAAGTTTTCATAGGCCTTTGAAGTTGCATAAATTTCACTCTACTTCTGGCAATTATCAGTAGGGCCGTCGTTGGAAAACAAAGGTCTTGGTTGTTATCAAGTGCTACACTTCTTAATGCAAACTTAGCATGACGTAGACTAAAATATATTTATCAAATATACTGCTGAACTATTGCCAAATATAAATCAACCCTCCAGTAAACATGTGTCTTTAATAATAATAATAATAATAATAAAGTCATGAATGTTTTGATTTTCCTGAATGACTCTGCAAAAAGAAGAATTCCAACTGGATGTTATTGTAACATCTCGTCAATACGATTTGGAATGTTTTCAACGACTAGTTTTTCACAAGGCACTGGATAAAACCAGCATAGGTTTACTGAGCAGTACTATCTACCATCCTTTCGTCTTACAACGCATTTTGACCGACAGTAAAACGTTATCAAATGTTCTCCAAACTGATTTGCTATTCTGAGTAGTGACACAAAACACTCTCCAACAATAGACGTCAACACATTCTTTAAGTATTTATGTTACCTATCGCACTGAAGGGCTTAATTCGATGTTTGTGACTTCCAATGTCTTGGCGTAAAAATGGCAAGAAATGCCACTGATCCGTCGGTGAGAATTACTTCCTTTCAAAGGTTAATCTTCAATTAGTTCACTGTGCCATTGTGCATCCCCTTTATCTCCATGTCATTGTAATTTTGTTTTGAGAGTGGGAATATTGATATGATGGAGATCTAAGACAAAATATTATATTTTCAAAGGTAAATTCACCTTAGAGAAGAAACAAAGCAAAACATTTTAACGGTTCTAGGGTGGATTGTAACTCAAGAATCCCGTCACCTAGAGGAGCTCGACAACTATGACATGTTTTGTAGAGTACGTTTAAATCGACATTTTGTCCGTTGGCACCCGTCTTGAAAGTTATATTCTTACCTTGACTGCATATGTCAAAAAATGCTAACCCAGTGCAATAAAAAATATTAATGACATTCATAGTGCCAAACAACGTTACGGAAAGCTGGAAAATGTGTCGTTCCATACACGGGAATATCTATTTGAATCCTTTATAAAACAATAGTTCCTCTTGAGAGAAAAGTTGAGATGTTTGTTATATCCGTCGAGAGAAAAACATAAGGCCAAGAGTATCAACAATGCGAAAGAAAAGAACCCTTTATGATAAAAACGAATAACAGAGGTCTCTACATTAAAACCAAGAGGAATGTTGTGGTTGCAATAAAGAAAACTGAAGAAGAAGAGAAAGGAGAAATACATTTCTAAGGAAGAAACTTTTCTATCAACATATTCATAATTTTTATTATTATTGTTTATTCTTGTTCTTGTTATTATTATTATTATTAATATAGATGCACTCACTTACTTGTTTGAGGCTGAATCTGTTTTTGGCAATAAATGTGCATGTTTTTCTGAGCTACATGGCTGGCCCTCAAATAGGCCATTGCTTTGACAAAAGTCCATCAGAATAACCACCGAACTTCTGACGTCAGCTGAACTGTATTAGACCTATTCTTCATCGGAGTCAACCGCGACTGACGGTTGTCGTCTTTGTCCTTTTTGTAACTGCTGCATGATGATGATGATGATGACGACGATGATGATGGTGGTGGTAGTTATGGTGGTGGTGGTTAGTTTTGGCTTTTATGTGAGCAAAACAAATCTGTTCCCTTAAGACTTTGTCAAAGATGCTTTGTCAATCATATTCTTTTGTTTCGGACATCTAAGATTTGATGTCGTTGAACATGTGCGTTCGTAATGGTAAGTAACACCCATTTTGATCCTCATCTGTTTTGTTTGTAAGGGTTTTGAATGATAAAAATATGTATTTGTTTGTAACAACTAGTTGCCGTCATACCCACTAAATATCATTCATACTCTTTGACGTGAGCTTTATGTATGTGTATTTGCTTTCGATAGTAACAAAATGTGTATCAAATACCAATTAGATTTGGCAGTACGATTTGACCATATAATGTATATAATCTGCATCCCCATTCTCATGAGTTTATATGTGTATTGCTTTGGATAGTAAATAACCTGCCTTTAAATGCAGTTATGAGTTAGATCAATTACATGCCCTTTGTCCTCATTCAAAATAGTTTATATGCTTGTGTGAGGATGATATCTAGCAAGCGTGTGTGCTTATTTGTCCATAAGTAGGTTTGAATGACCATCAACTAGTCTCATTCGAGAATCTGTTTTTTCTAAGGGTTGTTGTATGTATGTGTATCAGTGACCATCATATAACTTTCATTTTAGTTTTAGTTGATGGTGAGGACGTTCGATCGGCAAGGTTGATGATGGATGTTAATTAGGTTTTCTCACTTAAAGCTCTAAACATTGCGTCAGTAGAGTGTAATGTGTGTTTATAACCTGGACCCTTTTTAACATCAAACAGCCTTTTTCATGTTCACCGACTTTTCTCGCAAAAAACATACTCCTTCATATTGAATTTTGAAACCGTCTTAATATTTCAATTTTTAAAATGCACTTTTTATTTAGGCTTTTCATATTTAAAATTTTTACATAATATCTTTAATATTTTTATATTAATGATTTAAAATTTTAAATATTTGACAATTTAAAGAAAAACAATAATTTTGAATTTGGATGTTTCTGTCTTTTTTTATTCGATTTTATTTAGAAAAGTATATTTGCAAATATTTGTTATAAAACTATTTTTTTTTTACAGTTTGTACCTGTATGGGTAAATGTTGTTTTAAGGATTATGTTTAATCTAAGCCAACATGTAATACTTTCCCGAATTTGCTCAGTTTTCGTTAGATTCCGTACAAGTTGTTTAATCCTGGCACTTCTGTTAGCTTAAGCGATAACATTTACAAGTTGTCTTGCTCTTTTAAGTCTCCGCTTAAAACGTGCGTGACAGTTTCAGAATTGTGGATTTACTTTCAATAAAATATAAGCCATTGTTTTTCTCCTGATCCAATTCCAGTTTCGTTATTAGTTTCAAATTTACCCTTTAGTCTAAGCCATAATGTTACACCTTTCTGAACATGTTAAGTACACTTGTACAGGTTTTGTTCAGTCTTTGCTAATGTCTTTGACAGTTTCTAGCTTTTGCCACTTCACTTAGCCAAGACAATAACTTTTTCATTTACTCCTGAGTTATTTTGGTCTCCGATTATTTCGGTCTCCTAGTTTAAGACTTTTAGTACTAATTTTAATCTAAGCCGTATGTTTTACATTTCGTCAAGGGTTTATCCACTTTCATATAAGTCTATCACAGTTTCGGAATTTTAACACATGTTTTAGTCCACGCTATATGGTTCATTTGTAAGGAAATTTTCAGTCATAGCTAAAAGTAGCCATATTTTTTTGATATATATTCCGAAATATGTCTAGTCTCTGCTATTGTTCGTGTTAGTTTCGGACTTTTTAGTATTACTTTTATTCAACTATTTGAGACTAAGTTTAAAAGGTGTTTCTCTTCTAAATTTTCAAACAGTTGCATAATTTTAGCGTTTGTTCTAGTCACATCTTCTTTAGTGTTATGAGAGGTTGCAGTATTTCTTAATGTCAGTGAAATTTATGCGAATTTAGTGACAATTCCCATTTAAAGTGAGGCATAGGTAATGTTTTATATATAAATCTTGGGTATATTCATGTAGCTACTAGACAATATTCCGTCCAGTGGAATTCCCTTTCTCTTATTTGTATGTAAAAATTTCAATGCGGAAAGGTGATAGTGAGTGATTCTTTAACATTTGGTGTTAATCCCCTTAAGTTTACCCCTAACTTTGTAACCTACCTTTGCACACTTTTGTTTGTTTGTTCGAGTGATTGTCAATACGTGTTGCACTGTTCTATTTGGTATTATGGCTGTTGGTCACAAGAGGTGGGTGCTGGCTTTTAACACTAGGTGTTGATTAGTATACTGGGCTAATAGACAGTAGATGTGGGTGCTAGAATGTAACATAGTGTGCTGGTCATTATATGTGGGTGATGCTCATTAGGTATATGTGCTTCATCAGTAGATGTGGGTACTGTTAAGCAACATTCTATTGGTTAATAAGCGTGGTTGCTGGTATGAAAATGTGCACTATACAGCAGTAAACATGGCGATTGGATAATTGGTCTGGGTTATGGTCAGAAATGTTCTGGTCAGTGATTGGGAGTGCTCGTCAGTAATACTATGTATTGTTAGAAAACGTGGGTACTGGTCAAAATATCTTCGTACTTGTTAGGAAACATGGTTATTGGATAGATGATATGGATACTGGCTAGTTAGTGTGGATAGTGGCCAATTGTTGTGTGTGCCGGTCCGTAGAGGGGCTCATGATTGGCAGTCAGATGGAAGGCTGGTTATTATGTGTAGCTGTTGGTCAGTAGAAGCATATTAGTGGCTACTGGTCAGTCAAAAAGCGTGATTGTTAGTAATTGCTGGTATTGGTCAGTAGGTAATTGGCTAATGGTCATTCAGACAGCATGCTGGTTTGTAAATATAGCTTTAGAATTTCATTTTCTATTGTTCGAAGCATCAACATCATTTAGTTTCATACACAATGGGAGCATTCCCAATGTTCGCATTCATATTCGGGTTTTCAAGACAAAGCACTATTTTAAGGGACAATGGTAAATATCATGTTAACTACTAATGTTAAAGTTTCTTTATCCACAGTCACCTACTTACATGTTAATCCTATGGGCATTTTGACATGGAATTCCCTTGCCTCCATACTTTGAAGATAATGGCTATAATATTAACCTCCCACTGTCCTCATACAATCCAGTCTATTCTCACAGTAGCCCCATTAATCTCCTGGGCCGATGCATTTTCGTTCACATTGTAACATAATACTGACGTGCTCAAAACCAACTTGTCTGAAATCCTTTTTTATTTCATTTTTTGCAGGGCCAGACATGAATCTGATATGTTGTACACGTTGCATTATCTGTATTCGGTGGGGAAGTCAAGGTTGCCCAAAGACTAACAGCTAATTATACTCTTGCAAAGCGTGCATTTAGTAAGGAAAACAATATGCGTTTATGCTAGTAAGCTTCCATTCAGCATATAATTCGTCTTAGGAAACATACTATATGTCTATTCAGTTTTGAATTTCGATGTTTTCCGTCTTTTTTATTCGCTATTTTTTTGAAAAGTATATTTGCAAATTTTTTACTTTTAAATTATTTCTTTGTATTTTATAAAAAAAAATATTTTTACAATTTGTACATGTATGGGGAAATGACGTTTTAAGGATTATGTTTAATCTAAGCCAACATGTAATAATTTTCCTGATTTGCTCAGTTTTCATTAGATTCCATAAAAGGTTGCACAATCCTGGCACTTCTGTTAGCTTAAACAATAACATTTACAAGTTGTCCTGCTTTTCAAGTCTCTGCTGAATTGTGGATTTGCTTTCGATATAAGTCATTGTCTTTCTCCTGATCGAATTCCAGTTTCGCTACTAGTTTCAAATTTACCTTTAAGTCTAAGCCGTAATGTTAAAGTTTTCCTGAATATGTTAAGTACATTTTTACAGGTTTTGTTCAGTCTTCGTTAATGGCTTTGAAAGTTGCTAGCTTTTGTTACTTCTCTCAGCCAAGACAATAATTTTTACATTTACTCCTGAATTATTTCGGTCTCCGTTAATATCGATACTAGTTTAAGAATTTTAGTACTAATTTTAATCTAAGCCGTATGTTTTACATTTCGTCAAGAGTTTATCCACTTTCATATAAGTCTATCAGAGTTTCGGAATTTTAACACTAGTTTTAGTCCACGCTATATTGTTCATTTGTAAGAAAATTTTCAGTCATACCTAATAGTAGCCGTATCTTTTGAATATATATTCGGACATATGTCTAGTCTCTGCTAACGTTCGTGTTCGTTTTTTACTTTTTAGTACTACTTATAGTCAACTATTTGAGACTAAGTTTAGAAGGTGTTTCTCTTCTAAATTCTAAGACAGTTGCATAATTTTTGCATTACTTTTAGTCACGTCTGTTTTAGTGTTATGAGAGGTTGCAGTATTTGTCAGTGAAATATATGCGAATTTAGCGACAATGACCATTTAACGTGAGGCATAGTATGCTTTATATATAAGTCTTGGGTATATTCTTGTAGCTACTATGCAATATTCTGTCCAAAGGAATTCTCTTTCTCTGATTTGTATGTAAAAAGTTCAATGTAGAAAAGGGATAGTGAGTGATTGTCTAAGATTTGGTGTTAATCCCCTTAAGTTTACCTCTAACTTTGTAACCTACCTTTGCACACTTTTGTTTGTTTGTTCGAGTGCTTGTCAGTACGTTTGCACTGTATTGTTTGGTATGTATGGCTGTTGGTCAGAAGATGTGGGTGCTGGTCATGAACTCTACGTTTTGATTAGTATACTCGGCTAATGGACAGTAGATGAGAGTGCTAGCATGTAACATAGTGTGCTGGTCATTGTATGTGGGTGATACTCATTACGTATATGTGCTTCATCAGTAGATGTGGGTACTGTTAAGCAACAGTCTATTGGTTAATAAGCGTGGTTGCTGGTAAGAAAATGTTTATTATACAGTAAACATGGCAACTGGATAGTTGGTCTGGGTTCTGGTCAGAAATGTTCTGGTCAATGGAAGTTGGTACTCGTCATTAATAATATGTATTGGTTAGAAAACGTGGGTGCTGGTCAAAATTATTCCGTACTTGTTAGGAAACATGGTTATTGGATAGATGATATGGATACTGGTCAGTTAGTGTGGATATTGGCCAATTGTTGTATGTGCAAGTTGGTAAAGGGGTTCATGATTGGCAGTCAGATGGAATGCTGGTTACTATGTGTATCTGTTGGTCAGTAGAAGTATATTAGTGGCTACTGGTCAGTCACAAAACGTGATGGTTAGTAAGTGCTGGTATTGGTCAGTATGTAATTGGCGAATGGTCATTCAGACAGCATGCTGGTTTGTAAATATAGCTTTAAAATTACAGTTTCGTGTGTCCCAAGCATCACCATAATTTAACTTAATACACAATGGGAGCATTCCCAATGTGCGCAGTCATATTCGGGTTCTCAAGACAAAGCACTAGTTTAAGGGACATAGGTAAATATCACGTTAACTACTAGTGTTAAAGTTTCATTTTCCATAGTCACCCACTGACATGTTAGTTCTATGGACATTTTGACATGGAATTCCCTTGCTCCCATACTTTGAAGATAATGACTGTAATGTTAACCTCCCACTGTCCCCATACAATCCCGTCTATTCCCACAGTAGCCCCAGTAATATCTTGGGCCGATGCATCTTCATTCACATCGTAACATAATATTGATGTGCTCAAAACCAACTTGTTTGAAATCCTTTTTTCATTTTTTCAGGGCTAGAAGATGCCAGACATGAATCGGATATGAATGTTGAACACGTTGCATTATCTGTATTCGGTGGGGAAGTCAAGGTTGCCCAAAGACTAACAGCTAATTATACTCTTGCAAAGCGTGCATTTAGTAAGGAAAACAATATGCGTTTATGCTAGTAAGCTTCCATTCAGCATAGAATTCGTCTTAGGAAACATACTATATGTCTCTTCTGTATAATTAAACATCCTTGAGGTTCTAATATCATCGATTTTTCTTTTGTTTTAAGGAACCCACATTGAGATTCTAGATCTTCTAAGTAATCACCCTTTATCTTTCGTCCGTGTGTATGTCCATTTTCCTGTCTGCCTCTTAAATATTTTGCAACCATAATTATTATTGTACGAGTGACATATTTGGTTTCTAATTGATAGTGTAACATTCTAAACGTAAACATTTTAAAAGTATAGCTTTTGTAATTGAATGCTTGAACACTTACAATAGCACGTATTGCACAAATTATTGCGAATTGCGTGTTTCAGATTTTATGATCCCTTAAACTTTGATTATTTTTTACACAGATATGCTTTTCTATGATGCTTGTGTTGTACTTTGTTTCTCTGTACGCCTGCCTTAAGTCAGGCATATTATGTTACGGCTTGCATCCATCCATTAACATTTAATTGTCTGGTCCATAACATTTCAACGGTTGGAGATATATTTATGATATTATTTCCCAATAATAGATCACATGTTAGTAGATTTTAATCTTTAGTGGCTATTACAAAAGAAGCAAGGTCTTCCAGGGCAGTTTGAGATGTAAACACTGCAGCATTAACATGAAGGTTGGGCTCCACAAAGTGTCATCGTGTTTGAGAAATGCATCATGCAATATCATGATAAATTAGTTCCATGAAAAAATGTTAGTTATAACAGGGGGCGAGGATGGGGGTGGGTTGAAGTAAATTGTAGGTTTCATTGACGAATGAACCAACTTACATTAATGCATATTATACGAGAAATATATAATAAACGTATAGCCCTAATAATATTTTTTTTCCCGATGACTATCTACTGCTACAAACATTTATAAAGAAATATGCAATGAAACTGAGTGGAGAGTTACATGTGTACTCACCAAATGCTCTCACCTCATCCATAACAGTAATTCCATCTACACTGAGCACATAAACCCTTTATCATCCCATCATACATCGCGGTTTATATCAATTGCATGGCAACCTTCGATTGGGACGGATATAATTTGAGAATAGAACATGGAACGATATATTACAAGTACGTTTAAGTGTGCAGGTTTTATGTGGCAATGTTTAAAGCTCTAGATTTTTCTCTGTTAGATTCTCGTTGAATCTGATTTTTAAATGCCTTACGAATACATTTTCTATGTAGGTTTCTTGCTTAATATTGGATTAATCACTGCTATAACATGAACTTTGAAGAGAACGGCTAACTCGAAGTGATTTAATATGACAGATAATAGGTGAGCAAAATATTAAAATGGCCTGAAACTTACACAGTCATTGTTTTCATTCCTCTTGTCATTAGGATATTTTTGATTGAGGAAAATCCACTATGAATTGCATCAGAGTAGTAATAATTACTAATAACTATTACATTTCTATCATTACCTTAAAATAAAAGTAAACAAAAAGAAGAAACAAATAAAATGTAATTGTCAAAACCGTTGTAACGCATTCTGAAAGTTTGACGACCTCTGCAACAGTGAATCATTTATCGCGGAAGACAATCTTGGTTTTTAAAGGTGATTTCCATCAAGAGAGAAAGAGAGAGGAGAGAGATAAATGTTCATGCAAACATTCTTTCGGAATAGCAACTCTTGGCAATTTTGTATATGCTGTCTCTGTATTTTTAAGTATAATCGTTTTTTTACGCATTTCGGACAATCTGTTTCTTTAACTGAAATAATTGTTATTCTATTTCACTGCATTTTGATGATCTAATGTATTCTGCTCTTTCATTTGTTATATATAGTTTTATGTATTTATTTATGATATTTATATTGTAATGGTCACTTTTAAAACAACATATTAAATAACTAATTTTGTCAGTGAATGTGTATTTTTGCTGTAAACAAGATGTCATTTCGTTTGCAAATATATCTACTAAGATATGTGTTCAGGATATTGGTTTTACCCTTGGATATTCCCTTCATACCTGATGTTTATCATGTTCTTTACTTAAAATTATGTAAAAAACCTGATCTTGTTTACAGCTTGGAATGTTCTAAAAATGAACGTTTGACTCTAATCCAGGCCATCTGTTTGCATTTTAGGTTTTTATATTAAGGTTGTGTACTCATTCTATGTCTTAACATTTGTCTTTGTACAATAAATTTAGTTGTGTTCGGTTCTAATTTATAGAGGATTTATTTAGCTAAATTATTCATTCGATTTACAAATTGCTCGACCGCTCTGGTGGACTAAGCAGTTAGAACGTCCGCTTCGGATGCAGGAGGTCGCGGCTAGACATCACTATAAACTGACACACTGCATACATCGTAGCGCAATGACTGAGAAATTGTTAAAACTACATTAAAAATCCAGATCACACACACACACACACACACACACACACACACACACACACACACACACAAACACAAATTGCTAATTGCTTTAGGACTAAATTACTATTTGGACTTTTTTGTTAACCAGTTGAAGAGCATTCTGGATTATATTATTGTAATAGGCCAAGACCGTTCGCACTTTAGATAGTAATAGGTTACTGGCATATCAACGCATTCAAGATCGAAATTCATTCGTAAAACTACTGGAATTCATTCTGAATACTTTATTGTTTTGGACTTGTTTTCAAACCGTTTAGGACTACATGGGATTTAATTCATAATGCCATAGGACTCCTTTTTATCTTTGCATTGTTTTGTAGGAGAAATTATTTGTTGAATTGTACTAAACTTGTTCTTTTTCGCTTTCTTCCGATTTTTTAAAGAAATTAAGTCGTAATATATCAGTTATCTTTTAATTAAACGGAATGCACACACAAACTGAAAAAAACATGCAGATGTTAGGCATGCGTGAACATCTGAATGAACGAACGAATGAATTAACGAACACAAGAACAATAAATGAACGCCCGACATGAGTAGCAGACATAATAAAATATGTAAATGTATACATGAATTAAAATCAATAATTTAATAAATAAATTAGCATTACACAAGTGTACGGTTATAAGATAAAATATAAACTTATTTCCTTCATTGACAAAATGATTCATAATTTATTTAGGTGTAACATTGAAAGCATTTGTTTTAAATGGATGGTTTGTTTAGAGATTTATTAGAACATGCATTAGAAGAATTATAACATGGGTGCTTTATTAAGAGATTTATTCGACCATGCATTCGAAGAATTATTAAATGGGGGCATTATTTGGTGATTTATTAGAACATACATTATACTAGTTATTAAATTGGTGCATTATTAAGAGATTTATTAGAACACATATTAGAATAATTATTGAATATGTGCTTTATTTAGATATTTATTCTAACATGCATTAGAAGAATTATTAAATGGGGGCTTTATTAAGAGATTTATTAGAATATGCATTAGAAGAATCATCTTCTTAGGCGCTTAGCGAACTTAGAGATAATAAATGAAATCTTTGTTTTATTTAATCTGCTTCAGCTACTATTTGATTTTGTCTGTAATTTGCATTCACATTGATACGAGCAGTGAAACATAATTTAAGCTTGATCTTGTGGAGCGTGATTTTTCGTTATCCATTTTTTTGTTCAGCATTGTGATAATGACATGTTCTGTCAATGCTACATCTGGGATGGCTTCCAAAACAACCTTGTGATAATGACATGTTCTGTCAAAGCTACATCTGAGATGGCTTCTCTATCAGTCTTGTGATAATGACATGTTCTGTCAAAGCTACATCTGGGATGGCTTCTCTATCAGCCTTGTGATAATGACATGTTCTGTCAAAGCTACATCTGGGATGGCTTCTCTAACAGTCTTGTGATAATGACATGCTCTGTCAAAGCTACATCTGGGATGGCTTCTTTATCAGCCTTGTGATAATGACATGTTCTGTCAAAGCTACATCTGGGATGGCTTCTCTATCAGCCTTGTGATAATGACATTTTCTGTCAAAGCTACATCAGGGATGGCTTCTCTATCAGTCTTGTGATAATGACATGTTCTGTCAAAGCTACATCTGGGATGGCTTCTCTATCAGCCTTGTGATAATGACATGTTCTGTAAAAGCTACATCTGGGGTGGCTTCTCTATCAGTTTGTGATAATGACATGTTCTGTTAAAGTTTCGTCTGGGGTGGATTCTCTGTCAGACTTGTGACAATTACATGTTCTGTCAAAGTTTCACCTTGGGTGGCTTCTCTATCAACTGTGTGACTTACTCTGCAACACATTTAGAAATATATTTACAACTTTCTACTTAGAATGGTAGAGACAAGTCTAATTAGATTTAGACGAAATGCCTCCAAGGACACGCCTTATTGAAATTATGTCTAGGGTGGCCTCCGAGGACATACCTTACAGATATTATGTCCTGAATCACCTAACAGGACATGCCTTATCGAAATTATGTCAAGAGTGTCCTCCGTGAACATTCCGTATCGAAATTTTGTCCAGAGTGGCCTCCCTGGACATTCCTTATAGAAATTATATCCAGTATGGCCTCCCTGGACATTCTTTATCGAAAATATGTCCAGGGTGGCCTCCCTTGAATGCCTTATCGACATTATGTTCAGGGTATTCTTCCAGGGCATGCCTTGTCGAAATTATGTCAAGAGTGGTGCTCCTAGCACTGGGGTAGAATAGTATACAATGTTTTGTTCCTGGGCCAATTAATGATATTATGATACATTAAGGGGTTTTAGGTGAATTCGATAAAACAAAAAATAACTAAACTATTATTATAAATAAAACTTTTTCTTCTTCAAAACATACTTGTAACATTTTAAAATACTAACCTTTGACCACACTGTCTGGTTTCTGATCGATTTGAAAACAAAATTGAAACACTGTTCGTAAACACGTTTCAACCGTTTTTTACTTTTTCGGACTAAGACTAGTTGATACGTGATATGGTGATGTAAGTCATTACTTTCTAAGTCACTAGATTTATTCGAACTGAAGTGAATCCTCATGCAAGTATCGAGTTGAAATAATGAAAATAATAATGGTGATATCGAATCTAAAGATATAACAACGATGAAGGATACAAAATGAAGGGACGATGAAGACGTGAACGTTGATAATGATTGCAATTAGTATAAAACTAAAACAACTAATGATAAAGACCATGATACAAATATGCAAGCATTTATAACTCTGTCTCTGCTTTAATTAACATGTTTTGACTAATTCTTCATTGACAGAATTAACGTTTTCTGTTTGTTTTGATAATACAGACATGCATTTTACAGTTACAATGAACAGGCCAATTAATGTAATAATGAACAAATGACAGCGTCGGTCATTTAATATTGTTTCCAGTCGAGAGTAAAGATCAGATTATTACACTTCCAATGATGCCTGTGATGTTGCTGCTTTGTTAGCTAAATGAACCAAATATTCAGCCACATTTTAAAACTCTTTCCCGAATATATCAATCAAGGTGCTATCACCGCTACCCCAATAATCACTGCCGTCTTTTCTGCCTCAACCGCCGTCTTCTGCCGTCTGTTTCGTGCCTACTGTTATTACTCTTACAGTTTGTTTTTGCTATACCTAGACTTGTAATGAAAGCAAAAGCTGCAGTAACATGAACAATTATTATGTAATTTTCCTTAAATATTTGTTTTCACTTTCTTTATTTTGGACTAAATATTGTTTACATTTTCTCTAAAGTTACTTTATGTTTAATTCATAATTATGGGTAACCTTTGACTTGTCTGAACTTTAGTTTATATTACAGTCTTTGTTTAGCTGAATGTTGTTCATTGGAAGATCATTTTTTATTGTCTTTAAATTGTGGTATTGTAGATAGAGTTCTGCTTTCTGTGATAATATTTTCGAAATTATAACACCATCATCAGTGTTATATATTATAAATTCTCTTTCTTATTTCCTTCTCTAATCGTTGATCTTTCTAAGCCATTATTCTACTTTCATTATTCCCATCTTTAAAAGCATTTAGTGAGTCATTGATATCATTTAAACTTTCTGCTGACTAATTTATTTCAAGAAAAATATTTTGTGTAGGTTACATAATGGTAATATTTTTCTACTTAGCAATTACTAGTCTTAGAATTTCTTCTGGATTAGTAAAATTATATTCTATTCCTTTCTAACCTGTTATTACCATATAGTTGATTCCCCGTTTAACTGGATACAGAATTAACTGAAAAGAATATGTTTTGAGTTCCGCACCTTAGAAAGTTAATCCTAAAATGAAATTATGTCTGATATATTATTTATATAGTTTATGAATAATTTCTTCCTCAATTGCGGTAGTGATTTAAAGCGCGGATCAAAGAGTAAAAGATCTGAAGTAGGCTATGGACGAAAATGACGAGTGGGATCATCGGGTTTAGAATGTTGTTTAGGTCACTCAAACAAGTAATTAAATCATGTACTGTCATATTAGAATATTTAAATGATATAAGAGCAACTTGAAAAGGCAATAATGCAGTGATACATTCGTCTAAATCGATGAACAAACGCTCATTATTATATGGCAATGAAGATAACAAGAACGAGATAGCCACTTGAGGTAAGAAACAATGACATTGAGAGTATATATTTAAATTAAGGCTAGTGTAACGTGTGGGTTTCACAATAAAAAATACTACTTGCAGTATGCATTTACTTCTGAATGAAAAAGTGCAAATCTATCAAACAAGTATCAACAAATTTCTAAATGGGTTTAAAACCCACACATAACTAAAGGGTCATGACTGATATGAACTAATCAGGTCAAAGAAAAATCCATGCAGTATTATATTGTATTGAACACATTAGCACAGTATCTGGGCGCCCCGAGTGGTCGAGTGGTCTAAAGCGCTCACAGTTGCGGATCACTGCCATCTCACATCTGTCTGCTTGGGTTCGAATCACGGGCTCAGCCAATGTGATTATTTCTGAATACCTTGCAAGTAGCTTCTCGTGGGTCGGTGGTTTTTTCCAGGCCCGGCCCTAGGATGTGTGGGGCCCAAGTTAGCAAGCGATAAGCGCGGGGCCCCGAGCGAAACCATTGCATTGCCTAAACGCGCGGGACCCATGGTGGTTGCCTCGTTTGCCTTGTAGTAGGGCCGAGCCTGGTTTTTTTCCGGGATTTTCCCGGGTTCTTCCTCCACATTTATACTGACCGTCATGTATATCCTATCTTCTGCTGACAAATTTCGTTAAACCCTATAACAACAACAACAAAGCATAATGTCTAATACATATGCAAATAAATTTGGCCGACGTTGTAATTTACTTGCTCTCCAAACCACAGTTTGATAACGAACACACTGATATTGATTTCGATATGATAAGTGTTGCGTCAAGTACTGACTTGTGAACCTGATATTAACGTTAAAGTCATTCTTGTTGACTAGGGTACTGATTTGGTTGTTGACTAGGGTACTGATTTGCTTGTTGCCTAGTGTACTGACTTGCTTGTTGACTAGGGTACTGACTTGAGAACCTATTATGGATGTTAAAGTCATACTTGTTGACTAGAGTACTGACTTGTGAACATGATATTGATGTTAAAGGCATGCTTGTTGTCTAGGGTACTGATTTGATTGTTGACTACGGTACTGATTTGCTTGTTGACTAGGGTACTGACTTGTGAACATGATATTGATGTTAAAGGCATGCTTGTTGTCTAGGGTACTGATTTGATTGTTGACTACGGTACTGATTTGCTTGTTGACTAGGGTACTGACTTGTGAACCTGATATTTATGTTAAAGTCATGCTTGTTGACTAGGGCACTGACTTGTAAACCTGATATTGATGTTTAAGTCATGCTTGTTAACTAGAGTACTGACTTGCGTGTTGACTAGGGTACTGACTTGCTTGTTGACTAGAGTACTGACATGCTTGTAGACTAGGGTGCTGACGTGCTTGTAGACTAGGGTACTGACTTGGGATCACATAATACACATGCGTTAATGGTTTTATATTAAACGGAGTTTGTGAATTATCTCAGGAAGACTGATCACCAATTATATTTAAGTCAAAGAAACTTAGAATGTCGGTATTAGATAAGTTTGTTGATCTCTTATTCATGTTATCAGACCCAGTATCCAATGCCATGACAACAGTGTTTGGGACGGGATTATAGGTTTCTTGATCTTGAGAACACATATCTCAAAGATGTCAGACAATGTGTTCGTTACCAGGTTTGCTATGTTGAAATTTCTCAAGAATATCAGAGATGTTTCAATACTCACTAGTTAAAAGTTATTAACGTCAATAGAAACGGATACCAGAAAATTCCTTTTGGCCAAAACGTCGCTAATTTCTTCGAGGGACTATTTCTTTTATTTTGTTTTGAAAAGGTCTCTCAGATTGTGAAATGTGCCAACACTTAAGATGGCAAATGCATTGTCATACAGTGTTTTAAGCATTATGTCTGATAATATTTTAATTTTCGGGCCGAAGTTTGATTTGGTTGCTAACTTAAATATCTAACATTATTTTTGTTCATTTCGAAGGGTTCTACAGAAATTCACCCTTTGCTCACCCATGTTTTTTGAAAATATAAATGTCACAGGTCAAGTGTTATTATTTAAATACAACATAACAACACAGTTTGATAATTTCACATTAATTTCAATGTAATAGAATAAGAAAACTTTAAACGGACTATTTTAGTAATTGCTTTATATCGTCTAAGTTTGAGCATTGGTCATTATTAAATTTTCTGATTTATTAGTCATTTTGGGAAGTCATTATTACTTTACTAGCATGTCAGTTTTAATAGATTTTCTCTGACCAAGGCTTATTATGACCAGTCACAAAGAGACTTACAAAACTCCTGGATATTGCAGATTCTTATGGTTTAAGATACTTACTTTTTCTTTGTATTGAGCTTTAAACTGGCCGTGAAACATTAAACAAAAATGTAAATGTTCCTATCATTCCCTAAAATACAAGTGACATGTTCATTAATTGTTATGTTTACCTTTCAAATAAGGCACTAATGTGTATTGATAATAATTATATCTTTTTAAAGGTTTATTACAGCGTGGACGCCCGTCTCCTTTGGCTGGAGGTTTGCTAATGGCCTTGGCAGGAGTTTCGACTAAGTAAAGAGAATACAATTTCATGTAGGAAGCTGAAGTGAACAATTTCGCTATTTTCTTATTCAGAAGTAAACACTGATTTCAGATATGTAGTAAGATTCGTCATCGTTTTCTATGATTATTTGACGGAATTTTGGCCCGAAATCTCAGGCGGCCCCTTTTTAGTTTCTGTTGCGTAACCATGATTATTAGTTTATATAGCAATCAAGTCCACTTTTAAATTATGCTAATAAGACGTAGAATGAATGCTATCTTTTTCTCTCACAATAATACATCAACCGTTTGTCTTAATTGAATATCAATAAATAAATAAATTACAATCTTGAATTTTCATGACACAGCTGTAGTACATTTGTTTGTAGCAAAATCCCATTTGCTATTATATACTGAAATAACATTCGAAGGCAGTTGTGCTGATTTCCTATTAAATACAATATATTGCAGCTATTTATATTATCAGTTGTTTAATTCTTCTGACTGTCGGATGTTTCCAGTTTCTTCTCTTGAATTTCGTCTTGCGGCGATCGATTTAGTTTTGTTCAAACATAGGTTGTTGTTTTATATTGATTGGTTAGTTGGTTAATTGATTGGCTGGTAGTGTTGCCTTTTATGGAACAGCAACAATTTGGTGGTTATTAAAGTGCCTTGCATAACAGTACCCTCTAGTTGCCAATCTCTGTTGGTCCGATAAATGGAAACAAACCTGCTCCATTCTGGCTGCGAGTTCAGTGCTGTAACCACTGAGCAACGCTCTACATTTGTACACTTCTTTACGGCCTTAGGTAAGTAGGGCATTCAGGGCAATTTTAGATTTTCTTTTAATTATTGCAATGGAAACTATTGTCAACGGCTAAGGACATATTGTCTGACCTAAACATTACCTCAACAACAGAATCGTTTTTTTTTCTCAGATGTATCAAGTATTTCAATATTTGACATACATGGCTTAATATTTAGTTTCGCTATATAGTTGAGCCAGTATGCACATGGCTGACTGTTGTCTGTAACAAAACGATGTATCTTTCAGCCTTTCCTAGAGAAGATTTCAGCCCAATTACATGGAAAACTTTTCTCCTATTAAGGTGGAAGAATGCTGGCCAGAAGAACGATATGTGCCGTAAGCATCATTGCATTGGCTCTCAAACATTTTGAAAGAATTTGGAAATATGTGTATGTTTATCATCCCGAATTAAAGTTATTGAAATTTAAACACTGAGTTGAAATTAGAATCGCTAGACATACAATCACTCACTCAGTGCTTGTAATATCACATTTTATCAGGATAGAATCAAATCAAAGTTGACCGCATTCTTGAATTTATTTTGTGTTTCTCTCTCGGTATATACATGCTTTTATATTGTGGTTTCAATAGTATCCGTGTTAGAACCTTGGAATTTGTGTTCTCATAAAACATGCCGACACAATTTGACATAACACATAACACATATCAATTCACAGATATCAATGACCAACAACTTAGGAAAAACTTCGAGGTTAAACCAACTAGCTATTATTGCAAGAGATTGCAAACATGCAAGGTCACATGGGCAGCATAGAGACCAATCCGAATCATTTTGCAAAATTGCAAGCAAACACACTGATAAGAGCTGGGTTGTATGATTCCCACATTATTTTTAAAACTTGTGTTAAAAGGTGTTAAGTACACAACTACATATAATTGTTTCAAGGTGTAACTCACTATTTATTCGAGGAAAACATCGTGAGATGTTACCTGCTCTTTTAAAGGTTATCTATCCAAAATATGCTTATCATGATATATAAAATCTATGTTGGGGTTTGGACCGAGACAAGGAAATCCCAGTCAAGGGTTTATATTATTTGTCTCCGCACGAGTCTTGCCCGAGTGGGGAGACATATAATATAAACCCGCGACTGGGATTTCCTTGTCTCGGTCCAAGCCCCAACGTAGATTATTTTTCTCACACAATATTGTCTTTAAAGTAAAAAGAATTCTTCACTAGTGTTCACGTCCAGTGTTTACATGAGGGCTGTGGTGTGACCGTTGCGTCCGAAGTACACATTTTATATGCGTGAGCAAAGAAACAAAACAACATAAAACGTCGCATAATAATGAGATATTATCACATTTAATATGTGGATTTATATGAAATTGACAATAAATAATTAATATTTATTACAAGAAACTGTTTCATTTTCATCAGTTCCAATTTTGAAAAGTTATATTGTAAATAATAAAACGATATTGGCTACTCAGCTCTACTGTAGTGATACTTAGTACAAGCTGTAAGGAAGAGTAACATCTTTCTTTAGATTATCCATGGGTAATTAGAGATATGTGTCACTATGTATATAACTATTCTTTTCTTTGGAGAAGGTGAAACTGTGTGTGACATACTTGTGTTGTCCTTAATATTGATTATAAATTTACCCCCGTGTATAATAGCCTCTCCAAAAAAAGACTTATGCAGATAACCATGTCCTAAACATTCAAGTTCACGTATTCTTTGAACATTTATTTTTCTGTCCTGGAAATATGGCAAGTGCTACAGTGAAATTTGCTTATGGATTAAAGTTTTGACGAATAAATGATTACTTCTGGCTGGTAAATACATTATTTGTCATTAAATAGTGTAGGTATATTTTTGACTCGGCCGAGGTTTCTTTTTTTTTAAAAGAAGTTCTGAGCGCGTGGACACCTTGACTGAGACGACTAGTCTGAGATGACTAGACTGAGATAAGAAAAGTAAGGTTAGCAGAACAGCTAGATTTCTCTTTCGCATGGGTGAGAAAAACTTATATCATGCATATACAAAACACACTGAACTTCACAGATCAAACATAGTGCAATATCTATATACATGTTTAGCTGGTTGCTTGCGATTTGCACGGCAATACAGCGCGTTGATATATGCTTTCTTTTGAAGCCATTTTTGTAAAATATGTAATCTCATCAACCGTGTTATCAAGTAATTGATATATTCAATTTGTTACGAGTCTATGCTCTTAAAATAACTAACAGAAAAGAGTGAAGACAGCAAGCTTTGTAAAATTTAACAAATAATTTATTTCCATAGAATAAAAGTGGAAAATGAGAAAAGAACCTACGGTATTGCGAATTAAATACAAACTGTAATCCAAAATTAAAAAAATAGAAGTCCTGTCAATGAAAAGTTCTAAGAGGATCTCAGTTCAAACCCCGATGAAATTCAAGATGGAAACCGAAGACGTCTGTAATAGCCTACAAAGTGTAGATGTGTCAACAGTCTTTTGTTGATTCACAGAAAATATTATTCCAGTTTTAATTGCCGTATAAATTCCAGTGAATGTCTTTGTCCAAGAATTATGTCTGAGCACGTTTATATTTCCAGGGAAAATAATCACTTGAATTCAATAGTTTGAAGAAAGTAAAATTCAACACAAACCAAACACAACATAGCACAACTTTCTGTGCTAGGTGTTAAAGCACAAGTGGCATAATTCTGACTTTCACAAAATAATATAGTCATCTGTTTGACCTCAGGTCACAAATTAGCATTTTCTAAAAATAACCATTGCTTAATGGAAAATAAATGTCTGACATAATCTAATGAGCCTTGTTTATGTAAAACATAATAGTCTATAACATTCCCTTTGGAATCTCAAATCCCTGACAAAAATCAACATGTTTACCTGAATAATAATTAGGTTAATTTGCTCATACAAAATAGAGAATAATGAACCTATTTTTAGTTGTTTACTTTAAAAAAAATACAAAAGTCATTCAGGTCAAACAGAATCAAACTCACATTTGGATAAGGTCAAGTTTATTAAGCAATGTTACATTACAATAGCATGTAATGGAATAAAAAATTTTTTTAAACTAACAGACAAACAATTAAATATACTTAACAAATTAAACCTTTTTTTCGGTAATATCTTAAGAAATTGGATATGAAAATTTTAAACAATGATCAACGTTTTATTCTTAGTGCTGAAATAAAAAATATACATCAAGGCTTATTATACATCCTAATATTGACATCAATATGTCCATTCGTAATCGTTCCCATAATAGCTGTAACTGAATTAAAAGAACAACTTCTATGTAATGTATTGCGTAATAATGCAAATCCATTTGTGCTGTTTTGTTTAAGGGATGTGTTATGGATTGTTTCATAGCAAGTAGGTTTCATGCGATCATTTATTTTTTTCAATTCAGTGTTCTGCCATGTTTTATAGGAACACGTTCTTTCATCGTTGTTTCGAGCTGGTCATGTTATAAGTTCTTGGCAACAACTGAAGGACATAAGCAAGCCTTTTGGTATAGAACTATCCCTGGAGGATGCGGTATGTACTGAGTGAAATCTGAACACGAGTTAAAATAACTTTATATTCAGTAGCATTGTCAAACGTGCCAATTCGCAAAGAAATGAAATAGTTCAAACCTAACAAATACATTCATGAACTGTTTGGAATAAGTGCTCTCTGATCTTAATAATCTTAAAATCACGACTATGTGTGTGTAAAATATGTTGCCACTGTCTGTTATCTATAGTACTAATATGCCCCATATGTAACCGCTACACAATTATCATGCGTCAGTTTCAAGGCATACAGTGATCATTGTATTTTATATACAGCATATTAACGGAACCTGTATGTTCATCAGTTCAGACTCATTAAGCAGATGAATGTAACATGTAAAAATGAATAGAATAGTAAACTCTATGCAACCAATCCTAATAGTTCTTGTTACACATATATCTTACGATAAGATGTGTCTTTCATTAACCCTCCTGGATAACCTTGACAGTATTGGGTCACTGGAATGCCATGTCATTCTAGTCACTATGTTTTTTACTGTTTGTTGCCCTGTTTTCAGACCTGCATACTATATCTTGAGAGCATACGTGGCCCAAAACAATACAACGTGTTTTTTGTTTAATAACGGCGTACTTCATCACTTTTATTGCTTACCTTCTCAAGTCTAGTTCCACAGCTTCTGACGTAACGTTATCCCTTTGTAGACCTGAACAGTATTTTAAATTAGTGTCATGGCATATGTTGTGGTCTGTTGAAACTTTCCTTTTTTATACATAAATGCACTTGGCCTTCATAGTTTGCTTGTCTGAGCGATGTTTCCTTACTATAAAATATCACTCTGTCTTTACTGACTTCGACTGACAGAATCACATTATAATGCATAGAACTGCACGTTAGCAACTAATATTGACATATTTATCGAATATGTTACACGTACTTCTGATTATCATGTATACTGCATCGCTCTAAAATAATACATTTTCCCTGAACGTATGATTTGTAAACCCAAAGATAAATAAATCCTTACTGGCCAGAGACCAGCTGTCGTCACGTTTTCTTAGGTTGCTGGGGTTTACTCTGAAATTGCAGACCCTGGTAAAAGCGAACTGTTGCATTACATTAGGTATTTTACATTGATGTTTTCTCTCACCGTTTCAAAGAAACGCAACGAACCTCATTACTGGCGAGCATAAGTTGGTGATTCAGTTAAACGTTTATGACCACAATGCCAATTCGACGTTTCATTACGAATTAAACTATTATAATTTTTATAAGCTTTTGAATTAAAAGTGCTTGCGCATACCTTTTATGATTTACGCGTTCTGATCGTAAAGAAAGGTGGATGAAAGAAGCATTATAGAATTCAACAGGTTATAATTCAAACCATGAATTCCAAAACATTTCCAACAAATCGCAAATATTCTAAAGAAATCAAAACACAAACTATGTAAGTATTGTCTTTTGTTTTTCTAGAGTGATTTAAGTGGCAACTTGATCACCAAGTCCCTTGATATGTCACACTGAATCCAGTACACATTGATGTTGGAGTCTTTACTGATGCCAGACCCTGTGGACGGTGGTTTTCTCGATCCATCACCATATACTAGTATGTCACCATTGATATCTGTCTTTGGCTTTATTGTCTCAATTGTTATTATCTGCTTTTCCTGTGTCTCGATTTAACGCGTCATGCTTTCTTCCATAACAACTGTCTAAAATTCTTAAACTCCTCTTTCTTTTCTTATTTGTTCTCCTCCCATTCTTCCTTTTTTCCAATATTTTAACTTCTTTCTCTCCATTTCCATCTTTGTCTTAATATGTTTCAGCATTGTATCTCCTATTACAATTAGAAAATTATTATCTTTTTATTTTTGCAGTTAGTGGCTTGACTGAAGAAGTAAGGAAAATATCTGCCAATTGCTCTGGTTGTACAATTATGAGCGAATTTACTCTAAAATAGTACCAGTAAGTTGGAAATGGTCAAAGTTTTGCAATATTGATGAAGAAACTTAATGATGACCCAGAGTAGCAAGTATGTAAATCTTCTGCTCATTCACTCACTTGATAAGTTCTCTAAGAAAACATCAGAAGCAATGGACGGCACTAGGAGCTAGTGAGAATTTAAGATTATGGGAAATGAAGATTATATTTGGGACACTAAGGGTTTATGGAACTAGCGTATGGTACCATGTTTGGTGATAGTTTGGGGTTGTGGGTTTGAACAAGAACCAATATTTTAGAATGGTATGTGGCTTATGACTGAGAAAATTCATTTGCGAGATAATATATGTGCTCAGCAGTACAAATATACATAAAATTAATAATACAAAATAATAGATTATATATGACGCGGACAAAATAACTTTGAATGACTTGTTATTGGCACTATTGATCAATGTATAACATAATATTGCTGGATCCCACTCTGTTCCAATTCAAATTGTTTTAGTCCTATTCCTTATAAACGCATTGTTGTTGCCATGAAAAAAGAACAAGTTCCGTGTAAAAGTTGTGGTGTTGGCGTAAAAAATAAATACCAGTTATATAAAATGGTGGAAGCTCTAGTGTACATTGGATTATATGGTACAACTCCAGTACAAAATCTCCTGGTAATGCTAAAGCTAGATAAATTAGTCAAACATGCTAAGTGATTCAAATTATGTACATTTTTAATATTATTTTTGTATTGAAGATCATAATAATTATAGTATTCAGACGGATGTTCGGTTGTATTTCATGGCTCGTAAAGCAAGAGAAAAATGTATTTTACTCACCGGAATGAATCTAATTTAACCATGATCGCGTGTGATGTTAAATGAATTTCGTTATAAGACTGATCGAATCATTTGCGATGAAGAATTAAACATAGTAGCCGAGATTGAAATTCCCACACTGCCGTTCAATCTTGACGGTATAGTTCCCGTAGTGGTCATTCTTCATCAAATTTACCACGTGATATGAATATTTCAGAGATGCCTGAGATGAATTTCTTGCAGACAACACTGTCCATGTCCTTATGACGTGACAGATTGAACTGCCAGATACTCTACGCAGACCTAATCTAACTCTGCATGTTAATATACGAGGACATGGGATCATTTAGAACAGACGAATGAACGATATAAATAGTCAAAAAATCATATCGTTACTGGAGCCAAAGTAACACAATCTTCTCAAGATTAAAGTCATCACGTTAGAACGATGATTTGTTGGTTACCCGAGATACATTTGGATAAATACATGATAAGCGTCGTGGAGGTAAACATTTGATGTCTTATCTAATTTAACTCCACTAGCAGCTTCTACCAGAACTGACACATGCTTATTACTGTAGCAACTTAAAAATATATGTCCAGCCCGGGACTCTCACCCGGAACCTAGTGAACTCCAGACGGGCGCTCTACCATTCGAGCCACTCTCTTCCTACATTTTTGTGACAAGTCCCTGTGTCTCAAGGTCCAGCTTCCACTTAATTGCTCGCTCCTTCGCCGGTTGAAGGTACATATGTGAAATCGTATCGGCGACGCCAAATGTGACAGGGAACAACGCACTGCCAGTCCGGGGGTCGAACTCGGAACCAGCCTAATTATACAGGCGCCCTACCATTTCCTTCATCCAAGCCGACACGCTTTGTCCTACCCGGCACATTACGAAAACCCATATTCGGTATCCGCAGTTGTGTACGGAATTTTAATTATGAACGAAAAAAATCTTTACATCTTAGCTCCGATGCGCGAAGGAAATTTAAATTGTGTAGCTGCTTGCATCTTAGAATATTATAACAACGCTATTCGTAAACATGGATTAACGGAGTTACGACAACATTAAATTTAACAATGACAACGTGGACGACTATAGGAGATGTTGTTATGCTTGAAACTGCCAGTCTTTATCAAAACAACTAAGCACAGCTAATTTTCGCAATAATCATCAACAATACAGGTCAATCCAATTAAGTTAAAGGTATGTTAGTATGTTGACTTTCTCAGATCGGAAGATAGAAAATGAAAAGTTTCTTCCAGGACACTCATCACAGAGACGAAGGCGAAATTTCCCGATCAGTGGGGCATATAGGTTGACGTGTGAATACCGAAGCACTGCTTACACGGGCTATTGACATATCATAGGTAAGTCCACCCAATTTTTTGGACAGAGGCCACATCCTACAAGTGGCACGTAAAGAACTCAATCAATAGATCATCTACTTATGTCAGAGAATTACATCCAGAGTTACGGATTCGCCGCCGACATATTTGCATGTATGATAGGGACGGTTTGTTCTGTTGTCACGGCGCAAAATTTGAAAGGAGAAATTTACCACGGAACACTAACCATACTGTGAATCAACTTGCGAGGGGATATATGGATTGACATATCAGAGGTACAGATAACTTTTTTTAACCTTCAGAAACTTTAATCACAAAAACATGCGGAATAGCATTTTTTGCATTAAACATAAAATTACATGGTGTTTTTATTCAGAATTAAAAACACTAAGTCAGAAATTTTTTTCTTGCAAAAGTTATCTAGAAACAAATATTTTGTGATATAGAAAGTAGATACAAAAGCAGGCAAGAGAAATGTCACCGCTATCAAGGACCTAAAGTCAATTAGGAAGGATCCCTCGAGAGCCTTCTTATTCAACACACCCGTTGGTCCAGAACCTTGGATCCCTCACACTGTGTAAACCATATAATGTCTGTGCGTTGTAATATATGGCGTACGTCCAGCGGCATAGTTAAATAGCCACTACCGAGAATTCGCCCCATTTGCAACAATTAAAAGACGTGCACGACACATCTTCATCGGTTTTCTCACAACTACAAAAAAACAAAAGGTTAAAAAAATAAAGATGCTCCGGGAAATAAAAGTTGAAGGATTAAGAATGACTAACATTCGAAGCAAAAAGCACGAGCTTTTTCAGTTTATTTCAACACACGTTAAGCTTCTGTATCAAGTCATGCTGGACAAAATTTTACTGACTTGTAATAAATATTTTCTCATTTATATACTTTCATTACAGTTGATGAACACTGTAAGGTGGTAAATAACATTTTGGCGAGATCCAAACTACCATGATTGAACGATCTAGATAATTTGAAGTGTGAAGTGAATGGTTGTATGTTGTGTGATTATATAATTAATTCAGATACAGAACAATCTTGAAAGCATATGGAAATTTTATAATTGAACAGCATACTTCATGTGTTAAACAACATTTGGCCTATGTATCATATTGTTTTTGAACTGATAAAAGCAAAATGAATGTACAACTGAATGAACTTTGCTCTTTGAAATGATGTGGCAATTTTTGGACATATGACTGCATAGAAATATTAAACATTTACATTTCAGTACAAACCATAGTAAAGAATATTTGAGAGTGATTGAAACTAAATAAAAAATGTACTGCTCTAATAAGGATAGATAAAGAAGAAGTTTGGATTAATCTCTTACAAACTGATATTAATCTTGTATTTATAGCGACGGTGTAACTTCAGCCGGAATTCTTTGTCACTTTTTGAGTTCTTCAAACTATTAATTATCATTGTTTTGCAATAAACATAGTTTGGAACGACTGAGATATATTATATATGTCTGTCTCTCTCTCTTTCTCTCCTTGTCCTTTGTCTGCCTGTGTAACTATTTTGTCTTTGCACATTCTGGATCTAACGAGCTCTAATGCTATGATATACCATTCATAAGGACTACAATATTTTTTTATCTTCTTTGATATTCTTTGATATTTATATATAGCTCCATAAATGCCCTTCCCCCCTCCCATTTAATATGCTAAATTCTGACCTCGCAACAATTTTAAACTGTAGTCAGATGTAAACTTGTCTGATAATGACATGTCAGTTTTATGATATGTCTGCTACACGGTGAGACGAAAAATATGGATTACAGAAAAGCAAAGCCACATTATTTCTGCCTTTTTCTCCCCTCAGTTTTTTCCTTAATATTTCTTTTTAAGAATATATGCTGTTCTGTCTTATAATAAATTACATTAAAATTTATTTGCAGTTGAAAGACATAAGAATCAATAATTTTATGAAGAGATACTGCAGAATGTCCTCTCAAAGCTGTTTTAGCTGCAGTAGCTTCAGGGGTGGGGAATGACATGTGGTTCAAGTGGGTACTACATACATGTATGGAAATTTCTTACCCCCGTACTTGCTGTGGCGATATATTTTTCGTGGGATAATTTTGATCCACACACAATGGTGTCAAAACATTGGGTTGTGTTACAACAGCAGATCAATATTAAACGGCCCGCGTGTGGGTAACGATTGTCGAATAAGATGCTATCATTTATTCCAAAAACAAATACGTGAACAGCGATGTCGATATTAAATGTTCAATCGTATTGATGCCAGTAAATTTGAAGTTACATTCGATCATGCCAAACATAAGCTCACCCATGTGTTGCTTGTATTTTTGGGACTGATCCTGATTATCGCCCGTGGGGTACAATGTTAACAAGAACACCCATTTAAAACATTGGTTGTCTGCATTTTTTACATTGATTACAGCTCACCGCGAAATACGTGCTGGTGTGTGAATGTAACTCGACTAGCGGATAGGATTTAACAGGGAAATATGTCGCTGAAACATTGCGCGTCCGTCTACATGCCATTATGATCCTAAATTAGTGGTTTTCAAAAGTCTCAAGAATTCATTTAAAAGCTTTGTCTATTTCAACAAAAAGGATCTCAGCGCGTCTTTATGGTTCAAGATTACACGAGCATCGTTATCAATCCACGGTTTTGGGAATTTAAACGCATCATTGTCAAGGTTAAGTTGCATAATTAAATACACACGGAGAATAACTTCCATCTTAACATCAGAGGTACCTGTGTGCTGTATTATAATATGATTCATGAATGCATCTTTAAATGAAGATTTACAGCGTCTTTACCTTTATTCGATCAGAATAATTATACGATAATCGTGACAATCGCCACGATGTTTATGTAACTCAAATTGAGGTTCTTGTAATTGTCGTACGTTTCCGGCGGTCTCAGTTGCAATGGCATAAACGATACGGCGAGACGTTGTTGTTCGTCACCAACCACCTTTCTTTTCAATCCGCTTGGCACGTGTAGGAATCTTGATATAATACTGCGCTGACATTTCATGAAGTTGTTTTACAGTCAAAACTGGCTCCTCTGGAGAAATTCTTAACATTACAAATTTGTCAGCTTTGTTCATACAGCCTGGTGTTCATATCCCATGCTCTCGCACAAGTTGCCTTAGTTGAATCACACTTGGCATGCTTGCATATAAGGAACTCATTGTTTAATTGAGAAACGTTTGTGTTATTGGTTTTACTTTCGCAGGATCAGAAACTGTGATTGTTTCAGCTCTGTCTATTTTTTTCTCTGACTTCTATGTATGTTTTCTCAACGGCATAGTCGGGTGTTCCTGCAATCACATGTTCTATGAGTCTTTTACCTCCGCACGCTATACAACATTTAAGATATGGTCGACTACAAAGTCAAACACACAGCGCTAGCAAATGTGATTTACAGTATTCATAATTATATGTTATGCCTAAGAGGTCACGTTTTCCACGGCATACATCATTGCAGTGATTGTGTCTTAATGTCATTTATGGTATTAGGCACTACTGGACGAGGGTCTTGTTAATGTACAGAGGTGCTCTCAACAATAACTAATAAGCAAATCAGTAAAATCATAAAGTCGATGTTAGTGCAGATGAGCTCATATGATTCATCACTAAGCAGTGCTCCAATCCTCATGCCGACATTTGCAGCGCCAGATTCTATAATTCTAAACATTTTGCATTGTTTGCATATCTCAGTTATAGTTTTTGCTTCTCTGTACCTACAAGGAGGTTCATAAAATATCACCTATTGGGACAAAATTATATTAATAGTGAAAAGATCTAATTGTGGTCTTTGCTGTCTTCACTGTTGACATAACTGTTTTCACTGACAACTCGGTTAACTTCAACGGTTTGAAGTTTTCTTCTATTATATCAAAAAAGGATTTCTTTCTTTTTGCTGTAGTTCGCGAGAGGCTTATATTGTTACAGTTCCAAGAAAATTCTAAGGTCTATCAATTTATCAAAGTTGCTCCAGATAAGTATGTTAAAAATCATACATCATTGAAGCAGCTCTTATGATTTAATCCTTTCAGTATCGCTATAAACACCACTGGTTTGGTCATATGATGCGTGCATTAAATATGCTCAAAATCCTTTTGAAATACAATACACATCAATCTGTAAAATTTTCGCCATAATGTATACTGCAGTAATTGTTTAATATAAAAATGTAAAAGGAAACATCTCCGCTCGGGCTGTACTATTGGATCTGTATCTTTGAGATTATTGGCGCCGTGTTGAGTGTAAGCTGTTATACATGAATGCAACCCGACTTGTGTCCCGAGTTTGGCAATTGACGGACTAGAAGGATCAGAGTTTATTTGAACCAAAATACTTCTCATATAATTATTTGTGACTCATACTTGTAGCTGACATTGACCTTACATCGTCGGACTGACTTTCATTTTAATGTTCAACCAGCTAGAGCCCCGACGTTTTCTCAGTTATTCAGAAAACACGTCCGCTCGTGTGAGTGGAACCTGTAATATTCCGATTAGCAGTAAAACACCGAGACTAACAAGGCCGTCGAGAACACTTAGCTAGTAAAAAACACATACATAATGTTAAGAAGCTGCTGAAAAACACGAGCGCAACATCTTTTTCACAAGCTAATGTAAAAGCTACAACATTTTGAATTGCCATTCCATGGCTTATTATATAATAGTTAATCAAACAAGTTTGGAATTAGAATTTTAGGTCTCTCAGATATAGCCAGCAATTTAACCAGGAAATAATTTGAGTAGCATTCACAACGGCGAATATTATTTAGGATGGCTAAGGTATAAGGATAAGACATGTACAATTTCTCTTTGCGATAATAATCTTCAGGAGAGAATTGTATATTTCTTGATTAAGTCTATTTTACCGTTAAGACTTGTAACGCACGCGAAAAAGAGAACTTAATACAACCTTATACAAGAGTCCGTCCCCGTTATACAAGTATATAATACAGAGGCCTAACATTAATTCTGTGTGCAAGTATTTATTAATCAGTGAATACAGCTGCACTAGAAACTTTACTTATGTTAAAACATTGTATCTGAAATACATTTCTAATATTACTGGCTACAAACATATCCAAACATTTCCGCCACACGGATGTTGATATAAATTATGTATGTGCACTCGGTCCACCCGCGTATGTGCTTGTCACGTGGACGTGCAGTCTAAACGACGTATACTGAGTATTATGATATTAGCGGTTTTCTTGATTACTCACTAGGATGAAGTCTTCTATCCCACATGACTTTCTTCTTGCAGGGTCGCCTGTGGACATGTTCAGCGGTGGGCATGAGCGCAAGATACAAAGACCAAAAAAGTCATGGGGGGTGGAAGGCTTTAACCTAGGTCACTAAAAATGAAAATTGTGTATTAACATACTACGTTTTCAAATAAGATTTGTTAAATCCTCATTTGTTCCATCTATCCAATAAGTCAATGTAATCTTTGGGATTATACGCGATAAGATATGAGAGAACTTGAATATCCTCCGATCATTAAGGTTTTCGAAAATTATACAGTATAGACAAAATAAACACTGTTGACAACTAAAGCATTACTAACTATCGTATTATTAAATCATCTAAACTTTTACATCATTGAGAGGCCTGTGCACCAGGCTAGTCTGGCTTCGTGTGTGGAACATCTTGGGAGGCCAGGGTACCAGGCCTGACACGATAGTATATGTACAAATAACGAATATTATTGAATTGGAAAAGACACGAGCATGATCGCGTGAGCAGTCGAGAATGATCGGCGATGTGTATATTTACAGATGATGCAACAGTAAAACACCAACGATGTCATGTGGGAGAGAGGCGCATAGGAAAAGATGTGACCAAGGTGAAAAATATAGAGTTGATCACATAAAATTCGGAAAGACGTCTGAGATCACATAGTAAACCAGTTATATAGTATTCTCACGTGTTATACTAATAATGTTATAGGGTGGACTCAATGGGTATTGACGATGAGAAAACGGACACTAATGAGCCCACGATTCCTCTACCTATATCGTTTTTGTCGCCCCATCTTACACGATATATATTTTCCAACTAATAATACGTTTGTTAAATGACTGGCTAGAGTCACCGAACCGGAACCTGTGTAAACAAGAGCCTCGGGTACTTGTACCAAGCGTGATTGTGAAAGTAGGCAGATGTTAAACGACAGTAAATAGTACAATCGAAGCAGAATCTGCAGTAGAGAACATTCAAGATTTAAAATGAAGTAGACGCTTTTTCGAAACAAAGGTATGAAATTTATAGTTTATTTATGTATTTGGTTTGTTGGGTAGGGAGAGTACGTGAAAGCTTGTAAAGATTTGATTGGTCTTCCCGGAATTGTATTGATTGTCCGCCATGATGTTTTATGAGTTAAGAAGAAATGTTTGAAAATGTTATGCTGGTTTTATCTCACCTGCTGGATGGACTATATATTATGTAAATAGAAGGTTTAAACCTTTTCTCCCTATTTCACAACAACTTTCATATTGAAGCAACCTGATCGTATTTAAATTATTGATGGAATTTGATAGCTCAATTACATGTTATTGCAATTTCATTTCAGTGAGAATAATTGCATACAAACCAGCTTGTTTTATTTTTCTTGGCAGCAAAAGTCATTCCTTTACAATTATCTGTGAACAATTTTTAAACCTAACTGTAGGCAACCGTCTACCGGACTACCGCTAATTTCGAGACCTGCAATTTGCCTCGGTATATACTTGTTTATAGGCATGTAGTTGTAAATGCACAAACTGTGGTACTTTTGATGGCTCTGTAATTCTGTTGGTGCATTTTGGATACTTGTGGTCTGTCTGCAGCATACAATATTTTCCAGTTACAAAATTGCATAAAACTCTCAATGTTGTGTACATATAAAAACTATCGCACGTGAAATCAAAATGTCATCAACGTCTGCCAAAATTGAAAAGGAAAATATTATAAAGTACCAAGATGAGCCTTGTTAAAAAAAATCTCTGATGATTGTCCGTGTTTAACAGTGACCAGGTAAACACGCTCAATAGTTTCCAACAGAACACATTTTTTCATGTTAGCACTGCTCATTTGAAAACGACTCAGTGTTCTGAGATATATCAATTCTCTGAGTATATATTTCATGTATGACTAATATTCATATTTGATCTATCCAGATTTCCAGTAATGGCTATCGAATCGTAACTGGTAAAAGATTACCTTTTTTAGAACGAAAGATAAAAATATAAAATCTATGAATCTGACCCGCTAATGCATATTTTGACATAAATATGCTGCATGACAGGAACATCCGTATAGTTTTAAATGTTGAAACTTAATGTAAAAAAATGGTAAAACATACTCGATAAAACTTTCAGTGAAATAAAATATCTCCGACGCAATTTGGGCACAACTATGCAATTGTACGATATCTCACTTACCCCGCCGCATGTATAACGGCTTAAAATGACAGTTATGCATATTGACACTGTCAATCAACACTCAGTACTTCTTTAATGGACATATCTGTGACTATCACTACCAAAAAAAACTCGGCGATTTCTCAACTGGAAATAACTGATTTAATGCAATGCCAGCGTATTATTCCTATAACCTCCGCCATGTTCAATTTCTCCGTTAGGTATTAGCAATTGAACAATGCGTGATTGGGCACAAGCCTGCTACACTTAGCAGAGCATCATGAGAGGCCCGTGTACCAGGCTAGTCTGGCCTCGTGAAAGGAGCATCATGGGAAGCCAGAGTACCAGGCCAGACATGACATTATATCTACAAATAACGAATATTATTGGAAAAGACACGAAGATGATCGCTTGAGCAGTCGAAAATGATCGGCGATATGTATATTGACAGATGATGCAACAGTAAAACACCAAAGATGCCATGTGGTAAAGAGGGGCATAGGGAAAGATGTGACCTAGGTGAAAATTATAGAGTTGATCATATAATATTCGGAATGACGTCTGAGATCATATAATAAGCCAGTTATATAACATTCTCACGTTGATACTATTGATGTTGCAGGGTGGACTCAGTGGGTATTGACAATAAAAAAACGGGCACTAAAGCGCCCACGATTCCTCTACCTATACCCTTGTGTTCGCCCCACCTTACACGACATATATTTTCCGACTAATAATACGTTTGTTAAAAGGCTGGCTAGAGTCGACAAACCGAAACCTGTGTTAGCAAGTGCTTCGGGTACCTGCACCAGCGCGATTGTGAAAGTAGGCAGATATTAAACCACAGTAAATAGTACAATCGAAGCAGAATCTGCAGTAGAGAACATTCAAGATTTAAAATGAAGTAGACGCTGTTTCGAAACAAAGATATGAAATTACTAGTTCCTTTATGTATTTGGTTTATTGGGTGGGGAGAGTACGTGACAATTTGTAAAGATTTGATTGGTCTTCCCGGAATTGTATTGATTGTCCGCCATGATGTTGTGTGAGTTAAAAAGAAATAATTGATGATTTTATACTGGTTTTATCTCACCTACTGGATGGACTATATACTATTTAAATAGAAGGTATAAACCTTCTCTTCTTGTTTAAGAACAACTTTAATATTTAAGCAACCTGATCGTATTTAAATTATTAATGGAATTTGATAGCTCAATTACATGTCATTGCATTTTCATTTCAGTGAGAATAATTGCATACTTCTTTCTCTTTTAACAAACCAGCATGTTTTTTTTTTTTTTTTTTTTTTTTTTTTTTTTTTTTGGCAGCAAAAGTCATTGCTTTACCAGTATCTATGAACACTTTGGAAGCATCACTGTAGGCAAAATGCAAGTGGAAATAATCTAACATCAAATCATTTGACATGAAGACAGTTTACTTTGATGATCCGTGGAAATTTTATTGTTCAAATGCAAACATATATATTTTCAACAAGTTTCCTATTTGATCTTAAAGCAAGTAAAGCGTTCTTTCCTAAGGAAATCATCTAGTTGTCCAATTATACAATTTCTTCATAAAATTCCGATGAAAACAAATACTCAAAAGTAAACGAAAATTTGCTATTTGCTATTAAATTTCTTTCCAAATTGTGAATTTCATTTTTGCAATAACTGTTTAAAATTGTCTGATTTATTCATCACCAAAAATGTTCATTAGAATGAATTAATAATTTATTCTAATAGTCAAGTGTGTGCTGTCTTAAATTATTTACTCAGATATATCTCGATAATTACTGGAGTACAACCAAACGTTTTCAGTTGTCTTCTTCGTCATAACAAATATTTTGTTTTAATTTTCTTTTATTTATTTGTGGTGACACATCCAGATCCGCAGCTGTGAAAACTAGCTGACGTATGAGGTGGCCCACACACATATGCACATTTTAATGGTCCGAAAAGAGAATCACGTTTATTTATGAAATTGGTTTCTTTGGTTCTGTATTTTTGCTGTGTGTATATTTAAAAAAGTAAAACGGAATTGGAACAAAAAATAGTTTGGTATATGGCTCATCTTGATTTCAAAATTACTTGAAATAATTCTTTGAAAAAATCTCAGTGTTGTTTCTGTTTATATTCTCTTTAATGTTCATAATAGTTTTGTTCTTGTTATAGTTGTCTAATTTTTATACCTTTTTAATGAACAGTCATATTAAAAGTGACTTTTACTCCACTAAAGACCTTTTGTAACTAATTTGTCCTAAATAAAAATAGCTCCGATCTGATATCCTCTATGGCCCCCATAGTGGCCATCTTGAAGGACTTGGCATTGCCATTCCTACCAAAAGGATGCTCTTGTTTAAATGAGTTGGCACTCAATTAGATAGGACGCCTTGTTTGTCCTAAATAAAAATGATGACTATCAGACATTCGGTATGGTCACCATGGAAGAATTAGTGAAAATCTTGTTATCGCTTCTTATCCTGAATGCAGTCATATTAACATGGTATTTTCACTACGAGACGTCTGGTCATATATATCAGGCCCTAAATTAAAATGGTGGCCATCCAAGATCCAGTATGGCCGTTATCATATCCTACTAGTGCATTCATACAGAGCTGTTAAACATGGAGTTCTTGTCCATCTTCAAAGCATTTCTTGTTGACTTTATCCCATTTCTGATTTGTTGTAGGTACGGTTGAACAGCAAATATCTCATTTGCTCTGTCCTTACTGTTTTGTCCCCCTGTTTGAAAATTTAGGGGGCACACACAATTTGAAACTGAAAAATAATTGTTCTCACTTTATTTGATTGGAGAGCAATGATTGTCAAGAATGACGAAGCTGGTTCATTATGGTTAAGTGGAATTCCTTTGATGAAACTGGTATGTCTAATCACATTTAGTTGCATGTGATATATATATATATATATATATATATATATATATATATATATATATATATATATATATATATATATATATATATAGATGAAACTTGACAGTTCAACCTTTGATGTGGGCGTACATGTTATACGTGCTGCTCATGACACTCATATGAGCATTTTAACCCACCAAAAACAGTCCCTTCTGAAACCCTCCCCCAATCCAACAAGAAATCAAACCAGAGATACACAACGTCGTACAACATAATGGCTATATAGGCGTGCAAATGCTCATTTAGAATAGTTCATCAGGCTACTCAACCAAAATTACATTTAAATTAACCAAATAATGATGATTATTCTTGGGAAATAAGTTCATTTGTTTAAATTGCACAGGATATGATGAAAAACAGGCAATTATATATTACTGAAATGTTGAAAATGTGGAATGTATATAATTTTTTCAGATGCGCTGAAAGAAGTATTTTTTTTTCTCCATCAATCATTTATTCATTCTGATACTCAACAATGATATAATGTCCTTTGATTATGCAAGTATAGGGTAGTTAGATTGATAATTATTTTTGGTATGGGAGTATTGTGCAAGCACAAGCAATACAGAGAGGAACAAAATAATATTGAATGGCAGCAGTATCGCAGCCGTTGCTTGTATATTTTCGTGCCCTTGTCATTGTGATGCGAATACATCCTCCTACATAGTGGAGAACTCTCATTAAGACGCAATCCACTCGTGCACTTAGTGTGCCAAAGAGCATAGCACGAGCAGATCCGTTATCTTAACCAGAGACAAATTGTTTGCTACGAATGTTTGACCACATTGCCGTCTCACTTCTACAATATTATATCTCAGTACTAGATTTATCCGTTTATTATATGTGTGTAACTTCTGTCCTCTTTAAGAATTTAGTTGCTTGAGGGTCCTTTTACCACGCTGTATCCCACCCCCTTACGGGTTAGGGTACAATCATATCCTTTTCAATATACATTTGGTTACGGGTAAATCGTTTGTGTTAAATAATGACGCAGCTGAGGCTCTACAGTAAAATGCTAGGAACTGGAATTCCTTTTTCTGAAATAACTGACCAAGCATCAACTTGGTGTTTTATCACCTTTATATTTTAATAACTGTTCGCGTGACTCGCGTCGTATTGTTATTGTGTATGTGTCTGCATTGCTCCTCAATAAAGGTTTAACAACTGGAGCTTCTTATACTAATAAGTGTATGTGTATGTGTTTGCGTGTGTGTGTGTGCTGGATTTTTAATATACCATTAACAATTTTCGTATCGCTACGATGTCTGCAGTGTGACAGTTTATATTGATGTCTAGCACTGGGGCATCATCCCGCTGATATGTAGCATTATGCCCCACCCAGTCACATTATCCTGATACCAGGCCGACCAGTCCTAACACTAGCCTCTCAATGCTGAGCGCCAAGCGAGGCGGCTGTTTGTACCATTTGTTAAAGCCTTTGGTATGAATCGGCCAGGGATCTAATTGGCGACCTCCCTTATTCGCATGTTGATCGAAATAGCTCTAACAATCGTGCAATATTTTAAGCTGTTAAAGTCTCACATGTTGAACATTTAAATGATGTACAACTGGATTGTAATGACTTTGGTTCAACCAGTCTTCACAAGATAGAAATATTAAAGAGTGCGGACATTAAAATGTCACATCTACAGCTACAGGAAAATAATGAATTAAAGCAGCTAATATGTGAATATGAGCACTTGTTCCCAGATGTTCCAACTCGAACAAACAAAATCTGCCATGATGCTGAAATTGTGCCTGTAAAACAGTACCCTTCCAGGACGCATCATTTAAAACTGGAATATTTGAAAAAAAGTGGTTGAGTATCTATTGGAGAATGACTTTATTGAACCAAGCAAAAGTAACCGGAGTTCGCCGTGTATTCTTGTGCCGAAACCACCTTTTTGCATCTTTTCCAAATTCTCAGATTATTACTGTTAATAGCTATTTTTTCATGTGGTCATACTTCCTGCTTGTTCTGCTTTTTGTGCCCTGATATCAATATTTGTCTCGCAGCCGAACGGTTGCTGATCGAAAGAGTATACAATATTCAGATAACTGTATATAGGACTCAGCAAAAAGTTGCAACTTCAGCCTTGACATCACCACAAGTCTCTAACTTAGTTGTCCACTTTTACCTGTTATAAGAGTAGTAAATTGTTCAAAATATGCCTGATTGCAAAGCCATACTTCATCTTATAACAGGTGAAAGATCCATAATCCAGCCGAGAAATTAAGTAGGAGGCTTTCTGGTTATTTTCTCTTGCATCAATAGAGATAATTCCATAATTAAGGACTTCTTTGGTTGCAGATATAACATTGGGATGTAACAGTTACCGTGCTATCGGCTAGTCTGGGCGGATCAGTTATTATATTTTCCTTGTCACCACCTCTCAGAGATTTTGATTTCAGTGCCGATCAAGTCACCCATAATTATAATATTGTCAAAGATACTGAAGCCCCGTTCAATGATGATATTCAATAAATCCCAGAAGAGTGACGGTAAAGATGGAGGACGATAGATTAGAAGTAACATATATTTCATACTTTTACACATATTTTTATCCATGTCACTTAAAGTTACGTATCAGCAGATTGGTAAATGTTTCAAAATCATATTTTCTGAAATATGGACCATTACGCCTGTTGCAAGATTTGTTGGATGACACCTAATTGGTTTATGATAACCGTCAAACTTAAGATCATCGTCGGTAATGTAACAAACAGATAAGATTTCGTAAATGCAACAATATCAAAAGCATCAAAAATATGTAGTGACGAAATTCTATCATAGCGAACAGATCTAATATCAAAACATGCATCATAGATAACGTAATATCCGTTGATGACGTAAGCGAAAATCTTTCATCTATTCGATCTGAACATCGCGACCTGACGGAAATGAGTGAGTGATATTTCGATCGGCTGCTGTAATGGAAAAAATGTCGTGTTACGAACATTCACGACGAATCAACTGGACATTGACGAAAAAGGCAGAGGGATCTTCTAATGACTTATGAAGCTGAGAATGATGGGTAGAAAATAAGTATTTATTTCCTTTTAGAGTGCATATTGAATTAAAAATTAATGGTTTAATTCACCAGTATTAAATTGAAAAAGCTGGTATATTTCTAGTTCATGCGATTAAACAAAATCCAAGACCCCTCCCCACCCCCGGAAAAACAACAAAGAAAGTTTCTGGGAGTTTCAGTCTCAGTTTCGGCACTGGGGACAGTTTCATATAACTAATCTGTAACTTGTGCGCGGGTTTCAACTTCGTGACAGCGAGGTTCCAGAACAAAATATTTGAGAGATTTTAAAATAAACATTAAAGCTAGAAATGGAAATAGCCTTGGCTATATGGGCCAAAGATCGTCCCATTCAGGGAAGCAAATGCTGTCTGACATTCACTCTGTACGGAGAGGAGTCAATGCATATCGCAGGGTGGGCATGTAATGGGTATGTATTGCACAGGGGCTCGTATCGTTGCTTAAAATTGAACTTTCATACGAGTACTATATAATAACTTTATATAGAACATGTATGAAAGATAAATTGTAAGCAACGATACGAGCCCCACTGTGGTTTATTGCATAGGGTCTCGTATCGTTGCTTACAATTTACCTGTCATTCATGTACAATATAATAACTACAAGGGAGGACACTTTTCTCCTTTCTCGAGACGTATTTAAGAATAAACGATGATATTTAAAGTTACATTTCGCATAACGTGATAAATTTGGTACCGATGTTTAGGTCAGACATTCGACTTCGTATGCGTATTAAAAGTTTGGTTTATTATCGTACCTTTCAGGAATGCCATACCATTTTCCCACGCTACTGCTTGACATGGCCATGATCGCGCCTGCTTAATATGCAAGTGGAACCCCGCTGAATGGTTAATTTATTATGCCATTCGAAATATAGCAAATGAGCGAATTATTTACTTGATATTGATTTGCTGCAACTGCATAATACAATACATCTTCTCCCGGTACACAGCTTGCAACATATTCATTGCTGACCAGTTTTACGCTACAAGCAATTAGTTTTCTTTACTGCAGTAACGAACTGCAGGAAACATTTCACGTGCAAAATCGATACTCCGCCAATATTTTCTTGACTCTGAATATAATTGAAGTTGGTCCATTTGATCTTTAGTGACTTTAAACTCATCTGTATTGGTTGGTGTACAGAAGAAACGTGTATAAAAATGGTTCGTTTTCTCAATCTTTACGTCAGATGTGACGTTGCGCTGAATTTGAACTGGTATATTAGCTGATTATTCATTTTTATTCTTGACATTATTTTAAGTTTTTACCATTTGGTCGCACACATTCAACCCCCATCAACCGATCTATCTATCTGTCTGTCTGTCTGTCTCTTTCTCTCTCTCTCTCTCTCTCTCTCTCTCTCTCTCTCTCTCTCTCTATATATATATATATATATATATATATATATATATATATATATATATATATATACACACACACACACATTCGGGTTCAAAGGACAAACATCCACCAAGTAAGGATCCCACAATAGTAGTAAATGGGGGCACCCTAGCGTCAAGGGGAATTAGCATTACAGGACCCCTTGGGCAACTCTAGCGTCAAGGGAAAATTAACATGGAGAAAAATCGTGGGTCAGATTAGCGTCAAGGGAAATTAACATGGAGAAAAATCGTGGGTCACTCTAGCGACAAGGGGAATTTAACATGGAACTATAGTGTGGGTCTGTCTAGCGACAAGGGGAAATTAACATGGGAATAGAGTTTGGGTTTGTCTAGGGACAAGGGGAATTGAATATGGGATTTTTTTTTTTTAAATTTAAATTTAAATTTAAATTTAAAAAAAGGGGTAGGCAATGGAAAGGCTATCTCTTTTCGAGAAATATGGCTGGCCCTGAAAAGGGCCTTTGGGTTTATGTTAATATTAATATTAACATAGATGGCATCTGTCACATCTTCTTCTTCTTCTTCTTAAACTCCTTCTAACTGCCGGTCCATACACAAGTACCCTCTTGAGACATCCTTGTCTTTCTATGTAAACTCTCCTCATCCATTGACTAGTATCCGTCCTATCAACAACAGTCCACTTGGACCTGACATACATGAGCATGTCCGTCCTAAACATCATGGAAGACACAAGGGTGGATGACTCAACTGTGGTCCACATCTTGAAGCGACGAGAATAGGTGAATCAATGCAGTGAACTGCGCTTATTTATAGGTACAGGAAGGATTGAAACGGATTGAATTCATTCACCAATCCAAACACGCGTTACAAAATTCAGTCAGCTCGCATCCAATCCGAAGAGAGCAGTCTGTGACGTCACGTGGTCTATATAGATTCGTTAGCGCTTGTGTGCAGTCAATCTATGCGACAGTGATTCAACATGATGGAAACTCAGAAAACGATTCATTGGGGTGCACCAGCAGGGGAGAATGCCCAAGGGAACCCGGACTTACTTTCAGAAGAGGTGAATTGGGACTTTGTGGATTTTCTTACCTCGCAAGAATTTGTTCCGGAACCTTCGTTACCTTCTTCATTACCGCAAGTGGAGAATTTTAGACAGAGACAGAAAGAAGAATTGGAGAAATTTATGCAACGACAAAAGGAAGTGGAACAAGCTTTTCTCCTACAGCAACAGCAACAGCAACAAGAAGAGGTAAGAAAAAAACAACAGCAACAACAGCAAGAAGAAGTAGCAGCAAAGAAACAAGAGGGTGAAAATCAAACGGCTACGGTACTGTTGGACATTTTAGCGGGGTTAAGAAGTCTGAAACAAATGTATCAGACTTCTTTATCACGACCGAAGAGAATACGACCTTCCCGAGCTAAACACGCCAACCCTGTGACTAAGCCTATCGTACCACCCTTAGTGATTTCAACCCAATCATCAGAAGTAGGCCTTGGCCGTGGCAAAGGCTTAAGGCAGTTAAAGTTGATTGGTTAAACTCACCCCTACACCAAAATAAAAAGGCCCTTTTCAGGGCCACCCACATTTCTCGAAAAGAAATACAATTTCAATTTGCCAATAACTCAAAAATGAACCCCACCCATTTTACCCTTATAGTACGTGTCTGTGTATGAGTGCGTGAGTGTAGCTTCTTATTTTAAAATCAAAACTCAAAGACACTTATCTTATATCATTCATGTATTCTTTTATCCATTTTTTACAATCCAATTCACAGCACAACACTTTAATTAAAAGTTCATTGACTTCTTCTTTCTCCTTGTTTAGTCTCTCTGTTTTTTTAATTTCTTCACCGTTTTTTCCTCATTTTCTTCCCTTCTTCTTTTCTTCTCCTGTTTCTTTGCTTCTTTTAAATAGAATTGTCTTCTTTCTTCCTCTGAAGAATCCCTCTCTTCTTTCGAAGAATCCCTCTCTTCTTCCGAAGAATCCCTCTCTTCTTCTGAAGAATCCTTCTTTTCTTCTGACTCCTCTTGTTTCTTTTTTGGGCAATCTGGAGACCAATGTCCTTTTTCTTTACAATAATAACAGGTATCTTGACTTTTGTCTTTTTTAGCCCCTGTTTTTTTTCTTTTTTGACGGTCTGGACACTCTGAAGACCAATGCCCTTTCTTCTGACAGATATAGCAAGTATCCTGACTCTTATCTCGAAAGGAAGGAGAGTAGTCTGTCGGCTGGTCTGAAGAGAATTTTCTAATGACCCCTCGCAAAGCTCTGACGAAACGTTCGATTTGGCTAGTCTCTTCCATTGTTCTCCTCGGTTTGAGAGTGAAATGAATAGTGAAAGGACAAGACACACCCTTTTTATATACGCTGGCTTGCCATGACTATAAATTAGTCTGTGGTGTTTGAACTTGAGTCATTTGACGTTTTGCACTCAAGATGAAACGATCCTATTCATTCGAGAAGAAAGAAGAAGAAGAAAGTAAGAGGCAGAAACGTGATCTATCGCCTCGTACCAGGGCTGAAATCTTGGCACAAATTCATGCCAGTGATTTTGAAGAGGACATGAGTGAACCAGAATCCGAACCCTCTAAACCAAGTTCACCACCCTTAGTCAACCCTGAAAAGTAATATTCCATTCGAGAGACGGAAAAGCGCTCCTCTAGAAAATTTAGAACCACGGCTTACACCTACACGGTGAAGTTTAAAGATTTCAAGGCCGACGTACCCTTGGAGAAAGCAGAAGGGTTTATCACCGAGATGTGGGATTCTTTGCTCACCGCACTCAAGCGACAATGTCAACCCAAAGAAGACGATCGCTTGACACTATCCATAGATCACGACGGTTTGAAATCCCCTGTTTGGATCGAGTTTAGCAGACCCGCAGAACTAACCCCTTCCAAAATCATGGGCAAGATTCAACACGTACAACAATCTAATGACCAGTTTGACATCACCGATGGTAAAGCCACACTGAAAATGGCCCACGTCTCTCTTCCTCAAGGGAGAAGACGCAAAAAGATGTTATTGGTGGACAACCTTCGCAACACCAAAACAAGTCTCGTCCGAATTCACAACCCTCAAGACCAGATGTGTTTAGCCCGTGCCATCGTGGTGGGACGAACCTATGCCAACAAGAACGACACGGTAGAATGGAAAAGAACCTGGAAAACTATTCAACAATCCGATCGAGCCACGAGCCAAACAACGAAATAAAGCAGAACTCCTGTTACAACAAGCCGGACTGTCCAAAGACACACCCTGTGGCATTCCTGAGATGCAAAAATTGCAAGATGCCCTAGCTCCACGCTACACCTTGAAAGTGCACCCTCAAGAAATGCGTGGAACTCTGTTGTTTCGAGGCCAAGATTTTAAGGACGGTAAATACATTCATGTCTATTATCACGATGAACATTTCGATACCATTACCAGTATCACTGGATTCCTGGGATACAGTTATTATTGTGAGAAATGTGATTATGGTTATAACAATCGAGAGCAATACAAGTCTTGTGGATGGAAATGCCCAGGATGTTTGGCCTCTCCACCCTGTCTGAGCGAAGAACCAGTGCCTTGTTCAACTTGTCTGCGCACGTTTGTCAGCCCTACCTGTTACCAGCAACATTTGAAAACACAAGGTTCACAGAAGAAATGTGCTTGTCAACTCCTGAGATTGTGCCCTACGTGTGGACAAGGCATACGTACCAATAGTGCCAAGGCACACGTATGTCGAGGAAAGAAAAAATGTCACATTTGTCACCACATCGTGGACTTGGAACACGAATAGTACGTGCAAAAATACCAACCCCCACCAGAAGAAGAGGACGGTCACAAGAAGAAAGGCAATTTCATCTTTTTCGATTTCGAATGCATGCAAGAGACTGGCATTCACATTCCTAATTTCTGCGTGGCTCATCGAGCGTGCGAGAAGTGCATTCAAGAACCTATCTTCAGTCATTGCCCTCACTGCAGCAAGATTCCTGGAGGACGTGAAAAAATCTTTCGAGGACCAAACACGTTAGCCGATTTTGCCCAATGGGTCTTAGACCCCATCGACAAGACATGGAGCAAAGAGGACATCGAACGTTACAGAGATTGTCATCGTCATGCCACGGTGATGGCTCACAATTTCTCCGGATACGATGGACAGTTTCTTCTCAGATACTATACGGAACAAGGCACCGAATGTCCTAAAGTCACTTTGAACGGAGCCAAAATCATTTTCATGCAAGTGGGACAAGTACAGTTTAAAGATTCGATGAGTTACTTGGCCATGCCTTTGAGTCGAATGCCTAAAACGTTTGGAATGACAGAAATGGCTAAAGGGTACTTTCCACACTTTTTCAATGCGGAAGCCAATCAACATGCCGTTCTACCCCATTTACCTGAGGCTCACTATTACGACCCCGACAACATGCGTACCGAACAACGAGAAGCTTTCTACGCTTGGTACCAGGCTCATGCCTCTGACCCCTTTGACTTTCAGGAAGAAATGTTAAAGTATTGTCGTTCCGACGTGGACATTTTACGACGTTGCTGTGGAAAATTTCGAGAACTGTTCATGGAACACGGAGGGGTCGATCCTTTGAAAGAAGCTTGCACCATTGCCAAAGCGTGTTCCTTAGTGTACCGGCAACGATTCATGCCTGAAAACACCGTGGCTGTCATCAGTCCTCAAACGACACACTATGTCAAGCGTCAATACTCGGTCAAAGCCCTACGTTGGTTACATTACTTGTGCGACAAGGAAGACAAATGGATTCAGCATGCCCGGAACGGAGGAGGCGAAAAGACCATCGGAACGTATTCGGTAGATGGCTGGGACTTAGAAAACCCCAAGATCGTGTACGAGTTTAACGGTTGCTTATTTTACGGATGTCCCATCTGTTACCCTGACCGTGACACTAAAAATCAGTTTTTGCAACGAACCATGGAAGACTTGTACCAGGACACTTGTCAGCGACGCCTAAAGTTAGAACAGCAAGGATACCAAGTGGTGGAAATGTGGGAACACGAGTACGATCACCGTTTGAAAACCGATCCCGAGTTTAAACGCCTCGTGGAAAGTTACCAGTTCATGGACCCGCTGAACCCGAGGGATAGTTTGTACGGAGGAAGGACCAATGCCACCTGTTTGCTGTACCAAGCCGACGAAGAGAAAGGAGAAGAAATCAAATACTTGGACGTGTGTTCGCTGTATCCCTACGTGTGCAAATATTGTCGCTTTCCTGTAGGGCACCCGCAATTGTTCACGGAACACATCGACCTGAAAAACATTCGACAATACGAAGGCTTGATCAAGTGTAAAGTTTTGCCTCCCACGAACCTATACCATCCCGTCTTACCTCACCATTGTCAAGGCAAACTGATGTTTCCCTTGTGCCGTACTTGTGCCGAAACGTGCAACCAGGACCAACCTTGCCATCACAGCCAGGAAGAACGTGCCTTGACGGGAACCTGGGTCAGCGTGGAATTGTTCAAAGCTCTGGACATGGGATACCAACTGTTAGAAGTGTACGAAATTTGCCACTTTCCCAAGACACAACAGTATCACAAGGGTGACCCTACTCAGAAAGGCATTTTCGCCTACTACGTGGATGCCTTTTTGAAACTGAAACAAGAAGCCAGCGGCTATCCTTCCTGGTGTCACACCCCCGAAGACCAAATACAATTCAAAGAGAAATACTACGCACAAGAAGGCATCTCTTTAGACCACATCGAAAAAAACGAAGGCAGGCGATCGTTTGCCAAAGTGATGTTAAATTGCTTGTGGGGTAAAATGGCACAACGACCGTGTTTACCCAAGACGGAATATTTGACAGAACCTTCCCGCTACTTCCAGATGATTCACGACAAAACCAAATACATGAAACACGTGGACGTCGTTCGTGAGGATTTGATCTTGGTCAATTACGAAGAAGATCTGGACTTTGTACAAGACGACCCTTTTGGAAATGTCATCATTGCGGCTTACGTGACAGCTCATGCTCGCTTAAAATTGTACGAAGCTTTAGAACTGTTAGAAGAACGCGTCCTGTACTTTGACACGGACAGTTGCATTTACATCCATCACCCGATTCAACAGCACCCTGACATCGAAGGAGACCGTTTAGGAGCCTGGACAGACGAGCATCCCGACGACAAGATTCTAAGTTTCGTCAGTGGTGGTCCCAAAAATTACGGCTACGAATACCGGGACAAACAAGGAGAAGTGCACACGACGTGCAAAGTGAAAGGACTGACTCTGAATCATCGTACCAGTCGAGTGGTCAACTTTGGGGTATTGAAAGAAGCCTTGCAATCGGGAGAGGATGGAAACTTTAAAGTGACCACTTATCAACCGAGCAAGATTGTACGTTTACCCACTCACCACATCGTCAGTCGGCCCCTGGAAAAAATCTATCAAATCGTGTATCAAATCGTGTACCAGAAGCGAGTGAGACTTCCCAATCACTTTACGTTGCCGTACGGTCACATCGATATTGGTCAGCATATAAAAAGGGACAACGTCCAAGACCAATAGTTCATTGTTTATTGAAGTAACTTACCATGTCATTGACGAAGAAGAAACCAGATTGGTTAGGAGTCAAATGTTGGACATCACCGAGTCCAGGGTTTTGAGGCTTGGACAGAAGAGGTGGCCCAGTATGCACGAGAGTTATTCAAGGAAAAAAGTTACTTTTCAACCTGTGTTAGTGACGGTGCCAGAAGAACCCGTCACCCAGGACAGGACTGTCGTGGACAGGCCTGAAAGACCCTTTCGGGAGGACACTTGTGTGACCTTACCCCCTACTATAGAACTGGTTAGAACTTTACCCAAAACATGTGGTTGTTGTACAGACACTTGTTTTTTATTCCACGTTCATGTGCCTTTTATTCTTGTACTTAAGCCTTTGGCTTTTATGTATTTTTGTCTTTCGTATTCATGTTTGAAAAAAACATTCAATAAACGTGTTCTGAAAAAGTATATAAACTCTTGTCTTGTTTGTTTTTTCGTGTCACAAGTGACATTCCTCACACCATGGCTACCTCTACTGTCTCTGCTCCCTCTTCCTCTACTGTCAAAGTCATCGACGAACACTTAGATCGTGCCAGTTAGGAGGCTTTGTATCTTCGCCATCCCTTTAACATGCTCATTGCTGGACCTAGCGGTTCTGGCAAAACTGAATTCGTCAAACGTTTGATCGAACATAAACATCATTTGATCGATCGGCCCCCTCAACGGATCGTGTGGTGTTACAAAGAGTGGCAATCGGCGTACAGCCTCTTGCGAGAAAGTCAAGGCGATTCCATCGTGTTTGTGGAAGGCATTCCTGAAGAAGACGACGGCATCGTCTCTGACTCCCGTCAAACCCATTTGGTCATTTTCGACGACATGTTAGGAGAAGACGAAGAAGAAATTAAACTGTGGTTCACGCGCAAAGGGCATCACCGTAATGCCAGTGTCGTTTACATCACCCAAAATTTGTTTCAACAAAGTAAAGCCCATCGCACCATCAGTCTTAATGCGCATTACGTGGTCTTGTTTAAAAGCCCTCGAGATAAATCGCAAGTGCAAGTCTTAGCCAAACAGTTAGGAACGCCTTGGCTGACTCAGGCGTACGACGATGCCACTCAAACGCCACACGCCTATTTACTCGTCGATTTGAAACCTACGACTCCCGAGGATTTGCGATTTCGTACCCACTTGTTTCACCACTGGTGCGAAGATGGAGGGCCTGTCCTGTACACGTCTCCGTCCTCCACAAACACGAGCTCGTGTCTTAGAAGCTAGTCTCAAAGAAGTCTTACGATGGTTCACGGTGACGGCACGTCAATTACTCCAAGGAATCATTCAGATTCCTCATCAAACCAAACGCTTTTTTGATCGAGACAAAGTCGCTTTGGTCCAACTGGCCCATCCCCGCATCGACACTCAAACCAAAAAACAAATCATTTTGAAACCTGGAGGGAGCGGTACTCTAGGAAGGGTCATCATTCGCTCACTCTTAAGATGGGATCCTAATGCCCCCAAAGTTATACCCAAGACAAAAGTCCAACGAAGCCCCAAGAAGAAAAAGACCAGGTCCCCAAGGAGAACTTCTCCAGTGGCAGGACCCTCCTCTGACCAGACACCACCACCACCCCGGAAAAAGAAAAGAAGCCCCCAGAAAAAGAAAAGTCCACAGAAAACTAGTCGCAAGAGAGGCACTTCGGCCAGGACGCAACCTTACACTCGCAAACCTCGACCTGCCACGGCGGTGACTGCGTCTCCGGCAGCTTCACGTTTGTCCACTTCTCCGTTAATGACACCCAGAACTGAAGAGTACTTGGAGACGTTGATCACACCAAGAACGTCTCCGTTGATGACCCCCAAAAGAACTTCCCCAGTGGCAGGACCTTCCAATTTAGTGGCAGTGGCTGCTGCTCACAAAGTACCTTCTCCCAAAATCAAAGTTCAAGAAAGATCGGGCATGTTACAAAGTTTACTGGATTTGTCCAAGCAAGAACTGGCTCGATTTAGTCCGTTACGTACCCCTGCACGACGTGTCATGCCTGTCCTCAAACTAATACGACGTAAAGACAATCAGTGGCGACGCGTTCCAGTATAAAAAAGGCCTGTGACCAAGTCGGGTATCAGTGTTTTTTGGTGCTCCTGAAGACCCAAAGATGTCACCCTCCAGAAAACCCCAAGGAAAGAAAAGGAAAGGACTGCCACCACGTTTAGCCAAACATGGGGACATGTTATCTGTCCTGTCCAAAGCTTCTCCACCCCTACGAAAATAACTCATTCAAACAGCCTCCAAAGAGGTCATCGATACCGTGTGCGAATGTTGTTTGAACGTTTTGAAAGGCACGATCCCTTTGTCCAAACACCAGAAACAATGCTTAAGCAAGCATCGTCACGTTCTTCGCCAAATGGTTCGAAAGAAAATTCCCATTCGTCAAAAAAAGAAGATGTTAGTGCAACGTGGAGGTATTTTACCTCTCTTGTTAGGCCCCATACTGAAAGGAGTCTTGGGAACCATGTTGGGAGGACTGGTGGGAGCAAGATAAAAAGGCCTCGGAAGTTCCAAGATCTCAGAATCGACCCCTGACAACCCCATGGAAGGACGAAAACTAGCTTTAGTGCCTTACAAACGATGGATGGAATACTATCGGTGGCAAGAACAACACATCCCGCATTTACCTCCCAATCCCCATTTGAGCGAGATGTCCCAGTTACAACACGAATTGCAGTCCTTGATGGATCGCCAAGATTTGTCCGAAACAGAAAAATCGCAAAAGTACGGTCAACTCTTGCAACGACTGCAACTCTTTCACCAGAAAGCTTTAGACGAAACAGCTCTACCCACTCTGAAAGATTTTAAGACCTTGATGAAAAGTCCAGCACCATCACCAGTACCAGTACCAGTACCACCAGTACTCGTGACCAAGACAGAAAAAGGAGAAGAAGAGGAAAGGTTTCAAACTCCACCAGAAAAAGTACGCAAGTTAACAACACCACTTACCTCCAGAATTGGATGGATTAAAAAGATGATGGCCACCCCTTCTTCCTCACAAGAGAAAAAGAAAGTGAAGACAGAAGTGAAGACAGAAGTGAAACAAGTACCGATATCCCCCGCTCAGACATCCTTCTCCTCTTCGACACCTATTGCTGGCCGCACACGCAAAGCATTGCAATCCAAGAAAATACCCCAAGAGAAAAAGAGTAGCATCCTCCAAGAGTGGGTGTCTTATTAACACACCAACCAACACAAAAAAATGGAAAAAGTCTTAGCCAGCATTTACTACGATCCCTCCCATCCTGCAGGTTACGTAGGAGTTCAAAAATTGTATCGTGCTGCCAAAACGCGACTGAAAAGTCTCCGTTTACCTCAAGTGCAACGATGGTTACAAGAACAAGCTACCTACACTTTACACAAACCCATTCGACGCAAGTTTGCCAGAAGTCGCACCCGAGTGGAAGGCATCGATCATCAATGGCAAGCCGATTTAGCCGATGTCTCTCATTTGGCCAGCTACAATCGTGGCTACAAATATTTGTTTTGTGTCATCGACGTCTTTTCCAAATTTGCCTGGGTCGTGCCCTTGACTTCCAAATCTAGCAGCGAGTTAGTGCGAGCCCTGCAACGGGTGTTGAAACAAAGCGGTCGTCACCCTCTTCGATGGCAAACGGACAAAGGTACCGAATTTCTGAACCAAGCTTTCCAAAAAGAATTAAAGAAACGTGACATTCATTTTTTTACCACCGAGAATCCCGAAACCAAAGCCAGCATCGTGGAACGTTTTCAACGCACTTTGAAAGAACGCATGTGGAAATATTTTACGCATCACCACACTCTGAAGTACATCGACATTTTACCGCACCTGGTGCAAGCGTACAACCAATCTTACCATCGAAGCATCGGACGTGCCCCGCAAGACGTGACTCCCGACAACGAAGTGTTGGTGTTTGAGCGCCTGTTTGGTACGTCCCCGACGAGGGCTGTCCCCAAGAAAAGTGGAGAGTTGGCCGTAGGAGATTGGGTGCGCATTGGCAAAACCAAACGCACTTTCGACAAAGGCTACTTACCTAACTGGACGACCGAATTGTTTCGCGTCACTGGACGAGTGCATGGCCGTCATCCTGCCGTCTATAAATTGGAAGACATGAACGGAGAAGTGCTCAAAGGAACGTTTTATTTGCCCGAGTTACAACGTGTCACCAAAAAAGAAGACGACGTGTACGACATCGAAAGCATTCTCGAACGCAGAACCCGTAAAGTGGGCAAACGACGTGTCAAAGAAGTCAAAGTACGTTGGAAAGGATATCCACCCAGTTTTGATTCTTGGATCGACGCTTCGCAAGTCATCGACTATAAAAAGAAGTGACCATCATGCCCTTTCACACAGCAGACGCAGCTACGTCGACCACTCCTCCTTCACCTAGTTCTTCTGTGCAAGATTTACAAAAACAACCCTTGTCGGTGTGGTGTGGAGAACGTGTGCCTAAAACGCAAATCGTCTTTTTCTGCCAAATCTTCGTGGTGTATTGTGTCATCGGAGCAGCCATCGCCAATTTGAGTTTGCAACAAGGAGACAAACAATTGTGGACCATTTTATTGAGCAGTTGCATCGGTTACCTGCTTCCTATTCCCTCCCTGAAATTCACCTCGAACGGGAACCCCGGGAACCTTGTGTCCAGTGCCAGTGCCAGTCACCACTTCAATCACAACCAGAACCCCATTTTAGACGGAGACACGCCTCTGACGTCCAGTAACCCCTCGGACAGCCACAGAACTCTGGAATTATGAGTCACCAAAACCAATTTTACTTAACTTTACCCAGTGACAGTTCCATGGAGGTGTTTCCCAAGAACACGTTGTGCTGTTACACGGCCAAATTACCTCAGGCCATCCAGTTAGATCACGAAGCCCATTGGGAAGTGGCTTTAGTAGAAATGATTCACCCGACCCAAGTCCTCAATGTCCTTCCCAATCAAAATTTTTTTGATGTGGAAGTTCATGACGAGCAATTGCAACAGTGGATGGATAGCAATGTCAAATATGACAAGAAAACCCGTACACAAAAGTACACCACCTATCACTTGTTTATTCCCCCAGGCTATTATTTTAGTGGTCAACATTTGGTCAGCACCATAACCTCCAGGTTTAATGTCGTGTTTCTGAAAGCTTTGGAGCATGTCAACAAAAATGTCACCATGGAGTACCACAAAGCAGCTCGTCGCTTCTTGAAGAAATTTGAACGAAGTAAAATCCTGTCCATTTTATTTTGTCCTGAATTGTATGACATGTTGGGCGGAGACATGGACATGAGAAAGACCATGATCAAGAAAAACGAATTACCCATCGTTTACGACAACGAGTCTTTTAGCAAGTTATTTCGTGCCCCGGTAGAACTGAACCAAGGACTGAATTTGATGTACGTGTATTCCGATGTGGTGGAGTACAACGTGGTGGGACACACCTCCGTACCGTTACTGCGTGTCATTCCTTTCAAAGTTGATTCTGCCACGAACACTGACGAGGAAGGTGGAAACACTTACCACGTCCACCGCGAATTTGTCCATCCTCACTTTTTGCCTGTCAGTAAGTCGTATTTGGACACGGTCAACATTGCTATAAAAGGAGATCTGGGACAAAATATTCCATTCACCAAAGGAAAAGTCACGGTGAAACTCCATTTTCGAACACGGTTCTCTCACGACTCTTAAGTCATGTATCCAGTGTACCGAGGGGTTGCTCGACAGCGAGGACACGGCTTAGGAGATATGTTAAAATCGGCCTTTCGTTCGGTGGCCCCGGTGTTGAAACCGATGGTGACACGCGGATTGCACGCCTTGAAAGATGCGGCACTGACGCAAGGCAAAGAATTTCTCCAAAATGTCATCATCGACAAACAAAACCCTAAAGAAGCCTTCATGAGGGCAGGCAAAAATGTCTTGCTGCAAACGGGCAAAGACATTTTAGGCCAACGAGAAACACCTATAAATGCCCTGCACGCTACCGAGTCAGGCATTCAGCAAGGACAAGGCAGAAAGAGACGACGAAGAAAACACCCTTTCACCAGACTTCAAGCGAGAAAGGCCAAGAAAAGAAGAACCGTTCGAGACTTAGACGTTTTCGATTATTGAGAAAAGAGACAAAATATGATGCACCGAGAATCTTGCGCTTGTTCCAAGACGGAACTGGATCTGTTTGCCATGCCCCCCCACGATGATGACGATGCAAGAATCCCAGTGGGTGGAATTTCACCCCGTCTCCTCACTGACCGATTCCACTCCCATCGAGTTTGAAATCAAAGGACAGCCCGAAGATTACTTCGATCTGAATAGCAGTTACTTGTACCTGAAAGTCAAAATTCTAGATAAGACTGGAGGTGCTATAGACGATGAAGCAGTAGCTCCCGTCAACAATTTCATGCATTCCTTGTTCAGTGGAGTGGACTTGTATTTGAATAACAAACTGGTCAGTAGCAGCATGGATAGTTACCCTTATCGTGCCTACCTGGAAAATCTCTTGACGTACGGAATAGATGCCAAGAACACTCATCTCAATGCCTGTGTGGTATGGGAAGCTGACGAACCTACCAAGTTTGAAATATTGGAAACTGATGAAAAGAAAGACAACAATGATGGATTTGTAGAACGAAGAAAGAGAATCACGGGAGCCGACACAAGTTTAGAATTGATGGATCGTTTGCATTTGGACATGTGGTTGCAAGAAAAGTATTTGCTGAACGGGGTGGATGTCCGCCTGAGACTGAATCGTAGCAGTGCCGCTTTCCATTTGATGGCTGATAGTGACGGTTACAAAACCAAAATCCTAGAAGCCAGACTCTAC